>CM065815.1:14605500-15045000 GCA_033398695.1 Orobanche coerulescens | reverse complement strand
ATTGTTCGCTCATTTTTCTGAATATTTATTCATCTTTTTGTAATCAGATGTCGTGGCAGCGTATTTTGATACATCACGGTGGCCATTGGGAGCGATCGACATATGTAGACGGGGACTCCTTTTTTGTCTATATCGACACGAGCAAAATTAGTCGTGCAAACCTCGTGGGGGTTATCAGAGAGGGTTTGGATGGTCCAAATGAGTCCGATTACAAATTATGGTACTTGACACACATAGCCAAGAGAAACAAAGTAAAAGTCCTATTACGGGGCGATACCGAGATACTTCGATTACTAGTAGAATACAAGGAGGATCCTGAGGTCTATGTTGAGAACAGCAGCTCCTCCACTCCCGAGGTTAATATGGGATGTAGCAGCTCGAGAGTAGAGCCCAGCAACATAAATTATGACATGTCTTCCAAAGAGTATCAATACGAGGAAGATGAGGAAGACGAGGAAGATGAGGAGGTGCATACATCCCAAGATGAAGATTGTTGTAAAGACTTGCTTGAGTCACTATCTGCGGAATTTCTTGCTTGGGTTCGCCAACCGGCCCAAATGGATAGGATTATGAGTCGTCGGAACTTCTCATCCGACCATCAATATGCGAGCGAGCATGAGCATCTACAATCAATGCGTAACTGGATCATTCCATTTCCGGACCCCGGTAGTGCCGGGACTTTGGGTTGGGTCGAGCAGCCTCCACCGGTTACCGGTCAGCTAGAGGTGGGGTCCACCTTTCGTTCCAAGACAGAGTTGAGGATAACTGTAGGAATGTATCATTTGGAAAACATGCTATAGTGTATCACTGATCGTTCCGCCGATAAACGTATAGTGTTTGTCTGTAAGAGTGGGCGAATGTCAGTTTAGGTTGTGTGCTATTGAGGGTGCAACTATTTGGAGAATTACTAAGTTGACATTCGAGCACAGCTGTCACCCTGATTTGAACCGTGCTGCCGCACGATCGGTCACTTCTGAGGTTGCCGCCCATTATTTTGCTAAAAGATTGACCGGTGGGGGGGTCACTTTGAGGCCAAAGGAGATGATTGCAGAGATGTGTAGGGAGTACGACATTGACATGCTATACAGTTTTGCTCTCCGGACGAGGAATATAGCGATAGAGAATACATATGGCGGCTTTGATGAGTCGTATCATAGGCTCCCATCTTATCTGTATTTGTTAAAACAACATAATACAGGGACAATTTATGATTTGCAGACAACTCGTGAGGGAGTGTTTTGCCACATGTTCGTTGCACTCGGACAGAGTATTAGGGCATTTGATACGTGCCTTCGACCGGTGATTATAGTTGATGGGACCCACCTGAAGGGAAGGAATAAAGGAACTCTATTTGCGGACGTCACATTTGACGGGAACGAGCAAGTATTTCCTCTTGAAGTTGGTCTCGGTCCGATAGAGAACGACGAGTCATGGACTTATTTTCTGTATAACCTGCGCAGATGCTACAATCCGATGGAAGATATACTGATTGTGAGTGACCAACATAAGAGCATTCAGAATGTTGTTCGAGCCGTCTATCCGAATGCATTCCACGGGTTGTGCTATCACCATCTTGTAAAAAATCTGACCCCCTACGGTGTGCATGCTATAGGACTCTTTAGAACTGCTGCCTACACGCATCGAGAAGAAGTTTTTGAAAACTACTTTTCGAAACTACATATCGAAAGCCCTAATGGGGCTCACAGGCGCCTTTCTGAAATTGGGCCAGAGAGGTGGGCTAGGTCGAAGTGTCCGGTACGATGCTATAACTTCTTGACATCCAATGTTATTGAATGCTTTAATAATCGTATGTTGTGGGCGAGGCGTTTACCTGTTTGCTCGTTACTTGAGATATTTCGCCTAATTTTAGAGAATTGGTTTGATGAGAAGTGGGGAGAAGCTACATCAAGAGACCATGAGTTGACAATGCACACTTTTGAAAAGCTTTCTAACTCTGTGCAAGCCAGTCTGACTCTTACCGTTCGAGCTACCAGCCCACTTGTTTATAAAGTCGAAGAAAACAAAGTTTCTTATGAGGTCGACCTTCGAACATGGACATGTTGTTGTCGTGAGTTTGATTTGGATCAGATTCCATGTCGTCATGCCGTTGCCGCTATAAGGTAATTGTCTATGCTGTTGTGTGCACATGGTCATGGCCATTCAATGTTTTTGTCTATGATGTCGTGTGCACACGGTCATGGCAGAATGCACACGATCGTAATCCACGATGGGCACGATCGTAACCCACGATGGGCATGATCGTAACCTAATGGGCACGATTGTAACCCACGATGGCCACGATCGTAACCCACGATGGGCACGATCGTAACCCAATGGGCACGATCGTAACCCACGATGGGCACGATCGTAACCTACGATGAGCACGATCGTAACCCACGATGGGCACGATCATAACCCACGATGGGCACGATCGTAACCCGCGATGGGCACGATCGTAACCCCACGATCGCCATGATCGTAACCCACGATCGCCATGATCGTAACCTACGATGGGACACACGATCGGCACGATCGTGTTCTACCATCGTGTGCAAAACAGGGCTGGTCTGGATTTATCCTACACCTCATCAATATCAAAAATACATTATCCTATACAACATCCTTGGCATAATTGCTTATCAGAATATGGCTACGGCAATGGTTTGTCCGTGTATGATTTTGTTAGTCGTTATTTCAAGCAACAAGGCCTTAGAGAGACTTATAAGGAGCATATTAGTCCCATCCCACATCCTGATGAGTGGAATGTCCCACCGGAGATCTCATCCATCGTTTGCGTATCTCCAGAGGGGGTACGACAAGCCGGCCGACCAAGGATGAGTCGCGCACGGTCCGCTGTTGAAAATTTGCCCGCAGGTGGACGGCCTCAGGTGTGCGGTAGGTGTAAAGGAACCGGCCACAATAGAAAATCTTGCAAAGCATTCATTCCCATAGGTGGTGTGGATTTGAATATCCCTGAAGAAACTCAAGGAATGGATAAACAAACGAGGCAACGGCGCCGGCAGAAGAAGAGGTGTAGCATTTGCCGTAATGATGACCATGACATAAGGGGATGTCCATACCATGAAACTTAAATTGCTTATGTATTTTTATATTTTGTGACTTACTAGCAACAATCATGTGCTGATATTTTGATCCTCGATGGACCATGTATTGATTCAGTATTCTGATTATTAGTTGAAATGCATAATTTTGTGTATATTTTCTATATCTTTGAATTGAAATTTAAGTGT
This sequence comes from Orobanche coerulescens, assembly GCA_033398695.1. Taxonomy (NCBI): domain Eukaryota; kingdom Viridiplantae; phylum Streptophyta; class Magnoliopsida; order Lamiales; family Orobanchaceae; genus Orobanche; species Orobanche coerulescens. The sequence goes on along the minus strand of CM065815.1, from coordinate 15,041,749 downwards.
TCGGTTATGTAAAGCAAATAAAGGTGATTATGGAGCCAAACATTAACCATAACAAAGTAGCTCACTTCAAAGAGCAATAGTTTACAGCAAAGGGATATCCAAAGCATATAACTTTACAAAACAAAATTTAATCACCATCACACGAAAATATCTAATAATAACATAAAAAAACAATCACTTGGATCCCTTTTCCCCCATCTGCTACTGTATCTTTAGTCTTGTATCACCATCTTCATGAACTTCCTCTTCTAAAATAACTTCTTTGCTTTTCTTCTCAGAAATCTCCAAATCATTATCATCATCACCATCTAGTATGACTGGAGTGCTCGCAGTGTTTTTAAATAGGCCCTGTTTCATGGAACACATTAATTCGCAATGATAGTCACTACACATACTGTAGCGACCACTTTTCTAAAATATAATTCTTTTAATTTTACGAAGAGTAAATAAATTTTTTTTTTTGCAGCGAAAATACATTTTAAAAAGGCAAACTTAATAATCGTAAGTAATATTTTCAAGTCACCATTAAATAAAAACAAACTTCGACGTGAAATTAAAACAAATCGAATACTTGTTCGTAAAACATAGTTTTAAAGAAATGATATTTAATAAATAAACATTTAATCATCATCTTGATCATCCCACTCTCAATCGCATGGCACATCGAGCTCCTCAACCTGAAAGGGGGTAAATAGTGGGGTGAGCTTCCAACTCGCTCAGTGTGGAGAGTACGCAATATGTCTACGTTAATTACTAAATATATTAGCAAGTATAAACAACATGACTGATAAATTCTGAAGCGTCGGCTGGCAGAAGGCTTTATGCACAATTAAGTGCTTCTGACTGATTTGCACATTTAATTGCTTCTGACTGATTGCGCATTTAAGTGCTTCTGACTGGTTGCACATTTAAGTGCTTCTGACTGATTTCACGTGCACATAAGAGACAATATATAAAGCAATTAAAATAAACAAAAGCGTAATAATTCCCCATACCTGGATAAAATGCAGTTCTGAACTTGAATGTGATGAAGATGCTTGACTCGATAATTCTAGGCCCGTAAATTCTTGTTATTATCTACAATTAATAATAACAGAAAATTATTATTATATGACTCAGAACTAAATTATGAGTGAATAATAATATCAATTGAAAAGGTCAACATGTTAAAAGTTTGGCCGAAAGGGACTGAAATTGAAGAAATTAAAATTCTGATTGGGGCTAACTGAAATAATTATAAAACAGGCTGGGGCAAGAATGAAGAAAATAAAAATTAGAGGCTGAATTTGGTAGAAATTATAACTACACTGGGTTAATTTGCAAGATTTGAAAAACTTGGGAATGAAATTGAAATTTGATAAAAGTAATTGGGAAATAAATTCATTTCACACGGGAAAGAAGTTAGATCTCTCCTCTCGCTATTTCACTCGCTCTCACTCTCCAGAACTCTTGATTCCCTTCAATTTCACGTCTCTCTCTCTCTCTCTCTCTCTCTCTCTCTCTCTCTCTCTCTCTCTCTCTCAAGGCTCAAAACATAGACACACACCATAACTAAAAGAAGAAGATTGAGAACGGCCGGATTTGCAGCGAAACAAAAAGGCATCGGCCCTTGTCGTCCACCGAGTGGTGATGCCAGGCGTAAACTGGAGCGGCGACAACGATTTAGGTCGGCTATGGGTTAGGGTTTCTGTCCTAATTTTCGGCGGGCATATGGCGGAAGTTCGATTTTGGTCAGGTAAGTTTGATTTGGGTTCGGGCTCGGTGATTATGAGGATTCTATTTCTGGCCATGAAGTTCAGCCGCGGATTTTGATTTGGGATGGTTTTTGTCTGGGCTTAAGTGCGGGTTTCGGGCTCAGTTCGGATGCAGGTCGAGATGGATTTTTGAAGTAAATTTCTGGTTTTGTATTTTCTGATTTGATTCGGAATTTAGGATTGATTCCGAGGGCAGATGATTATACATATTAGGGTCGATTGAGGCTAAACTTTTTATAAGAATGTTCAGAACAGAAATTAAAAAGGGAAATTTGAGCTTACCTAAGCTCGAGTAAAATCGTCTGAGTGTGTGAAGAAGAAGAAGTTGCACAAGGTGTTGATAGATCTTGACTGCTGGAGAAAATCGACTGGGATTATTTGTGAATGTTTTGTATTGTACTGAAGGTGAGATTTGCAGAAGAAGAAAAGAAAGATAGAGATTTTTTTTTCCTTTACCTGCTTGCAGAAGGGAACACGAAGGAGGAAAAAGGTGTATTCTGTATTGTAAAAGCTTTTGTGCTGTATACAATAGAGTATTTATACCATAGAGTTTATGTTTAATATTAGCAGTAGAATTTCGATCTGTGTAGAGTTATGAGTCATTGAGGAGTTTGTGATAAGATTAGAGGATTGGTGAGGGAACGTGCGAAAAGGCAGAGTTCTTAATCATGGTTAATTAAGTTTAATCTTAGTTAGTTAAATTAAAACACATGATTAAATATAATTGATATAATAATGATAGTAGTGCACTAATACGTATAAAAATAATAATTTTGGTAATAATGATAATAATAATAGTAATAATAATAATTAATATTATTATTTTTCTTGTAAAATATTTTGGTAACAATTAATATTATTTAAAATTTGACTCGGGCCTAGAAATGACGAGATGAAACACAATGAAATAAAATGACGAGAGTTAATATGACATGAAATGAGATAGTGAATTAATTAATTTGACATGCGTCAAAATAAAATGAAACGAAATGAATTTGCATGAGAATGAGATGAATTAAATGACAAAATTATTCGGGCATTGATTTAATAAAATTGAACATGTTTTCTATAATTCACAATAAACGTATATGCGAAATCGGGGCGTTACAACCTACTCCCCTTTAACAAATTTTTGTCCTCGAAAATTAAGTTACGTACCTTGAAAAATGAATGTTGGATACTTAGAACGGATCTCCTCTTCACGTTCACAAGTTGCCTCATTTGGTCCATGACGACTCCATTGAACTTTCACCAATTTAACCTCTTTATTCCGTAACTGATGTACCTTACGCTCCAAAACAGCTGTAGGCACCTCCTCATAAGTCAGGTTCTTGGCTACATGTAACTCTTTGAAATTGCATACGTGACTAGGATCATGTATGTACTTTCTCAGCATGGAGACGTGAAAGACATTGTGCACTCCTGATAAATCCAACGGCAATGCCAAACGATAAGCAAGGTCACCGACACGACCCAAAATCTCAAAAGGTCCGATATAACGAGGCTGTAGCTTTCCCCTTTTACCGAATCATAATCACTCCCTTCATTGGCGCTACCTTCAAGAACACCTTCTCTCCAATCTCAAATTGGATATCTTTCCTTCGCTTATCCACATAAGACTTATGCCGATCCTGGGCATTCTTAATTCTGCTTCTGATCTCGACTATCTTCTCTATAATCTGCTCGATCAATTCTGGACCCAAAATCTTTCCTTCTCCAACCTCACTCCAATAAAGAGGCGATCAACATTTCCTTCCGTACATAGCCTCATACGGGGCCATTTGTATAGTCGCTTTGTAACTATTGTTATAAGCAAATTCTACTAACGGCAAAATATTCTCCCAATTCTCACCAGTATCAAGAACGCACGCCCTCAATAAATCTTCAAGTGTCTTGATAGTCCGCTCAGATTGACCATCGGTCTGCGGATGATATGCAGTACTGAAATTCAACTTAGTGCCCAATGCACTCTGAAGACTCTTCCAAAATTTTGACGTAAATCGCGGATCTCTATCCGATACGATTGACATTGGAACACCATGTAGCCTCAAAATCTCCCGAATATAAATCTGTGCATATTGTTCCATACTATAAGTCATCCTCACCGGTAGAAAGTGAGATGACTTCGTCAAGCGATCTACTATCACCCAGATAGCATCGTTCCTCCTCACGTTTCGTGGCAGACCAACCATGAAATCCATTGTGATATGCTCCCATTTCCATTCTGGAATTTCCAACGGTTGAAGTAAACCTCCTGGCCGTTGGTGTTCTGCTTTCACTTGCTGACATATCATACACCTCTCCACGAATACACCAATGTCCCGTTTCATTCCTCTCCACCAAAAGAACTTCTTCAGGTCGTGGTACATCTTTGTACCTCCCGGGTGAGCGGAGTATGGTGCACTATGAGCTTCTTCAAGAATTTGCTTCCTAAGGGACGGATCCTTAGGAACACATAACCTCCCACCATAAGTCAAAACATCATATGCAGCAACGACAAATTTCTCAATACTCCCATCTTTTGCCCGATCTTTCATCTTGCACAAGAACTTATCACGTGGTTGAGCCTCCTTAATCTTATCCCTGAAGTTTGGTTGCAAGACCAAAGATGATAGGATTGCTTTTGCACTCTTTGGAGACTCAACTACCTCAATCCTCAACTTGGAGAACTCCTTTATCAAACTCTCCTGATCGGTCAAGCAAGCTAACTCACCTCTAGTCTTCCGATTCAAGGCATCAGCTACCACATTAGCCTTACCGGGATGGTAATGGATGGTAAAATCATAATCCTTCACCAGTTCTAACCATCGCATTTGCCTCATGTTAAGATCCTTATGTGTGAAAAGATATTTCAAACTTTTATGGTCCGTGTATATCTCACACTTCCCTCCGTAGAGATAGTGGCGCCAAATCTTCAGCGCATGAACTACAGCAGCCAACTCCAGATCATGTGTTGGATAGTTCAACTCATGTGGTTTAAGCTGTCTCGATGCATGGGCTACTACTTTACCATGTTGCATCAAAACACAACCCAAACCCTGCTTTGAGGCATCACTATAAATAACAAAGTCATCCGTCGGATCAGGAATCGTTAATACTGGTGCCGAGGTTAGTCTCTTTTCAACTCTTGAAAACTTTCCTAGCACCTCTCACTCCATTCAAACCTCACACCCTTCCTTGTTAATTGAGTCATAGGAGTGGCGATTTTAGAAAATCCTTCGATAAATCTTCTATAATAGCCAGCTAGGCCCAGAAAGCTACGAACTTCGCTCGCATTCTTGGGTACTCCCCAACTACTCACTGCTACAACCTTATCGGGATCTACCTAAATTCCTTTTGAGGTCACCACATGTCCTAGGAATCCAACTCTGTTTAACCAAAACTCACATTTCTTGAACTTGGCATACAACTTCTCTTTGCGAAGTATCTCCAATGTAACCCTCAAATGCTCTTGGTGTTGTTCCTTGTCCTTAGAATACACCAAGATGTCATCTATGAAGACGATCACGAACTTATCCAAGTAAGTTTGGAACACCCTGTTCATAAAATCCATAAAGACTGCTGGTGCATTACTCAGACCAAATGGCATCACTACAAATTCAAAATGTCCATAACGGGTCCTGAAAGCCGTCTTGGGAATGTCACACTCCCTAATCTTCAATTAGTGGTACCCCGACCGCAAATCGATCTTCGAAAAGGTTCCGGCTCCCCTCAACTGATCGAATAGATCTTCGATTCTCGGCAACGGGTATTTATTCTTCACCGTGAGTCGATTCAACTCTCGGTAATCTATACACATCCGGAGTGACCCATCCTTCTTTCTTACAAACAACACTGGTGCACCCCATGGTGATACACTAGGACGAACAAATCCGAGCTCCAGCAACTCTTGAATTTGGACCTTCAATTCTTGAAGTTCCCTCGGAGCCATTCTATATGGCACTTTGGATGTTGGGGCCGCCCAGGGACCAAATCAATACTAAACTCCACTTGTCGGTCGGGTGGGACTCCCGGCAAATCTTCTGGAAACACATCCAAAAACTCCCGTACTATAGGTACGTCTATAGGGGACACCTCATTAGTACGGGTGTCGACCAAACTCACCAAGTAACCCTGACATTGTTCCTTCCTTAGACTTCTTAATGCTTTCATGGCAGTGATTACTCTGGGTACTGTCCTACTCTTAGTACCATAAAAGGTGATCGACTCGCCATCCGAACACCTCAATGTTACCATCTTCTCACGACACCTTATATCGGCATCATGTCTATCGAGCCACTCCATACCAAGGATCACGTCAAAATTCATCGAGTTAATCAAATACAGGCTAGCGTCAAGTTCTCTTCCTCGTTCGAGATTCCAAAACTCTCTCTCCATTTTCTCTCGGTAATGCTGTGGGTAGTACCGCTCCATCACTATTTTCTTGAACCGATACCAAGTCAATGTTGCACGCTCGGAAGCCGGACTCAAGCGCCAGTAGATTATCCACCAGCGTCCAACATCCTCCACCATTTTATATTGGCCGCAAAGAATTCCTTGCGCATAAGTGCACCCAATTATCTCAAAGGTGCGCTCGAGCGACATGAACCATTCGTCAACAAAGGCTGGTCCCTCTCGATCGTTGAATGATGGTGGGGTGAAATGCCGGAACTGTTGCACAACTTTTGCCTGAGTAGGAGCTGGCACGTTATTGTTGTGGTTATGCTGTCCTCCTTTATCACCACCACCAGCACCAAGGTTGACATTCTCACCACCGAGATTATCTCCACCTCGGTTAGTTGGGCGTCCACGTCTATGAGTTGCCATTATCCTAAGGCATATCATACTCAATGATCCCTCAATACTTGCCCAACGAGAGAGATGAATAAGATGAAGAATTACATTGCATCTATGGGTTGAGAACCAAAGATTTCTAGCAATGATGATTTACGCATGTCAAGCATATACTTATGAATTTATAAGAAAACAATTTCATGCCCAAATATTTTATCATAAAATTCTTATATACAAAATAGACTGAAGATGCATCTTTAATGCATGAATCATGATTGATCTAGGAAACTACATTTATCACATAATAAATAATCATAACTTAATGTACCTTGGAGTCGACGTGGTGCGGCAGAGGTGGATGATCATAATTGCTAAAAATATTTGATTACTTGCGGAAATGAAATTTCAGTTTTGAAAAAGAAACCATTTTAACGAGTCTACAGAATCGTAGACCCGCTCCGATACCACTTATGTAGCGACCACTTTTCTAAAATATAATTCTTCTAATTTTAAGAAGAGTAAATAATTTTTTTTTTGCAGCGGAAATACATTTTAAAAAGGCAAACTTAATAATCGCAAGTAATATTTTCAAGTCACCATTAAATAAAAACAAACTTCGACGTGAAATTAAAACAAATCGAATAATTGTTCGTAAAACATAGTTTTAGAGAAATGATATTTAATAAATAAACATTTAATCATCATCTTGATCATCCCACTCTCAATCGCATGCCACATCGAGCTCCTCAACCTGAAAGGGGGTAAATAGTGGGGTGAGCTTCCAACTCGCTCAGTGTGGAGAGTACGCAATATGTCTACGTTAATTACTAAATATATTAGTAAGTATAAACAACATGATTGGTAAATTCTGAAGCCCGTCGGCTAGCCCGAAGGCTTTATGCACAATTAAGTGCTTCTGACTGATTTGCACATTTAAGTGCTTCTGACTGATTGCACATTTAAGTGCTTCTGACTGGTTGCACATTTAAGTGCTTCTGACTGATTTTACGTGCACATACGAGACAATATATAAAGCAATTAAAATAAACAAAAGCGTAATAATTCCCCACACCTGGATAAAATGCAGTTCTGAACTTGAATGTGATGAAGATGCTTGACTCGACAATTCTAGGACTGTAAATTCATGTTATTATCTACAATTAATAATAACAGAAAATTATTATTATATGACTCAGAACTAAAATATGAGTGAATAATAATATCAATTGAAAAGGTCAACATGTTAAAAGTTTGGCCGAAAGGGACTGAAATTGAAGAAATTAAAATTCTGATTGGGGCTAACTGAAATAATTATAAACCAGGTTGGGGCAAGAATAAAGAAAATAAAAATTAGAGGCTGAATTTGGTAGAAATTATAACTACACTAGGTTAATTTGCAAGATTTGAAAAACTTGGGAATGAAATTGAAATTTGATAAAAGTAATTGGGAAATAAATTCATTTCACACGGGAAAGAAGTTAGATCTCTCATCTCGCTATTTCACTCGCTCTCGCTCTCCAGAACTCTTGATTCCCTTCAATTTCACGTCTCTCTCTCTCTCTCTCTCTCTCTCTCTCTAGGCTCAAAACATAGACACACACCATAACTAAAAGAAGAAGATTGAGAACGGCCGGATTTGCAGCGAAACAAAAAGGCATCGGCCCTTGTCCTCCACCGAGTGGTGATGCCAGGCGTAAACTGGAGCGGCGACAACGATTTAGGTCGGCTATGGGTTAGGGTTTCTGTCCTAATTTTCGGCGGGCATATGGCGGAAGTTCGATTTTGGTCAGGTAAGTTTGATTTGGGTTCGGGCTCGGTGATTATGAGGATTCTATTTCTGGCCATGAAGTTCAGCCGCGGATTTTGATTTGGGATGGTTTTTGTCTGGGCTTAAGTGCGGGTTTCGGGCTCAGTTCGGATGCAGGTCGAGATGGATTTTTGAAGTAAATTTCTGGTTTTGTGTTTTCTGATTTGATTCGGAATTTAGGATTGATTCCGAGGGCAGATGATTATACATATTAGGGTCGATTGAGGCTAAACTTTTTATAAGAATGTTCAGAATAGAAATTAAAAAGGGAAATTTGAGCTTACCTAAGCTCGAGTAAAATCGTCTGAGTGTGTGAAGAAGAAGAAGTTGCACAAGGTGTTGATAGATCTTGATTGCTGGAGAAAATCGACTGGGATTATTTGTGAATGTTTTGTATTGTACTGAAGGTGACATTTGCAGAAGAAGAAAAGAAAGATAGAGATTTTTTTTCCTTTACCTGCTTGCAGAAAACGGACGAGGGAGCAGGAAGGAGGAAAAATGTGTATTCTGTATTGTAAAAGCTTTTGTGCTGTATACAATAGAATATTTATACCATAGAGTTTATGTTTAATATTTGTGTAGAGTTATGAGTCATTGAGGAGTTTGTGATAAGATTAGAGGACTGGTGAGGAAACGTGCGAAAAGGAAGAGTTCTTAATCATGGTTAATTAAGTTTAATCTTAGTTAGTTAAATTAAAACACATGATTAAATATAATTGATATAATAATGATAGTAGTTCACTAATACGTATAAAAATAATAATTTTGGTAATAATGATAATAATAATAGTAATAATAATAATTAATATTATTATTTTTCTTGTAAAATATTTTGGTAATAATTAATATTGTTTAAATTTGACTCGGGCCTAGAAATGACGAGATGAAACACAATGAAATAAAATGACGAGAGTTAATATGACATGAAATGAGATAGTGAATTAATTAATTTGACATGCGTCAAAATAAAATGAAACGAAATAAATTTGCATGAGAATGAGATGAATTAAATGACAAAATTATTCGGGCATTGATTTAATAAAATTGAACATGTTTTTTATAATTCACAATAAACGTATATGCGAAATCGGGGCGTTACAACCTACTCCCCTTTAACAAATTTTTGTCCTCGAAAATTAAGTTACGTACCTTGAAAAATGAATGTTGGATACTTAGAACGGATCTCCTCTTCACGTTCCCAAGTTGCCTCATTTGGTCCATGACGACTCCATTGAACTTTCACCAATTTAACCTCTTTATTCTGTAAGTGATGTACCTTACGCTCCAAAACAGCTGTAGGCACCTCCTCATAAGTCAGGTTCTTGGCTACATGTAACTCTTTGAAATTGCATACGTGACTAGGATCATGTATGTACTTTCTCAGCATGGAGACGTGAAAGACATTGTGCACTCCTGATAAATCCCACGGCAGTGCCAAACGATAAGCAAGGTCACCGACACGACCTAAAATCTCAAAAGGTCCGATATAACGAGGTTGTAGCTTTCCCCTTTTACCGAATCATATCACTCCCTTCATTGGCGCTACCTTCAAGAACACCTTCTCTCCAATCTCAAATTGGATATCTTTCCTTCGCTTATCCGCATAAGACTTATGCCGATCCTGGGCATTCTTAATTCTGCTTCTGATCTCGACTATCTTCTCTACAATCTGCTCGATCAATTCTGGACCCAAAATATTTCCTTCTCCAACCTCACTCCAATAAAGAGGCGATCGACATTTCCTTCCGTACAGAGCCTCATACGGGGCCATTTGTATAGTCGCTTGGTAACTATTGTTATAAGCAAATTCTACTAACGCAAAATATTCTCCCAATTCTCACGAGTATCAAGAATGCACGCCCTCAACAAATCATCAAGTGTCTTGATAGTCCGCTCAGATTGACCATCGGTCTGCGGATGATATGCAGTACTGAAATTCAACTTAGTGCCCAATGCACTCTGAAGACTCTTCCAAAATATTGACGTAAATCGCGGATCTCTATCCGATACGATTGACACTGGAACACCATGTAGCCTCAAAATCTCCCGAATATAAATCCGTGCATATTGTTCCATACTATAAGTCATCCTCGCCGGTAGAAAGTGAGATGACTTCGTCAAGCGATCTACTATCACCCAGATAGCATCGTTCCTCCTCACGGTTCGTGGCAGACCAACCACGAAATCCATTGTGATATGCTCCCATTTCCATTCTAGGATTTCCAACGGTTGAAGTAAACCTCCTGGCCGTTGGTGTTATGCTTTCACCTGCTGACATATCATACATATCTCCACAAATACACCAATGTCCCGTTTCATTCCTCTCCACCAAAAGAACTTCTTCAGGTCGTGGTACATCTTTGTACCTCCCGGGTGAGCGGAGTATGGTGCACTATGAGCTTCTTCAAGAATTTGCTTCCTAAGGGATGGATACTTAGGAACACATAACCTCCCATCATAAGTCAAAACATCATCTGCAGCAACGACAAATTTCTCAATACTCCCATCTTTTGCCCGATCTTTCATCTTGCACAAGAACTTATCACGTGGTTGAGCCTCCTTAATCTTATCCCTCAAGTTTGGTTGCAAGACCAAAGATGATAGGGTTGCTTTTGCACTCTTTGGAGACTCAACTACCTCAATACTCAACTCGGAGAACTCCTTTATCAAACTCTCATGATCGGTCAAGTAAGCTAACTCACCTCTAGTCTTCCGACTCAAGGCATCAGCTACCACATTAGCCTTACCGGGATGGTAATGGATGGTACAATCATAATCCTTCACCAGTTCTAACCATCGCCTTTGCCTCATGTTAAGATCCTTCTGTGTGAAAAGATATTTCAAACTTTTATGGTCCGTGTATATCTCACACTTCCCTCCGTAGAGATAGTGGTGACAAATCTTCAGCGCATGAACTACAGCAGCCAACTCCAGATCATGCGTTGGATAGTTCAACTCATGTGGTTTAAGCTGTCTCGATGCATAGGCTACTACTTTACCATGATGCATCAAAACACAACCCAAACCCTGCTTTGAGGCATCACTATAAATAACAAAGCCATCCGTCGGATCAGGAATCGTTAATACTGGTGCCGAGGTTAGTCTCCTTTTCAACTCTTGAAAACTTTCCTCGCACCTCTCAATCCATTCAAACCTCACACCCTTCCTTGTTAATTGAGTCATAGGAGTGGCGATTGTAGAAAATCCTTCGATAAATCTTCTATAATAGCCAACTAGGCCCAGAAAGCTACGAACTTCACTCGCATTCTTGGGTACTCCCCAACTACTCACTGCTACAACCTTATCGGGATCTACCTAAATTCCTTTTGAGGTCACCACATGTCCTAGGAATCCAACTCTGTTTAACCAAAACTCACATTTCTTGAACTTGGCATACAACTTCTCTTTGCGAAGTATCTCCAATGTAACCCTCAAATGCTCTTGGTGTTGTTCCTTGTCCTCAGAATACACCAAGATGTCATCTATGAAGACGATCACGAACTTATCCAAGTAAGTTTGGAACACCCTGTTCATAAAATCCATAAAGACTGCTGGTGCATTACTCAGACCAAATGGCATCACTACAAATTCAAAATGTCCATAACGGGTCCTGAAAGCCGTCTTGGGAATGTCACACTCCCTAATCTTCAATTGGTGGTACCTCGACCACAAATCGATCTTCGAAAAGGTTCCGGCTCCCCTCAACTGATCGAATAGATCTTCGATTCTCGGCAACGGGTATTTATTCTTCACCGTGAGTCGATTCAACTCTCGGTAATCTATACACATCCGGAGTGACCCATCCTTCTTTCTTACAAACAGCACTGGTGCACCCCATGGTGACACACTAGGAAGAACAAATCCGAGCTCCAGCAACTCTTGAATTTGGACCTTCAATTCTTGAAGTTCCCTCGGAGCCATTCTATATGGCACTTTGGATGTTGGGGCCGCCCAGGGACCAAATCAATACTAAACTCCACTTTTCGGTCAGGTGGGACTCCCGGAAAATCTTCTGGAAACACATCCAAAAACTCACGTAATATAGGTACGTCTGTAGGGGACACCTCATTAGTACGGGTGTCGACCAAACTCACCAAGTAACCCTGACATTGTTCCTTCCTTAGACTTCTTAGTGCTTTCATGGCAGTGATTACTCTGGGTACTGTCCTACTCTTAGTACCATAAAAGGTGATCGACTCGCCATCCGAACACCTCAATGTTACCATCTTCTCACGACACCTTATATCGGCATCATGTCTATCGAGCCACTCCATACCAAGGATCACGTCAAAATTCATCGAGTTAATCAAATACAGGCTAGCGTCAAGTTCTCTTCCTCGTTCGAGATTCCAAAACTCTCTCTCCATTTTCTCTCGGTAATGCTGTGTGTAGTACCGCTCCATCACTATTTTCTTGAACCGATACCAAGTCAATGTTGCACGCTCGGAAGCCGGACTCAAGCGCCAGTAGATTATCCACCAGCGTCCAGCATCCTCCACCATTTTATATTGGCCGCAAAGAATTCCTTGCGCATAAGTGCACCCAATTATCTCAAAGGTGCGCTCGAGCGACATGAACCATTCGCAACAAAGGCTGGTCCCTCTCGATCGTTGAATGATGGTGGGGTGAAATGCCGGAACTGTTGCACAACTTTTGCCTGAGTAGGAGCTGGCACGTTATTGTTGTGGTTATGCTGTCCTCCTTTATCACCACCACCAGCACCAAGGTTGACATTCTCACCACCGAGATTATCTCCACCTCGGTTAGTTGGGCGTCCACGTCTATGAGTTGCCATTATCCTAAGGCATATCATACTCAATGATCCCTCAATACTTGCCCAACGAGAGAGATGAATAAGATGAAGAATTACATTGCATCTATGGGTTGAGAACCAAAGATTTCTAGCAATGATGATTTACGCATGTCAAGCATATACTTATGAATTTATAAGAAAACAATTTCATGCCCAAATATTTTATCATAAAATTCTTATATACAAAATAGACTGAAGATGCATCTTTAATGCATGAATCATGATTGATCTACGAAACTGCATTTATCACATAATGAATAATCATAACTTAATGTACCTTGGAGTCGACGTGGTGCGGCAGAGGTGGATGATCATAATTGCTAAAAATATTTGATTACTTGCGGAAATGAAATTTCAGTTTTGAAAAAGAAACCATTTTAACGAGTCTACAGAATCGTAGACCCGCTCTGATACCACTTATGTAGCGACCACTTTTCTAAAATATAATTCTTCTAATTTTAAGAAGAGTAAATAATTTTTTTTTTTGCAGTGGAAATACATGTTAGCCGACCCCAAATCATTTTGGGACTAAGGCTTAGATGTTGTTGTTGTTGTTGCAGCGGAAATACATTTTAAAAAGGCAAACTTAATAATCGCAAGTAATATTTTCAAGTCACCATTAAATAAAAACAAACTTCGACGTGAAATTAAAACAAATCGAATACTTGTTCGTAAAACATAGTTTTAGAGAAATGATATTTAATAAATAAACATTTAATCATCATCTTGATCATCCCACTCTCAATCGCATGCCACAACTGTGATTGTCGTTTTGTATGAACTGTAGCTCTCGTGGCATAATTTTGAAACTCATCTCCGTGTCATACTTCTTCTTCGATTGGTTGTTCAGCCAATACCCGGATTGAGCTAGCACATGAGGCATCAGACGCATAATCGGTCGCAGTTGGTTGAATCGGTATCGACCATCTTCGTGGTGGTGTGACAAGGAATCGTACAACTCCATGGTCCATGTTATGATGTCAATCTTGATAGTCACCCAGTGGCTCTGGTCGAGACAACAAATGGCAATGATCTGTTGAAACAAAATATGTAATCATATAAGATCATCACATCAAACATAGCGAATCATTTATAAATAGCGAATCATTTATAAATATAAATTTCAAATGGCAACAAATCGTCAATTATTTATAAATATAAATTTCAAACTTACTTCGTTGCAATTTAACCATGGAACCGCATGTGGTGTATCAAGACCTGTCATGTAGTCCTCGATGCATTTAGGAATTTTCCAATCCTTGTAAACCGGCTTCCCCGTCACCTTGATACCAAGTGGATCATCCGGATGGAGTCTTGCAAACTCGTTGGCCAAAACTAACTACAAAAAGCCAAACCACAAAATTAAAAAAAATCCACATCACACCAATGATATACAAGCGAGTAGGTTATAGAACTTACGTAAAATAGGGAGCCGGCAAGTACAGTGCCAACTCTACCGACACCAACACTACGGACTCCCCTCCGAAGCCTCGCTCGAGTCGCAAGCACATAACAGTCTATCACCTCGGCATCAAAGTCTTCACGGATAGACTTTATCCGGTCAAATAACGCCTGGGTGAGAGCATGCCCAGTCTCCAAACACTGGACAATAGCATCACGTGGTTGCTCCCTCCTAAAATGTAGGTACAACTTATTCAGAGCCTTGCTATCTCTTGGACGCGCAACCACAAAAGGCTCCCAAAGAGCAGCAGATGGTCGACTCACTCGCGGTGGAAGACTACGCTCACCCAAATGCTGCGCTCCGGCACTCTCACCATCTTCATCACCCTCAGCATCCCTCTCACAACTATAACGATCAGAAAGTTGTATAGCCGGCTGCTCGATCTCAAAAACTGGCTGCTCGATCTGAAATGGAGGCTGTTGCTCAGGACCACCACCCTCACTTCGAAACATCGCACTATAATGATGCTCGTCCTAAAACCAGTCGAACATCGTCCCATACTGCTGAAATGGCGCCTCAAATGGCTCATACTGATGCTCGTAATCAAGGGGCTGCTGAGTCCGCTCAAAAGAATGATGAATCTGAGAATGGTGACTGTGCTGGACCTCAGAATGGTGGGTAGGCGGACGCTGAGAATGATGACTCGGCTGACGCTGAGAATGATGACTAGGCTGACGCTGAGAATGGTGACTGTGGGGCGCCAGAGACTGAGTGACATGGGGGGTCAGGAATCCTCCGCTGGGCGCTGCTAACAGATGCAGAATGACGAGGCCTATCATGGCTCCTAGCTGAGTAGTGTACCGGGCTCCTAGAACGTCTATGCATAGGTCCGAAGAAATCCACGATCCCAGAAAGCACCCGGCGAGAAACTCGAGCAATAAATCCGGACTCAGAATCGTCGTACAAGATCGCCTTCAAACGGCGATCGAAGTACTCATCCCTGCTCGTGTCCTGGGTGTGGTCCGGACAAGAAAGTCCGTGGACACAACACACCCTCTCTGACTGCCTCTCCCGGTCCGATGTCTCTGCACCTATGATGCACGGATTCTTCAAAATTAAGCAGTATGCAGTATCGGATACTGCATGGGTGCGGGTGCGGGTGCGATTCGCGTGGGATTCGCACGGGATTCGCCACGTGGCGAATCCGTGCAAAAGAAAAAAAATTCGGACTCGCGTATCCTGGCACAGGATACGCGTATCCAGTGCGTGGAGTAGGGTGCGTGGGTGAAATTGTTATTTTTAGGGTATTTTTGTAATTTTTAAAAACTAAATGAAATAAACTAAAATATGAAAAATAAATCATTTATTTTTTCTACCAAACGCAGCCAATGCTCTGGATCTGGACCTCTGGTTCTTTCTACTCAAACCACAAACGCAGCCAACCCGTTCCGTCGGAGCAAAAAAAAAAAACACAGCCAACGCTCTTTTCTACTCTCTACTCCGACGCATCTACAGGTCCAGGTAATTTATTTGTTTGTCTTTTTAATTGATTTGGGGAAGTTATTTCTAGGTTTTATAATTTCTAAATTCTAGAACTCTTTTTGATTTTTTAGGGGAATTTTGTTGGTGGCTTCTTCTAATTCCGTTAATGCTGATGATATTACAAATGAGAACGATGTGAATGATGTTTGGCCTTTGTGGAAATATGTAGTGAAGCAAACCAAAATTGGTAAAGGGGGTGGAAATATGAAATTTAAGTGTACGTATTGCAATGTGGTGTATACGGGTTCGTATTCAAGGATTAGAAATCATTTATTAAAAAATTCAGGGATGGGAATTGCTGTATGTCAGAAGGTTACTATTGCTGATGTACTTGAGATGTCAGAAATCGAAGCTAGGGCAGCAAGTATAAGAGATATTGTTAAAACTAAAGATGTACCTTTGCCTTGTTCAGTTTCTGGTAGTAGTAGTCAAACTAGTTCTGTTTCTATACCTATGAATGAAGCACACCCCTCCTCATTTAGGACAGAAGGTTGTGATCCTAGTAAAAAGAGAAAGTTTGTTGATGGCCCATTAGAAAAAGCCTTTAATGCAAAAAATCGAGAGGCTTTAGATGGTGAGATTGCTAGGATGTTTTACTCAGCTGGACTTCCTTTTAACCTTGCTAAGAATCCACACTTCATCAAGTCTTATTGCATGGCTGCGAATAGAAATATTTCAGGTTATACCCCTCCAGGTTACAATGCATTAAGAACAAAACTATTGAAAAATGAGAGGTCAAATATTGAAAGTTTGCTTGAAACTACTAAAGGCACATGGAAGTCGAAGGGTGTGAGTATTGTATGTGATGGTTGGACAGACCCTCAAAGAAGACCTTTGATTAATTTTATGGCTATAAATGAGGGTGGACCAATGTTTATTCGCTCTGTAAATTGTCAAGGCGAGTATAAGGATAAATTTTTCATCTCTAATTTGATCAAAGATGTCATATCAGAGGTTGGTGTTCTAATGTTGCTCAAGTTATTACTGATAATGCCCCTGTTTGTAAAGCTGCTGGAATGTTAGTAGAACAAGCATATCCCAATGTGTTTTGGACTCCCTGTGTTGTGCATACATTGAATCTTGCTTTGAAAAATATTTGTGCTGCGAAAAATACGGAGGCAAATGGGATCACATATGTGGAATGTCATTGGATTAGTGAGGTTGCTGCTAATGCAGTTATGATTCGGAATTTCATAATGAACCATTCCATGAGACTTGCCATGTTCACAGAGTTTTCTAAATTTAAATTGATTGTGGTTGCTGAAACTCGATTTACCTCGATGATTATCATGTTAAAAAGGTTTGGGATTGTGAAATGTCAATTGCAATCCATGGTGATAAGTGAACGGTGGTCTATGTACCGTGAGGATAATGTTGAGAAAGCTAGAATTGTGAAAGATAAATTGTTAGATGATGGTTGGTGGGATTTGGTTGATTACATTCTTCATTTTACTGAGCCTATTTATTCCATGTTGATAAGTTGCGATACAGATAATCCAAGTCTTCGCTTGGTTTACGAGATGTGGGATACCATGATATTTGAAGTGAAAAGGGTCATCTTTGAACATGAGGGGAAGAGTGATGTTGAAGAATCCAACTTTTGGAGTGTTGTATGCAAAATATTGGAGGATAGGTGGAGTAAGAGCAACACTACATTACATTGTTTAGCTCATTCATTGAATCCAAGGTAATTTATTTTAAATGTTTAGTTTTCAATATTTTGGACATGACTAATATTATAAATGTTCACAGGTGCACCACAGAGGATTGGAAAAAAGAGCACTCACATCTTATGACACCAGATCATGATCAAGAGGTTACTAAAATGAGAAAAATTTGTATGAAACGTCTTTTTCCTGATGATGATACACGAACAAAAGTGACGTTGGAGTTTGCTAATTTTTGCGGATGCTTTGAAGAGTTCGCTGATGAAGATTCTATACAGATAGATCGAAGTTGGATCCACTTAAATGGTGGGTAGCTTATGGTATATGATCTACACATCTTCGACCTATTGATGTGAGATTACTTGGTCAAGTTTCTTCCTCCTCTTGTTGTGAAAGGAATTGGAGTACTTATTCATTCATCCACTCGTCAAGAAGAAATCAAATCACTCCAGAACGTGCTGAGGATTTGGTCTACGTACACAGCAATCTTCGTTTATTATCGAGAAAAGATCCACAATATATGAAAGGTGAATCTAAG
This sequence comes from Orobanche coerulescens, assembly GCA_033398695.1. Classification (NCBI taxonomy): domain Eukaryota; kingdom Viridiplantae; phylum Streptophyta; class Magnoliopsida; order Lamiales; family Orobanchaceae; genus Orobanche; species Orobanche coerulescens. Next base: position 15,023,453 of record CM065815.1, on the reverse strand, counting down.
ATGTGGGATGTGGCCGGGGATGCATTTGATTCTATGGATGATATTGGAATTCTTGGAATTGCAAATTTATCTCTTGATGAACCTGAGTTGGAAATTATTTTATTTGGTGACGAAGGAGAAGGACCAAACAATAATGATGATGATCACTTGACACGTCTATAGACGTGATCATGTTATGATTTGTGTTATTTCAATTGGGCTTTGGTATATAATGCATAAAAGATAATATGACTTGTTTTTATGTATTTGAATTGGTTTTATCGTGGTATTTGAATTGTTGTTTTTTATATTTAACAAGTGTTATATATAATAAAATATAAAATAAACAGACGTATCCTTGCCGTATCGCACCCTAACATTTTCGAAAACCCGTATCCCCGCACCCGTATCTGCCCGCACCCCCCCCCCCCCCATACCTGTGCAACATAGCTCTGCACCATCTACTGGTGGGGTACTCTGCCGGCGTCGCTTCGACACTTTATGTTTCGACTCATATGTAATCAATTTTCCAGCAGCCTTCTTCAACCTATCTATAACTTTCTTCCTCGGGATCGGCGCAGGCTCATCCTCCTTATTCTTTACAACTATTCTTACAGGCTTAATGAGCTTGACGTCATATGGCGAGCCATTATCAAAGCTCAGGTAGTAGTACTCAGCCCCATCCTCCTCCAAATGCGGTAAAGAGGGAAGTACTCTGTGCTGCAAAATTAGTCATTAAAGCATACCATTAGATGGGCAATCACATAATATTTAAGAGATGAAGTCAGGAGAAAATACGTTTACAAATTTATGTACCTTATCGTCGAAGAAATGAGTGAAATCACAAAACATCTTCCTCGTAGTCCACATCAAATACCGGGGGACTTGGACAGATTTATCTCGAATACCACACAATGCTCCCAATGAAGGAATCATCTCATACGGCCATATCTCTAAAGCCCAAACAGGACCATAGAAGTGATAGTCCTTGTGCTCTTGTCCCTCCTTCATGGCAACGTTGCCTATGTAATAAGATAAAACCCCAAAGGCATAAGAACCCCAAGGAAACATATCCCACTGCTCGAAATCCTCAATTATTGCCCATGCCCATGTCTCAACCATCATGTCGTCACGGCATAGGATAAAGTAGTAGTATATAAGCAAATTGGCAACCTTCACATAATCTCTTATGTCTCTACCAAAATCTCGAGCATTGAACCTCTTCCGCAGAACACTAACCTTAATATTTTTGCCATGGAGTATTCTGTGGAAAATACCGTCAGACGGAAGGAGATGGTCAAGCTGGGGATGGAAGGTAGAGTTTCCAAAATGGAGTCCAGTGATCATGGCAAAATCACGGGCCGTAAAACGAATGGTCCTCCCGCAAACCTGGAACCACGACTCATCCGGGGGGATTTGATCACCCTCCAATTGACGGGCAATCAAGTGATGTAGGGCAGTATTTGAACTCCCATTCCTCCTAACTTTAATCAAGCGCCCCAGGACCCCCTCGATCAAGCTCTCGATAGCTCGATCAGCAACTGCGGAATTGTGGCCCATACTTCTTAGTGTCTCAATGATCTCTTTAAATACCGCCTCCCGTATGTAAAGATTCACTTGACGTGTAACAAAACGCAATGTAGGTCTCTTCCATACGCAACCAGTCTGCAATATAGACATACAACTCATAAGAATATGATAGAATGCTTAAGAGAACGAAAAAAAATTCTGCCTTGCACACGATCGCAAGCACACGATCGATGCCCTTCGTGTGAAGACCATCGTGTGCCACACGACGGTTCACACGACGGGCATCGATCGTGTGCCTGCGATCATGTGCAAGGCAGGAGCCTTTGGTCTTCTAGCACATGACGGCAAACACGATCGACGACCGTCGTGTGTAACCATCGTGCCCACGAAAGACCGTCGTGTACACGATGGTGTCATCTTCTTCAGCACCATCGTGGGACGATGAACAACCGTCGTGGCACGATCGTGTGTGAATAAAAATACACTAACCGGTGGCTCATTGACGAATTCCTCTTCAGATGGAGTGTCACTAGCGGAACTTCTGGCGTCTTCAGATTCTCTGTGGTAGTCGGAGTTCGATATTTTCTGGCCGGCGAAGGTTTCACGACGGGAGAGTTTTTTTGCAGAGAGATGAGGAGTTTTTTTGCAGAGGAAAATATTGAGTTGTGGGATCGGTTTTTTATTGTTGTTTCCTTTTAATAATATTCTTTTTTTTATGTTTTTTTATCTTTTAGTGGTAGACTTTAAGGGTAATAAAGTCTTTTAATAAATTTTTGTATAAAAAACTTATAGTTTTATGAATGGTGATATATAACTTGTTACTTTTATGCTTTGGTACTAAAAAAGAGAGATCCCTTATATATATTGCATTATTTAGTAAGTTGAGAGTTAACTAAGGAAATACCAGAGTTTTGACTCTAGGGTTTACTTAGTATAAATAAGGGATCTATAACAAAGAGTTATCCTAGAATTAAGAGAAGAAAAATCGGCCCTTTCCCCCTCAAATGGCCGTCCCATTTTTCTTGTCCAAAGAATCTCAGTTCAGCCATCTCGTGTTATTCGCTTAGAACATTTACTTTTTTTTCCATTAATACGAATGATTAACGACATGCCTGAGTGGATTAATCATGCCGTTGAAAAATATCTCTTTTTGATAAAGGACGGATTGAGCATTTTAGTTTATATAAATAATTTAAATTATATGACATAATATTTATTTTAATTTATATTATAATTTCCAGGTATATTTAAATAATCAAACAATATTTTATAAATATATTAAGTTATATTTTAATATATATAATTATAATAATTTTTTAATAGTCAATATAAAAAAATCAATTTAAATAATATAACATAATATATATTTTAATTTATATTATAATATATATTCATAAATCATATTATAATTTTTAAGTATATTTAAATAATCAGACAATATTTTTATAAATATATTAAGTTATATTTTAATATATATAGTTATATTATTTTTTTTAATCAATATTCAATTTAAATAATATAACATAATATATATTTTAATTTATATTATAATAGATATTCATAAATTATATTATAATTTTCAGATATATTTAAATAATCAGACAATATTTTTGTGAATATATTAAGTTATATTTTAATATATATAGTATATTAATTTTTGTAATAGTCAATATAAAAAAAAATAATTTATATAATATAACGTAATATATATTTTATTTTATATTATAATATATATTCATAAATTATATTATAATTTTTAGGTATATGTAAATAATCAGACATTATTTTTATAAATATATTAAGTTATATTTTAATATATATATATAGTTATATTAATTTTTTAATAGTCAATATAAAAAAATTAGTTTATATAATATAAGATAATATATATTTTAATTTATAAATATATATTCATAAATAATATTATAATTTTCAGGTATATTTAAATAATTAGATAATATTTTTATAAATATATTTAATATATATAGTTATATTAATTTTTTATCAATAAATAGATTATACTTTATGAATTTTAAATATATAATATTAATATATATTTTAAATTTGTACTATATATACTAAATTATAATTAAGATTATATGATAATTTATATTATATATACTCAATTCTTTTATTATTAGAGAGGGTAATTTTGGTATATTGGAGAAGTATTTCTGGCTTAATGGTAAGGACAGCCCAAAAGATGCTTAATGAAAAAGACATTATTAAGATCATTAAGTTGAAAGTAAATAACAAAATATAACTGATCGATTAAGCTGATTAAGTAAAAAGTAAACAAGCCCTCAGTTGATTTTGATCAATAGTACAAACTTCTAGCAAGGAATCATTTGTTGTACTATTTATCAATATTATTTGTAAGGATCTAGCAATCCGGTTTGTGCAATTGTTTGTGTGTGGATCACAGAAAGAGGAGGCTGGCTTTCATCAACTTCTAGTCCGAATCTAGATCTATTTTTCATATTAAGGTAATTCGACAAACCTTTATTAAATTAATTAAATTGCTGCATGAGATCCTCATCTTGGGTTTTTCGATTTTTATTCCGCTGCGTTTTTGTTCATATTCGATGTATTAGATACATGAAAAAATCCAAGAGTGGTTTTAGAGCCAACTTGCAAATAATATAATAATTATTTATGTAGAACATATCTATATGTTTTGATACCAATAAATTGTGTTCTTGATTGTATTTATAAAAAGAGATTTTATAAATATTTTTCTGATTTAATTTGATTAAATGGGTCGTCAAATATCAATTTTCTGGACTGTTTTGCTTTTTTTTTGTCCAGAACTGTTTTGGAACAGATCTGTCTCCGGCGGGTCGTGGGGTCCGAGTCGGGTTGCGAACCATGGACCAGAACCCGCGGGCCGCAGTAAATCCGTAAAACAAATTGTGCTGCGGGCGGGATTCAATCCTGCGGTGTCCGGGCCCTAAGGCCACGTCTCGCCATTTGATCTGCGACACTTGTTTGGTAGTTTTATTCACTCAGTTCTATTTAACAAAATAGTCTGTTTAAAATTCAAAATAAATGTTGCCAAAATATTTTTTTTGTTCGTGGCGGGTTTCAAAACCGCGCGGCTGGGAGCAGCAGGCCGCAGCGCGACCAACTGGGCTGGGATATTAGATTATTGATTTTTGCACGGATACTTATGTTAAGTCCGACTGTCAGCCATATTCATAATGTATGTTTATTGATTATATAATAATTAATTATAGTATATATCTAGTGTATGACATTATCATAATTGACCAATGTGATTGGATGTTTCAATTTATTATTGGGTTGGTTTTAACGGTCTGTGTGCTGTTTAATTGTAATTGATTTTACAACATGTGAGTCATCTATTAATTTATTTATGACATGCATGTCGTTTGCCCTATTGTAATTTAATTTACTAGTGTATTATAGTTTTTCATTAACGTAATGAAGACAAGAAGAAGATAAATGACGGACTCAAGGAGCCAACTGATTGTGTATAATATTCTAAGGAGTTACAAGATCAATGAAGACCAATTATACCCATTTGACCTATGTGATTTTCATGTTGTCTCATGAAAATCACGTTAGGATTATGGTCATGCTATACATGGTCTTATATTTTATATGTTGTGTGATGCTACGTATGTTTAGACAATGCATGTATGTGATGTGATGTATGTTTAGATGTGTGTTAGCTAACATAAACATTAAACACAAGATAAAATCCCTCGTTAAAAAAATTTTAATGCCGTTTGTTGTGCGGCGACTAATACGCCTCGGAAGAGGCGATCGCCTCAACCGCAATCGGCTGCCAAGAAGCACCAACAGCCTGCCAACGGGCACAAAGGCCGGTCGGCCCAAGTTAAGTGTCAAATAAACCAAGACAGTCTTACCAAACAAAGATGTCAGATCGAGATCAAGTACCGAGCGATCGACGTCCAGGGCGATCGTCTTTAGGTACCTAGCGATCGTTTTACAAGGCGATCGCCTTCAGTGCCCGCTCAAAGACGACTGACTTATGCCGCACATGAAGCCAACCTCCGTCAAAGTCTACGGAGGCTAAATCTCGGGAAGAAGGGCCCACCTGCAGACCCGCAAACGGCGCAGCACGAAAAGGCTTTTTTAGTGACAATGACAGTCTCTAACCTACCGACAAGACCCGCAAACGGCGCCGTATGAGCAGGCCCTGGTCACGCAATGGACTAGGTGGGTCCTCACAAGACTGAGTCGCGGGGCACGTGTTGTTTTCTCATTGGTTCGCACGGTTGGCTACCTATAGCAGCCACGGACTTTAAGGAAACCAACTCACGTGCTCAGACGATCGCCCCGGCCGCCACAAATGGCGTGTCAGAAGCATTAAATGAGCATTTAATGCAGAAAAGGCGATCGCCCATTTGGGATTAAGACATCCCAACTACCTCCTGATAAGAAAGACGTTCGGCAGAAACGAACGCTCACTATATTTAATTTTTGTAACAAGAACTCACGGAGCATTAACTCTGGTTCTTCCGGCAATCATCAGCTCTTAAGCAGCTAAACCTCTAGGGTTATTACACTCATTGTAATCGCACTAAAATATTAATAGTTGTACTCCAAAGTAGTAGTATTATTAATAATATCTCGCGAGAGTATTCAAGCCCGGGATTAACAACCCCGACAAAACTTGTGTTATTTTCATTCCATCGCTCGTGCTCTTGAATTTTGTTTGTTACTCATCTATAGCCATATCCAGCAAATCATTCCGAATAATATTTTTGGTAACAACAATTGGTGCTAGAAGGAGGGACCGAAACCTTATTTTCTCTCCGACCATTTCGAAGAACACTCATTGTTCTCCGGAACATATACTTGAAGAAACACTCGCTGTTCTTCAAAGAAAAACCCTCGAGATAATGACGTCTGCCACCACCTCGAAGAGAGCCACCTTACGATCCACCGGACACCTTATTCCGGCCCAAACCGAGTCCCACTTACGGCGAAAGGCAGCCGCGGCGACGCCAGACGCTCACTCCCGCCCCCGAGGGACGTCCCCAGCCTCTCACTTGATCAATTCCAAACTGCGGAACAGATCGAGGAGGCCATGGCCATCCTAAGGGAGTGACGGAGAGCATGTGATGCGCCCACTATTACCCCCTCAGCCATCCGCCGCGCGGGCAAACAAAATCTCAAAGGGTTATATGTCGAGCAATCGTCAGAAAGCCCCGATTCACGAGAAAAGGCACTCGCGAGGCGGGACAGTTCCGTTTTCAGCCGCCTAGGAAGTGATCCTTCATGGCAACCTGGGCATTCTGGCCCCAGCCATGAGACGTCAGAGTCTGAATCCGTCACCAGGAGTTCGGCATACCCAACTCCCAAAAACCAGGTCAGCCATATGGCTCCCATTCTCCAAAAAATCGAGCTCGGCGGCAAAGACCTCGTCGCCTACAAAGGAGCCAGGAGATCAGTATATGATCGCCTCGGCTCTCGCTCCAAGAGCCAGACCATGAGCAGCCAGGCTACGACGATGGCCGCAATGCAACGCTAGATCGACGATATGAAAGCGCTCCTAGAAACTGGGGCAGGCGCCAAGAGAAAGGTCGTCGGACCAAGTGAGCCGCTCGCGGTCTAGATCGAGCTTGCCCCCGTGCAACCAAAGATCGCTCCTCCTCAAACACCTTTGTATGAGGGGAGATCGGACCCCGAGACTCACTTAAGCAAGTTCCGAATCTACTAGACCGAATGCGGGGCGTCTTTCCCGTTAACATTGGGGAATCTTGCCCATAGGTGGTAAATCTCATTGCCACCGTGCTCAATTAACTCCTTTGAAAAGATGGAGAGCGACTTCACGTCGTACTTCGCCGCCAAGGTCGCTCGGCTAGAAGGTCCCCACCGTATGATGAAAATCTGGCAGGGGAAAGATGAGTCCGATGAAGATTGCACCGACCGGGTGGATGAAATAGTCCTCACCGGCGAGCCCATAAGCGACGAGCTCGCCCACTACTCGGTCTTGGGAGGATTCAATGGTCTTTCGCCCATGTTCAGGCACCTCACAAAGGACATCCCCCGACCTACGCGATCTTCCACGCCAAGGCCGCCGACTTTCTGGCCAGGCAGAGGTTGCTGGCGAAGGGGGCAACCCAAAGAAGGCGATCACCAAGCCCAGAAAGGCGATCGCGAAGCCACCCGGTGAGTTCAAGGCCTTTGAGGATGTGGAAGTCCACCTCTTTCAAAACCTCAATCTATCTCCGGCCCATATCTTCAATGCCATCAAGGGGCACGAATGGCTAAGCAAGCCAAAGGCGATGAGGGACAAGGGTCATCTGGACCGCAATAAATTTTGTGCCTACTACAAAAGCCCCGGCCACAACACCAGCCAATGCCGCGACCTCTGTAACATCCCCAAAACCGTATGGGAATATTACACGCCGTAGACCCTTTCCACAAGGATCTACCAGGCTAAACATCCATAAACAACCAAATGCTTGCCCGACCACGGTCAAACAATAAAATGATACAGACCGATATGGTCACTTACACGTGAATACACAGACCGATGAGGTCACACAACCCAATCGATAAAACTGACTTAAATAACATTACCCACACAGGGGTCGAAATACAATACATCGGAAGACTGAAATCAACTCTGACAACACAACAAAAATCAAAATAACTCTCGACTCATGATTAGTATCGCAGCTCGTCATCCTCTTGTGCCAATCCTGTGACTGCTCCCCTGAATCTGCATGTACCTGGACGCAAAACAGACATCCACCCCGATTACTCGGGGGTTAGTAAAACTCCACTGTTTTACTAGTGCAAGTATCAAATCATACGAAATGTAACAAGCAATTAATAATCGTGATCAAATATAATAATCAAGTATCAAATATTCCCGGGAGGTTTTCACAAGAGAAGATAAGCTATGAAGCATTCGAAAATAAGATTATCATCTCGGGAATTTTTAAAATTTCAAAACCTTAAGACCTCAAGTCCTGATTCACAAAACCTTTCGAAAAACTTAAGGGTCTTAACCCAAAACTTGTTTCATAATTCAACAGTTTACAATACCGAAAACATTTCCATAAATCTCGTGGGGCTCGGCCCAACATTCTTTCTTAAAACTTTTCCTGTAAAAACTTTGATTTGAAAAGTATCATGCTCATGACACCGTGATCCACTGTCACGTGTCTCCGTAGGTTCAACAACCCGCACGGACTACATCACGCACAATTAAACAAACATAATCAATTCCGACACCGTGATCCACTGTCACGTGTCTCCGTAGGTTCAACAACCCACACGGACTATTAACCAAACATAACCAATTCCGACACCGTGATCCACTGTCACGTGTCTCCGTAGGCATAACAACCCGCACGGACTATATCAATCACAACAATCACACACACAGTCCTGACACCGTAGTCCACTGCCACGTGTCACCGTAAGCCCCGTCGAGCTCACCCGGTTGGACGCACTGTGTCCGAAACTCATGGTCCACTGCCATGCGTTATTGTAGGCCTCGTCAGACCAGCACGATTGGACCTCAGTACCTCACTAAGTTCTGATCCCGTAGTCCACTGCCACGAATCCTCATAGGTCCCGTCGAACCAACACGAATGAACTTAGCGGTCACACACATATTCACATTCACATTACATACAACAACGAGCACAATTAATCAATCACCTTGATCACCACAAAATCGTACATTGCACGCAAATAACACAACCTCGACACTCGCAACAACTATCATAAATCAACGACATTTAACCAACATAACACACATCCGGTACACAATACATTGTACAACCAAGTGTACAACCATCTCATATGTACGTCGCATTCCTGCACAAATGGCACAACGCCTAACACGTATACTGATATAACACTATTATCACAAAGCCTTCAAATTGCGAAAAACACAACCAACTCAAACGGAATATATTTACGAAGGCAAGCAAAGTCATTATACATCTCATACGTAATTACTAGTCGCAAGATACAAGTCGTATAGTAAGATACTTGCCTTAATAACCACTACCGAACGCTCCGAAGAACACGGTTCGACCGGGAATCTCGAACCCCAAGGAAGGCAACGAACGGAAGGGTTCCGACTCGAGTTCTTCACAAGAATTCGCTCCTAAGTCACAACGATGTCAATTCAATCACAATTCTACGAAAACGTATGGGACTTTCCAAGTTCTACTCATTGAAGCATTTTATCGGACACCTTGAGGGCATAGTCCAATTCAATTGATTATTCAAGGTAATACTCAAATTCGTTTCACAAAACTTCAGGGGTAATGAATGATTTCGAGTATACAACCATGTTCTAACAATAATCTAAACTAAAACGAATCAAATCGGCCAAAACATCAAGAAACCTCAAAAATTCCCAAAACCAAGAGTTTAGGTGTTCTTACCTTCGATCCGGGTGGAATATGATGTTAATCCATGAATCAAACTTCCAAAACGTGTTGTTCTATGATTCTCTTACTCAAATCCATCCATTTATGCTGAAGAATCGCGAAGGAACGAAGGAAAAAAATGAGAAATGGCCGGATAACTCACCTGTGCCATTAAATAGCCGATGCACCGTGTGCCGCGGCACAGACAAGTGTGCCGCGCCCGTGGCCACCCAAAACGCCCAGGAATCAGCTTAGTGCCGCGGCACAGCCTGAGTGTGCCGCGGCACACGGTACAGCCCCCTTCAACACCAAAAAGGCACACCGTGCGCTTGGCTATTTCGACCATAACTCCTTCGTCCGACTCGATTGACTCACCGCTTTGAACCATTGGAAAGCTAACTTGATGCTTTATAATATTGCAAAGATTCAGAATTTTTGGAGTTTCCAAGAATTTATGGTGATTTTTACAAAGCCGAACTCATACTTAGAAAAGTCGTTTAGTAATCCTGAACTCCACAAAACGACACCGAAACCCGAACCTGAATACGAACCGAAGATACGGTTACGAAGTACTCACAAAGACGAATCTAAGAGCTAGTAGAACACACGATTCCGACCACCCGAAGGCTCGAAATTCGACAACGGAAGGTAATTACCCCAAACTTTGGGAAATTACGAAAATGGCCCAAATGCCCGAAAATCACCATACGACAACGAATAATCAAACCGAAGCTCACAACACGTATAACAACGTTAAATGAACTTAAGATAAACCCCAAATGATAGTTTCGAACGAGATTCGCAAGAACCGAACTCAAGCGCGGAAAAGTCGCTAAAAAGCACGGAACTCAAAGCCGCACCGAAACGAACTCGGATGACAAAAAGTGCAGAATTAAATATTCTCCGAATGACGAAACGGTCAAAAGCGAGTTTTCGAAACGGACCTCCGCCGAAAAATGAAAATTACCGGAAATCCGAAATTGCGGATATTACATTCTACCCTCCTTAAAAGAAGTTTCGTCCCGAAACTTAAAATAAGTAGGGAGAAGCAATATCCCAACAGGAAACCTCAACGAGATACACAAGAACGCATAACTTTCGCCCATTGGCGAAACGTTACAAGCAATGCGAAAGAATATACAACGTGGAAACACGCCCCACGACGACCATAACAAAGCCACCGGCAATGATTCAAAACAATAACAGTCAATTAACGACGCATCACATACCACATCATATGCACACGTTTAATCAATGAAACGTACGCGACAACAAGTCGCACCCGACTAAAACGGCTATGCGACGAAACAAATAGAGTATTACGATAGAAATCATTAGATTCTCATCAACAAGAAAATGTCGATGTCAAAACACAAACAATTCAAGATAACGGAAAACGAGAATACCGGATATTACATTCTATCCTATTAAAATTAAGTTTCGTCCCGAAACTTAAAATAAAACATCATGATAGAATAGAAACAAAACCAAAAAGTTCACGCAACAAATATCAATCTCTACACGAATTACAGCACAAAGTACGATACACAACTACATCACTGGACACCACCGGGCCCTCCCCGAGTAGGAACGAAAACCCGATTCCCGAACATCCTGGCAACGGTCTCACAATGCACCGCTTGGTGCCCCAGTTGGCCGCACTTAAAACAATTAACCGGTGGCGAACGACAATTCTGTCTCGCATGGTCTACATGACTGCAGTTAAAGCAGGTCTTCACACTGATCTTCTTACTCGCCTCTGGGGTAAGGTTCTTAGACTGGTCAACCGAACGAGGAGTGCTCCTGCAGGAAATCGAAGCAACAGGCTCACGGATCTCACTCCTCTGGCCTCTTGAAAAATTTCTCGAGGTCTTCTGTCTCTTACTCTCTGAACCAGATTCCGTCACAGAAACGGCCATCTCAATGGCTAAAGCTCGGTCCTGATATTCCTTCAGGGTGGTACACATGAGCGGAGCCATACTCTCACGGATATGGGGTTTCATGCGCATATTGAAGTATCGGACCTTGTCCGCTTCACTTCTCACTTGATCACGAACATAAGCCAGCTGTCGATTATAATCGACTATCGCCTGGGATATTGACACATCCTGGGGCGTAGCCGAGAAAAATTCAACGATTCTGCCTTTCACGAACAGGCAACGGGCAATACTCTGCCTCCATGGCGGTCTTAAACTCAGCCCATGTAGGTGTATGGTCTGCAGGCACTACAGCGTGCCACCAGTCTGCAGCTTCTTTGTCGAGTAGGTACTGAGCAATGGGTACCCTCCTATCATCCGGACAAGCTACAGCATCAAATATTCTGTCCAACTGGAAGAGACAGTTTTCCCAACCTAACAAGTCAGACGAACCCACAAAACGGGGCGGCTGCATCTTCATCACATCTCGTAACCACTTACTAGTTCCGTTATCTCTATTTGGGTTCTCATCCCGACGTACGACCTGATTCATCTGCACTAACTGATCAACCACCTGACGAAGGATGGTGGCGGCGCCAACGTCAACATTGACGCTAGTCGAATATCCCTGATCTGTACTGAGCTGATTGGTACTCGGCAAGGAGGGAGTCGCCCTCTCCTGCTCCCGATTACGACCACGACCACAACCATGACCACGGCCTCGACCTCGACCCCTTAGCATACTGAACGGACATCCAATCAGAATAACAAGATAAAACAAACCTCACATAATCGACATAAGCCCAAAATCAGCAGCACAATGCAATATTCACACGTTCACATTGACACAGATGAACGACCTATACCTCAGCATACACGGTTAAAACATTAAGCATACCATTGTGGTCCAACACCGGTAATATTAAAAAAAAAAACAAGTTTATCGAGGTATTTGTTCGAATGATAATAAAAAAAAATTCGCGAGTTCGAAAGATTTTGCTGGGGTGAAATTTTGAAAGTACTTTGTTTAATACCTCGGTCATTGAAGTGGGGGACGATACCTAACAACGTATCCCGCCACTTGGGCATACAACCCAGATTTTCTGATGAGAATAATAATATAGCAACTCACTGCACGATTTAACCTCAATACATAAACACATAACGTTCTAAATTACGGAAGCCAAAGTTGTTTTGCAAAACAGAAATTTTCCAAAATCCTTTAGTTCATAAGCAAAATGACGGTAATATTTTACAATGTCCGAAGTATTTTAAAACACATTTTTCAAATACCGTCTGATTGTGTCATTTGAAAATACACGGCCCATTTGTCAAAATTTAACAAATTTTAAAAATCCATATAAACCATGGTTTGACCGCACCACCAAAATATTTTTCAAAAATTGATTTCTACAAAATTCTCAAACTGTAAAGTCCTTCAGGAAACATTCACAAACTTACCCATAGCGGACAAAAATTACAACATTCCAAAAATAGTCGAATTTAAAACCACATACTCAAATGGCAACCAAGGTCGCCAATTCAATCAAATGCATCTCGTGGTATCAAGTTTAAACACACAGTAAAATCATTCATCGGAGTTTCTCACAAACTCTACCGTTGGTACCTTTTCGAAACCCATCGAGGTTTACAACCTTCACAACATACCACCCCACCCGGTGGTTCAAAGATAAAATAATAACGTGCCCAGTTCTATACACATACTATGTGCCACAAGTATGAAACACAACTATATTACACAGTACTGTGTAAATAAAATTATATACCGCAATTAACTCACTAAAATAAAATCGAGATACACAGGTATTACGCATAAATGAGGAGACTTACATCCACAGGTCGCATGGAGGTGACAGTCGCCCACGATACTAATCTCGTCCGACAACACAACCGACACGTTGTGACCACGCACAACTCAACTTGTCACCTGACGACTCGAACGACAAGACAACACATTACTCGACAAAACACGACTTGAAACGACCCGACAGCCTAGGTTTCCGCAAACCTAAACTCTGATACCATAATTGTAACATCCCCAAAACCGTATGGGAATATTACACGCCGTAGACCCTTTCCACAAGGATCTACCAGGCTAAACATCCATAAACAACCAAATGCTTGCCCGACCAGGGTCAAACAATAAAATGATACAGACCGATATGGTCACTTACACGTGAATACACAGACCGATGAGGTCACACAACCCAATCGATAAAACTGACTTAAATAACATTACCCACATAGGGTAAATACAATACAAATGGAAGACCGAAATCAACTCGACAACACAACAAAAATCAAAATAACTCTCGACTCATGATTAGTATCGCACTCGTCATCCTCTTGTGCCAATCCTGTGATCGCCTCGAATCTGCATGTACCGACGCAAACAGAGACATCCACCCCCAATTACTCGGGGTTAGTAAAACTCCACTGTTTTACTAGTGCAAGTATCAAATCATACGAAATGTAATCGTAACACCCTGAATACGACCGAATGTCACACGCCGTAGACCCTTATCACAAGGATCTACCAAAGCTAAGCTCCAAAAGACTACTCAATGGTTGACCGACCGGGTCAAAATTAAATGCAACGCAGACCGACAAGGTCATTAACCAATCTTAAAATAACGACATTCACATTACAATGACAATAATAAACTTGAACACCGAAAAGAATGACAACTCGGTTTAATAAATGAAAACTACACCCATGCAAGGGTGAAAACTCGAACGCAGAGAAATACCGACCAACCGAAACAAAGGAAAAGACTCGACTGGGCGTGATTAGTATCATTGTCCTCCATCTCCTTCCAAGCCGATTCTGTGATCGCTCCCGAGCCGCCAAAACTCGAGCGCATATCAGCACCCACCCCGAAACTCGGGGTTAGCAACCGGAATTTTGCTAGTGCAAGTACATAATATACAAGATATACGAATAATAACAACACAAATCTCAACAATGTGAAGCCTTAACACAAACCACACACATTCCCATAGTCAACACCGAATAACATCACATACACAAAGTGAAAGATAATCACATAGTCATATTCTCTCATGCGGAACATAATACCAATGAAACTTTAAACGAGTCCAAGGAGTCGAAAAATCCCTTTTTATAAAAGGAAAAGTATTTTGATAAGAAAGTTGGAAAACATTATTATTGACTCGAGGCCATCATGGGGTTTTGAAAATCAAATGGGAATACTTTTAGAAAATACTTCAAAACTCTCGGATCCTCGACCCAAAGATGTGGAAAACAATTTACAAGAAAACCATTACAACGTTATTCGGGTCCTCGACCCAATGCACGTAATAATCATCACAAAGACAATCAAAGGCCTGACCTCTCATTCGACAATTCCGCTCAAGACCCTTGATTAATTAACCCTGAGATTTCACAAACATCCTTGGTTAATTAACCCCAATACCAACGTCTTAAAAACAATTTGAAACAAGCTTTCAAAAACACGAATCACACTATATCGAGACCAAGATTTTAAAAGAGTTGAAAGAACTTTGAAATACGAGGATTGTTGAGAACGGGTCTTAGCTATCACTCGAATATCCGTTACCAATAAGCCCGCCAGCGCCTCCCTTACACACTGTGCACGGCGTTCACTCCACTATGTTGGCCGCCTTGAACATGTCACCGCGCCGCGATCACTCCCGACAGAGCCGCCCCTTGCACGCGCATTAGGTAACACCGGTGTTCACCAAACATATGGAGCCGCACATTGCAGCGTACACCAGGCCGGAGTACACACCCCGCCCTCAGAGGTTCCCGGATACGACGTCTCTCACAACAAGTATTCACATTTTTACAAACATCAAGTACACAATCAATCAATTCAACAATTATCAAATCAATACACCAATTCACACAATTTATCCGACAGTCCATAACCACACAATAAACAATAACACGTACATTATCAATCAAGATCCAACACAATAAGCCTTCGGCACAACCAACCAACGCTACACATATATCCTTGTATTGCGACTCAACCGAATATATATATATATAGATATATAGATATATATATGTATATATACATATAACCTTACTATATTATATGAATAACTATAGTTCATCCATCAATCCAAGTTGAGTACGCCAACTAGTGTTAGCATTCACCACTCGTCGTTCACCGACATAGGCATATATATCAATATACGTATATACATACATATATTTAACAAATAAATATATATAAATCTATATATATATATACACACACATATATATATATATATACACACACATATATATATACATATCCGTATAAATACATGCACTTCGACAACGATGATTTCACGCAGTTACAACTCGTATATCAAGGTACTTGCCTTGGTAATCTCTCGCGGATACTCCGAAAGTACGGTCGGTTGGCAAAATCCGTAACTCCAATGAAAACAACGATCGGAAGGGCTCAACACCAGATTTTTGTAGGGAAATCGTCCCTAGTATCCTTGATTCGGTCGATTGAAGGATGTTATGGATTGATCGATCAATGATATGGACTCAGGATCTTCGTGGTTTTGTTGTTCAACAACATGCCTTATCGCTCTCATAACCTCTGGCCGCGGAAGGAAGAGAATGAAATGAAAAAAGGTGTTGAAACAGGGCTGCTCGGTCAAATATATATCGGGTAAATCGACTAGCGGCGCTAGGTTGTCCGGTAGCGTGGCGCTATCGGCCGCCCTCGCCGATAAGCGCGGCGCAAGTCATCGGCGGCAGCTGCAGTAATCGCCCGCCCAGACCCATCGACTAATGTCCGGCTGTAGCGGCGACGCCGAGCCGCAGAAGCGTGCGCTTAGCTCGCTGAAGTTAGCGCGCGCAGTGTCCATCAGAAGGCGTGCTACTCGCTGTCCGGCCAAGTCCGCACTTACCGCCTAGATCGCTGGGCCGATTAACGCGTTACCTCGGCAGTGGCGTGCGCTACTCGCGGTTTAGCGCGCAAGAATCGTCTGGCCAGAAGACGCTAGCCGGCCCTCGCCAGAATCGTCCGGCAAGGCTCAAAGATCCGTGCCGGTTCTCCCGCAACCGTCCGGCGCCGCCCACTGGCCGTGGCCCGACGACTCGATTCCTAAAAACGCACGGAACGAACACGAAAACGCCATGACAACAACATCGATCCGAAATGAAATTAACATACAACAAATCACCACCTATGGCCATAAACACAAAATCGATTGTCGAGAAAATAATACCGACGCTAAAACCGAGAAATTTCCGGTCTAAGAAAAAGAAAATTCAATAAATCAAAATAAAAATCTCGGATATTACATTCTACCCCTTAAAATAAGTTTCGTCCCGAAACTTAAAATAGAGAGCGGCGAACAATCAAGGAAATAACTACTTGCTCAGCCCCAAATCATCACGAGCAAAGCGCGAGTGCAAGGTTCCAAATACGATGAACCGACCTAGCAAGTACAAGGCGCTTTAAAATGGTCGAAAGGTGCGCAGATGAACTACCAACAACGAAAGTCGTCCCATACCGAAAATACTAAGAAGAGTACGGGTAATACATTCCCCATACTAAGAGGACATTATGATCCCGAAACTTAGAACAACAAGAGTTGGAAACGTAAAGCAATGAAACGAAATACGATCAAGTCACGATTGTTTGAAAAAGAACGATTAAGACATAGTACAAAATCTTCATTCTCCCATGCTAGGATCTTGAAGGAAACATAGGATTTCGGGACACTTCCTGGTCCCTAGTTCTGCTCTCTCTTAGGCGGCATTCTTTGCCAATTCGAAACTGTCTCACAATGTTTCTCCCGATGACCTTCACACCCACACCGGTAATAAGTCAAGAGTGGAAAGGGACAATTTGCACGATCATGTCCCCGACGATTGCGGTTGAAGCACCTTCTCTTCTTACCGAGAATCACCGATGTTGGCTTGGGATCCCAGGGCCACTCCCGACCGCAAGAAGACGACGCGTCCGAACGACGCGGGGTTTGGGAGCCTTAGACTCTTCATCGCCCAAAAATTTCCCGGATGTCCTCGGTCTCTTCGCTTCGCTCGTGGGCTCGACCATTAAGGACATTTCATAGGATATCGTTTGATCTTGATACTCCTTCACCGTAGCAAGAATAGTTGTCGCACGAACCACCTTGTCGCTTCCACTTCCGTCATCACACTTACGTCCGCCAAGGCCCGACATACTAATACGTATAGTACTGCTCAAGCGTTATCAATAATCGGTTGCACAAGATGCCACAATTATCAACATAAGGTTTAGTTAACATCTATAGAATATCGTGAAGCGTTAAGTTTTATGAAGTCAATTTCGAGTCCTCCGACGATGACGATCATTATATGTATGCACTTAATGAAAATAAATTTTTGGAAAAGAGGGCTAGTCACGTTGCGCCCAAGACTCATAAATACTGTCTTTTATTTCGGAAGAGGAAGTTTATATAACGACTCTAAAAATTATTTTCGAGTGATGTATAAAAGAAAAATCGGAAATTGAATTGTAACTAATTTGAAATATTTCAAAAGTGTTGAGTCCCAAATACCACAATTTTGAAAATCTTTCCTCTTCTTCCAAAATGTTTATTCGAAAGAATTTTTTTTTTTTTTTTTTTTCCGAGATACGTGACCATTTAACATGACAACATTAAATCATGGTTTTTCACAATGTTAGAAAATTTCAAAGCACCACTTTAAAATATTCGTGATACTACAGCGTCGTGGGCTCCGTGCCGGAACCCACCAGGCTAAAAATCATTTTTAAAAAAAATGTTCAAATTGCCAAAAAGGCCGATGTTGGTAATATTCTCGAATACTCACTAAGTCATTTATAAAAATATCAAATACCGTCATAAGAATACTATCAAAACGTGCAAGAACAAAATATCAAAACTCGGCTTACAAGATACCAAAAGCTATTTCAAAATACTCACGCGGCGGATAAAATTAACACTCATAAATTTATTCTTATAAAGTGCAGAAACAGATAAATATGCTCGACTTCCGAAGCATATTTCATAACCATTTTTGCTCGGACCGCATACGCATGTTATATCCTAAAACAATAATATCACCAACAAGTTCCAATCCTTAGTTCACATTAAACACGTTAGCACAATATAATCAAATACGTATATAAGGGGACTTACGATCGGGAGGCTTACCATCACAGATTGCCGGAAGATGATGTCGGAACCACGATACTAATCACAACTCTGATGCGCGCGACTTACACAAGACATGGACTTGACCCAATGGCCTAGGTTTTTCGCAAACCTAAGCTCTGATACCATAAATGTAACACCCCCAGAATACGACCGGGAATGTCACACGCCGTAGACCCTTATCACAAGGATCTACCAGGCTAAGCTCCAAAAGACTACTCAATGGTTGACCGACCGGGGTCAAAATTAAATGCAACGCAGACCGACAAGGTCATTAACCAATTCAGAAAATAACGACATTCACATTACAATGACAATAATAAACTTGAACACCGAAAAGAATGACAACTCAGTTTAATAAATGAAAACTACACCCATGCAAGGGTGAAAACTCGAACGGCAGAGAAATACCGACCAACTGAAACAAAGGAAAAGACTCTGACTCTGGCGTGATTAGTATCATTTTCCTCCATCTCCTTCCAAGCCGATTCTGTGACTGCTCCCGAGCTGCCAAAACCTGAGCGCATAACAGGCACCCACCCCCCGAAAACTCGGGGGTTAGCAAACTGGAATTTTGCTAGTGCAAGTACATAATATACAAGATATACGAATAATAACAACACAAATCTCAACAGTCGTGAAGCCTTAACACAAACCACACACATTCCCATAGTCCACACCGAATAACATCACATACACAAAGTGAAAGATAATCACATAGTCATATTCTCTGTACGGAACATAATACCAATGAAACTTTAAACGAGTCCAAGGAGTCGAAAATCCCTTTTATAAAAGGAAAAGTATTTTGATAAGAAAGTTGGAAAACATTATTATTGACTCGAGGCCATCATGGGGTTTTGAAAATCAAATGGGAATACTTTTAGAAAATACTTCAAAACTCTCGATCCTCGACCCAAAGATGTGGAAAACAATTTACAAGAAAACCATTACAACGTTATTCGGGTCCTCGACCCAATGCACGTAATAATCATCACAAAGACAATCAAAGGCACACCTCTCATTCGACAATTCCGCTCAAGACCCTTGATTAATTAACCCTGAGATTTCGTCAAACATCCTTGGTTAATTAACCCCAATACCAACGTCTTAAAAATAATTTGAAACAAGCTTTCAAAAACACGAATCACAGTCTATATCGAGACCAGTATTTTAAAAGAGTTGAAAGAACTTTGAAATACGAGGATTATTCTAGAACGGGTCTTAGCTATCACTCGAATATCCGTTACCAATAAGCTGCCAGCGCCTCGCACACTGCACCGGCGTTCACTCCACTATGTTGGCCGCCCCTTGAACATGTCACCGCGCCGGCGATCACTCCCGACAGAGCCGCCCCTTGCACGCGCATTAGGTAACACCGTGTTCACCAAACATATGGAGCCGCACATTGCAGCATACACCGTGCCGGAGTACACCCCGCCTCGAGGTTCCCTGATACGACGTCTCTCACAACAAGTATTCACATTTTTACAAACATCAAGTACACAATCAATCAATTCAACAATTATCAAATCAATACACCAATTCACACAATTTATCCGATACCCATAACCACACAATAAACAATAACACGTACATTATCAATCAAGATCCAACACAATAAGCCTTCGGCACAACCAACCAACGCTACACATATATCCTTGTATTGCGACTCAACCGAATATATATATATAGATATATAGATATATATATGTATATATACATATAACCTTACTATATTATATGAATAACTATAGTTCATCCATCAATCCAAGTTGAGTACGCCAACTAGTGTTAGCATTCACCACTCGTCGTTCACCGACATAGGCATATATATCAATATACGTATATACATACATATATTTAACAAATAAATATATATAAATCTATATATATATATACACACATATATATATATATATACACACACATATATATATATATATATACATATCCGTATAAATACATGCACTTCGACAACGATGATTTCACGCAGTTACAACTCGTATATCAAGGTACTTGCCTTGGTAATCTCTCGCGGATACTCCGAAAGTACGGTCGGTTGGCAAAATCCGAACTCCAATGAAAACAACGATCGGAAGGGCTCAACACTGATTTTTGTAGGAAATCGTCCCTAGTATCCTTGATTCGATTGATCAAGGATGTTATGGATTGATCGATCAATGATATGGACTCGGGATCTTCGTGGTTTTGTTGTTCAACAACATGCCTTATCGCTCTCATAACCTCCGCCGCGGAAGGAAGAGAATGAAATGAAAAAGGTGTTGAAACAGTGGTCGCTTTGGCCAAATATATATCGGGTAAATCGACTAGCGTGGCGCTAGGTTGTCCGGGTAGCGTGGCGCTTATCGGCCGCCCTCGCCGATAAGCGCGGCGCAAGTCATCGGCAGCAGCTGCGGCGCAATCGCCCGTCCAGACCTCATCGACTAATGTCTGCCAGTAGCGTGGCGCTGGCCGAGCCAGAGCGTGGCGCTAGCTCGCCGAAAGAAGCGCGCAATTGTCCGCCAGAAGGCGGCGCTACTGGTCCGCCGAAGTCAGACTTACCGCTAGATCGCTCGGGCCGATTAGCGTGCGTTACCTCGGCAGCGATGGCGTGCGCTACTCTCGCGGTTTAGCGCGCAGAATCGTCTCGCCATAGATACGCTAGCCGGTCCTCGCCAGAATCGTCCGGCAGTGCCCAAAGATCCGTGCCGGTTCCTCCCGCAACCGTCCGGCCGCCGCTTCATTGCCGTGGCCCGACGACTCGATTCCTAAAAACGCACGGAACGAACACGACGAAACGCTCGCGGACAACAACATCGATCCGAAATGAAATTAACATACAACAAATCACCACCTATGGCCATAAACACAAAATCGATTGTCGAGAAAAATAATACCGACGCTTGGAAACCGAGAAATTTCCGGTCTAAGAAAAAGAAAAATTCGAATAAATCAAAATAAAAATCTCGGATATTACAGTAACAAGCAATTAATAATCGTGATCAAATATAATAATCAAGTATCAAATATTCCCGGGAGGTTTTCACAAGAGAAGATAAGCTATGAAGCATTCGAAAATAAGATTATCATCTCGGGAATTTTTAAAATTTCAAAACCTTAAGACCTCAAGTCTTGATTCACAAAACCTTTCGAAAAACTTAAGGGTCTTAACCCAAAACTTGTTTCATAATTCAACAGTTTACAATACCGGAAACATTTCCATAAATCTCGTGGGGCTCGGCCCAACATTCTTTCTTAAAACTTTTCCTGTAAAAACTTTGATTTGAAAAGTATCATGCTCATGACACCGTGATCCACTGTCACGTGTCTCCGTAGGTTCAACAACCCGCACGGACTACATCACGCACAATTAAACAAACATAATCAATTCCGACACCGTGATCCACTGTCACGTGTCTCCGTAGGTTCAACAACCCACACGGACTATTAACTAAACATAACCAATTCCGACACCGTGATCAACTGTCACGTGTCTCCGTAGGCATAACAACCCGCACGGACTATATCAATCACAACAATCACACACACCCCGACACCGTAGTCCACCGCCACGTGTCACCGTAAGCCCCCGATCTCACCGGTTGACGACCGTGTCCGAAACTCATGGTCCACCGCCATGCGTTATCGTAGGCCTCGCTGCATCAAAGACGATTGGACCTCAGTACCTCACTAAGTTCTGATCCCGTAGTCCACTGCCACGAATCCTCGTAGGTCCCGTCGAACCAACACGAATGAACTTAGCGGTCACACACATATTCACATTCACATTACATACAACAACGAGCACAATTAATCAATCACCTTGATCACCACAAAATCGTACATTGCACGTAAATAACACAACCTCGACACTCGCAACAACTATCATAAATCAACGACATTTAACCAACATAACACACATCCGGTACACAATACATTGTACAACCAAGTGTACAACCATCCCATATGTACGTCGCATTCCTGCACAAATGGCACAACGCCTAACACGTATACTGATATAACACTATTATCACAAAGCCTTCAAATTGCGGAAAACACAACCAACTCAAACGGAACATATTTACGAAGGCAAGCAAAGTCATTATACATCTCATACGTAATTACTAGTCGCAAGATACAAGTCGTATAGTAAGATACTTGCCTTAATAACCACTACCGAACGCTCCGAAGAACACGGTTCGACCGGGAAGCTCGAACCCCAAGAAAGGCAACGAACGGAAGGGTTCCGACTCGAGTTCTTCACAAGAATTTGCTCCTAAGTCACAACGATGTCAATTCAATCACAATTCTACGAAAACGTATGGGACTTTCCAAGTTCTACTCATTGAAGCATTTTATCGGACACCTTGAGGGCATAGTCCAATTCAATTGATTATTCAAGGTAATACTCAAATTCGTTTCACAAAACTTCAGGGGTAATGAATGATTTCGAGTATACAACCATGTTCTAACAATAATCTAAACTAAAACGAATCAAATCGGCCAAAACATCAAGAAACCTCAAAAATTCCCAAAACCAAGAGTTTAGGTGTTCTTACCTTCGATCCGGGTGGAATATGATGTTAATCCATGAATCAAACTTCCAAAACGTGTTGTTCTATGATTCTCTTACTCAAATCCATCCATTTATCTTTGAAGAATCGCGAAGGAACGAAGGAAAAAATGAGAAATGGCCGGATAACTCACCAGTGCCATTAAATAGCCGATTCACCGTGTGCCGCGGCACAGAGGACAAGTGTGCCGCGCCCGAGGCCACCCAAAACGCCCAGGAATCAGCTTAGTGCCGCGGCACGGCCGAGTGTGCCGCGGCACACGGCATGCCCCCTTCAACACCAAAAAGGCACACCGTGCGGTCTTAGCTATTTCGACCATAACTCCTTCGTCCGGACTCGATTGACTCACCGTTTGAACCATTGGAAAGCTAACTTGATGCTTTATAATATTGCAAAGATTCAGAATTTTTGGAGTTTCCAAGAATTTATGGTGATTTTTACAAAGCCGAACTCATACTTAGAAAAGTCGTTTAGTAATCCTGAACTCCACAAAACGACACCGAAACCCGAACCTGAATACGAACCGAAGATACGGTTACGAAGTACTCACAAAGACGAATCTAAGAGCTAGTAGAACACACGATTCCGACCACCCAAAGGCTCGAAATTCGACAACGGAAGGTAATTACCCCAAACTTTGGGAAATTACGAAAATGGCCCAAATGCCCGAAAATCACCATACGACAACGAATAATCAAACCGAAGCTCACAACACGTATAACAACGTTAAATGAACTTAAGATAAACCCCAAATGATAGTTTCGAACGAGATTCGCAAGAATCGAACTCAAGCGCGGAAAAGTTGCTAAAAAGCACGGAACTCAAAGCCGCACCGAAACGAACTCGG
Organism: Orobanche coerulescens; assembly: GCA_033398695.1. Lineage (NCBI taxonomy): Eukaryota > Viridiplantae > Streptophyta > Magnoliopsida > Lamiales > Orobanchaceae > Orobanche > Orobanche coerulescens. The sequence continues at coordinate 14,999,029 of CM065815.1, read as the reverse complement.
ATGACAAAAAGTGCAGAATTAAATATTCTCCGAATGACGAAACGGTCAAAAGCGAGTTTTCGAAACGGACCTCCGCCGAAAAATGAAAATTACCGGAAATCCGAAATTGCGGATATTACAACCTCCCCATACAACTCTGGGGATTGTTCGAGGAAGGCAAGCTGGACAGTTTAGTAACCAAGCCGGAGCCCCGGGAAGAAAGGACTGGGGGCCGCGATCGGCGACAGAATGAAGATCGTCAACCTCCCAATCCGATTGCCAGAATTGAACAACATGAGCCGAAGGACTCAGATGAGTCGATCCCTCTGATCAACCCCGGCGGCCGGGTCAATATGCTTCAATCATGAGGTGGAAATCTCAGAGGTCTTTCCCCGATTTCCACTATGTCAAATAAAAAATGGAAGGCCGAGCTGAGGGCGATCGCCAGAGTTCATGTCGTGGTGCCCCCAGAGCCAACCATCTCCAAAGATGCGCTCATCTCCTTCTCTAACAAGGATGGGGAGGGGGTGCGGTGCCCCAAGGGGGATGCCTTGGTTATCTCTGCATGTATCCTTGGGAAAATGGTCGACCACGTGCTGGTTGACAAGAGGAGCTTTTGCAACATCATTTACAAGTCTGCTCTGGACCAGCTTGGCAACCTGACCAAATTCATCAAGCCGTTCGAAACCGTGCTTCAAGGGTTCGGCGACAACATGGTCAAAGCCTATGGAAGGATCAAGCTCTCCGTCGAGCTAGTCTGCTGTTACGATCTTAAGGTTAAGATCATTAGGAACCTGAATTTTGTAATCATAGACATGCCCAGCATCTATAATGGGTTCCTAGGTCGCCCCTTTTTAGAAACCTTTGAGGCGGTCGCCTCCTCTTTCTTTTATTGTATCAAGTTCCCCACTGTCGAAGGGATAGTCAGTATTGTAAAAGGAGATCAGCTAATGGCAAAGAAGTGTTTGAACTACTCTTGTATTGTAGCTTTTCCTTTAAACGTTTCTTGTCCTGTTTGTAACACTGGGACGATCGACAACCAACCAATTGAGATCGACGAGCCAAACACCTCATACCAGCCCAACTTAGAAGACGGCATCTCACATCGATCGTCGGACGACATCGAACTGAGGACCGGCTTCGAGCCAAAACTCGATTTTGATCCAAGGATCGAGTCTGGCGATCACTCTAAACGAGAAGCGAGGTCCCCACCGAAGAGTTGGAAAGTATAATAATCGATCCGGCTTGCCCGGAATGGGAAGTGCAGATCGGCTCGAGCGTCGATCCTGAGCTAAAAGACGATCTGATCAGTTTACTACGAAATAACATCGGAATCTTTGCATGGTCGCATCAAGATATGGTCGGCATCAATCCTTAACACGCTTACCACTATCTAAAGATCGACCCGACAAGGAAGCCTGTTCACCAAAAATGTAGGAAATTCGGTCCATGAGTGCTACATGATGCGGAGAAACGTTACACGCCTCTGGAGAAGCTCGCCTACGCACTTGTCATGAGTGTTCGCAAGCTGAGAGCCTATTTCTTCGAACACCAAGTGGAGGTTCTGACGACTCTCCCTCTAAGGCAAGTTCTGCACCGACCAGACACTAACGGGTGACTTCTCAAGTGGTCACTGGAGATCGCCCAATACGGTGTCACGTATGCTCCTCGTACGGCGATCAAGGGCCAAGCGCTGGTGCATTTTGTGGTGGAATTAACTTTCCCACGTAGCCCAACCCAAGTCGGCCATCCCGCATGGAAACTGTTCGTAGATGGCTCGTCGACCAGCTTGCGAGCGGGGGCGGGGATTGTCCTCATCATCCCCGACGGCCAGAGTTTCACAAATACTGTGCATTTCGATTTCCGAGCGACCAACAATGAAGCCGAGTATGAAGCCTCAGTAGGCGGGCTCGATCTAGCGCTCGCCGTGGGCGTTCGTCGCCTTCACTTCATGGACTCCCTCTTGGTCGTGAACCAAGTCAAGGGAGAATATGAGGCGCGTTGTGAACAAATGATCAAATATCAAGAGTTGGTCGCCGAAATGTGCACAAATTTCGAAGAAGTGCCGATCGAGCAAATCCCGAGAGAGCACAACTCCCAGGCCGATGTCATATCCAAACTCGCATCGTCGAATAGGGCAGCGGATTTCTCTAACATCTAAATCACTAAATTGGTAAGATCGGCGATCGACAAAAGCTTGGTCGCCACAGTTGCCACCGCCGAAGAGAACTAGATGACTCGGTTCATTGAATACTTGAAGGACGGAACGATCCCCACAGATCGGGTCAAGGCTCGCTAGCTTCAACTCCGAGCGACCAGATACACCCTCTTGGACGACCGGATTTACAAGCGAGCTTTCAGCCTTCCTCTCCTCAAATGCATTACGCCGGAGGAAGGCCGACTTGTTTTAACTGGAATCCATGACAGGATCTGTAGAAATCACGTGGGAGGGCGATCCCTCATCCACAAGACGACCAGGCAAGGTTTTTTCTAGCCTACCCTGCGAAAGGATGCGATCGCCTACGCTCGATCTTGTCACAGGTGTCAAATAATGGGCCCGAACATCAAGCTCTCCCTCGAGTAGCTCACCTCTATGTATAGTCCATGGTCGTTCGCCCAATGGGGCATCGACCTCATCGATTCTTTGCCAACAGCACCGGGGGGATGTAAATTCGCCATCGTAGGGGTCAATTACTTCACAAAATAGGCAGAGGCCGAACCACTCAACAAGATCGTCCAAGAGCAAGTAATTAAGTTCATTTGGAAAAACATCATACGCCGTTTCGGTCTACCTCAGGCTATCATCTCCGATAACGGAAAACAGTTCGACGGATTGGAAGTTATGCAATTCTACGAGAAATGGGGAATAAAAAAAATTTCTCGGCCCCTTACCACCCTCAAACAAACGGGCAGGTAGAGACTGTAAATAAGATCCTCAAGCACACGATCAAATCCAAACTCGAATCCAAGCAAGGGCGCTGGGCGAGCGAGCTCTCATATATTTTGTGGTCCTACCGAACGACGACAAGAAATTCAATCGGCGAAACCCCATTCACCCTCGCTTTCGGAACAGAAACAGTGATCCCATCGGAGATCGACGTCCTCAGCCACTGAACTGAACAACAACTGACGACGGACAATGATGTAGCTCGGCGAATAGACTTGGATATGCTCAAAGAACGACGACTGATCTCGGAAATGAAGAACATAATCCACAAAAGGAAATCCGAAAAGTTCTTCAATTCAAAGGTCAAAGAAACGCGATTCCAAGTGGGCGACCTAGTCCTCAAGAAGATCCAAACCCACACGGGAGTATTTGGTCCGAACTGGGAGGGCCCGTTCAGGATATCCAAGTGGCTAACCAAAGGAGCCTACGAGCTCCAACACTCAGACGGCACTCCGGACCAATATACCTGGAACGCCATCCATTTGAAGAAGTAGTATCAGTAGAAACACCCTATATTCATTTACTCAATGTGCAAAGTGCTTAACGAGATTTTTCAATTCTCACCAAGTGATTTGCTTCGGCAAAACAAACCAAAGGCTACTGCCTGAGCAACGCCTCCAAAAAAAGGATGACTCGCTCGCCCTCTAAAGTTCGTCATCTAACATGATGGACCTAGGCAAGCGATCTCCTCCCCCAGCACAACATATACCGTCGAGGATCGCCATCTAACATGTACTACACCAGAATCTCAGTTTTGTGACTGTCAAAAACGGTCACAAATGGCAAAAACAGTCACAAATGACTGTCATAAAATCAGGAGTCACAATTTTTTTTGTGACTGTCAAAAAGAGTCACAAAACAGTGACAAAACCTCATTTATATGACTTTACAATACCACTTTTTATGGCAGTCACAAATATCATTTATGACTGTCATTAGCAGTCACGAAATTCATCTTTTGTGACAGTCATTAGCAGTCACGAATTTTAACTTTCGTGACTACCATGGACAGTCACAAATATCATTTTTCTTGACTATCTTGTGACTGTTTTTAGAAGTCACAAATGTTGAAAAAATACAAAAAAAAAATAATAAAACCTCATTCTTCTCTGAATGCTATCTAATTATTTTTCACATGAATTCATAATTCAATCCAAACATATTTCTCAAAGTATTCACACAACACTCCAATTAATTTTTACAAGACATAAAAATCACAATGTAATGCTCAAAATTAACACGTAAAAAAAATACGAACCAACCTATTGGGAATAAAATAGGAGGCAAACACTCTCTATGAGGGAAATGCTATAGCTACCTTACTCTGATTCTACTTAGTCTTTTACACACAAGTAAAGCACTTATATAACTTATCCACCAAACAGTCTCTGCAACTCTATAGTGACAAATATTGTGCAAATCCTAATCATCGCGGCGACATTTTATCACCCGAACCTCAGTTAGAACAACACGCATCAACCGGGATCTCCAATTCGTCCTCGATAGTAACTCTGCAATTCAAGTGAACACATCATTTCACTAAAATTACCTGCAGTAGATGTGCATTATTTGGTCTTAGATGAGAGAAACAAGAGGAGAAATGACTAAAGTTATGCCAGGACATACAAGAGCGGGGAGCTACAAGAAACTAGCATCCACATGTCAAAAGCCATTTTAAAGAGTATTGAATGAACAATAATAATGAATAGATAAGTAACAGAAATCTAATTTCAACCACTGGTCACATAAACTCAAACAGTCTAGAAAGTCAAACTCAATTCCACAAGAAATTTATAAACAGAAGATAGATTTTTCATCAGGTACACAAACTAGAAACCTGAAGGAACACGGTTGCAAAGATGTATTACGGCCATATGTCATTTTTTAGGTAAATATTTACACATCTGCTTCCCAAGGACCACGCAGAAAGTTCCAGTATAAAGATAATAGCAAGAGTACACATTACCATTATAGTATTCATACATTAATCAAACAAAAAGTTTACTCTCTAAGATCAAATGCTGCTAGTGTGTATTAACTAGGATACGACAAGAAAATGAGATAACCATCAATTGAAGTTTTACATCCTATTTGAATATTGTAATGTCTAGACCGCGTCTAACTAAAAATTCCTGGCACTATGACAAAATCTGCAAAGAGTGAGAACAATCAGAAACCGTAACTGCCTGACTAAAAATACTAACAATCAGCTTGAGATAATATGAGAAAAACATGGAAATGGTATAGGTTCGTGATATCCTAATCCATTCATATTGCACAACTGAGAAGTTGGATAAAAAGAAATGGTAATGATACAAAAGAAATTATATAACCTGATAAGTCAGGCTTTTTCCCCCTCCAGTTGGCATTAGAACAAAGACATCATGGCCGCTCATCGTAGCATTGATCACCTCCCTCTGGTTTGGACGGAAGGAATAATTGCCAAACACTTTTTTGTTGTTGGCCTAAACCAGATGGACAAAATTAGTATATTAGTAGATTTAGGAATGAAAGATTATATGCTATACAAACCTCTAATTTCTTTGTCCAAGCATATTCCCGACTACTACATTTTTTGTCAGTTGAACCATCTATGTAATTGATCTCAATATACTTGGTAATATATGGTTCTCTTTCCAGTGGGGCATTTGATACCCCAAAACCATCTGTGGAATAGAATGAAGTTGATGATGGACCCCATTTATCAAACCCATACGGCTCATTGATTGCTTGAAACTGGGAATCAAGTCTTGTGGGCTCAATCCTAATGGCTCTTTTGAGGGGGTCCCATACTGAAAAGCCATAGGGGTTGCTGTGGATGCAGAAAAATGAGATATTTTTTTCCTCATTCACCAATGTAGTTTGAAGATGTTTCTCGAGCAGCTGAATTTGTCATGATGTTTCCTAACGAATGTGTATATAGAGTAGATGTAAGATGACTTAATATATCAAAAATAAATGCAGGAAATAAGCATGCCATACATAGGCATCAATCATTCTAAACCTGATAGCCCTAGAATCAGATTCTCTTATCCTTTCATATTTGTTTGTAAACAATCCCACTTCCAAAAATTGAACTCGGAATACAGTCAAATCGTGAAGTACAGGTAAAACTAAGAGAAATGAGCATACCTTTCTTGACAAAGGGTCTGAACTCTCTCTGATCTCATCTCATCAACACTATCTATAAGATCATTTGATATAGCTATAAGAGTATCCTTCATTGCTTGTAGGTGATTTGAAGCTTCAGTACAAACTCCTAGCTGTAGCAGCCTTTCCTCCACCATATTTCTTGATAAAATCATCCTTAATTCGCTCAATAAATGCAATCGGAAGCTGTCTTCCAACATATTCAACAGCCACAACACAATATGCTGTCATTTAAAAACACCAATTTCAGTCTACAGAAATGAAAACAAAAACGTGAAACGCTTAGGCACTGCACAATGTATACATAAACAGCGCCATAAACAATATACTCAGACATTTTCTTGTAAACGAGCATTCCTGATAAAGTGACAACACACGCAAGCAACTTAGAACAAATCTAGATGAAAACATATTGGTGAAATATATGAGGTCTAATCCCTACCCAAATTTTGAAATGATGCTATATGTAGAAGATAGTTGACTCATACACTAATTTTCGAGATCTAGCTCATCTAAGCATCAAAAATATGATTCATCAAGTAAAATGAAATTACATTTAGAAATTTTGAAACAGATCCAGAACAGCCACCAATATATTCAGAATGTTAACAAGAAAAATAAAATATCACAGTGAACTAGGATCCGGAGCTTGTAACACCTCAAAAAACGGCTATTACAGTGCCGTGAATCCCGCACTAGGACCCACCAGGCGATATTCAAAACAGATTAAACAAATATTATTTGTGATACCGAACCACAATGAATAGTCATTACTCCGATTAGGAGTTTATTAAAATATGGCCAACGGCCTTACAATACACAGGATCCAAAAACAAGTATAAACCATATGGAGATGGAAAATACTTCAAATGTCAAATACAACCAAATAGCAATTTAAATGAAACAGAAAATAACATAACACGGTTTAACATAACCGGACAACAAGAGATGTGGGCCCCCCGAACTAGTATCCCTCGAACCCTTCGCCGTCGACATGCTCTTCTCGTGCCTTGCCTTTGCCTCGACCTAAAATACAATACAAGTATTTCGCCCAACACGGGGTCAGATATACATGATAATCAATTCTTCTGACATATACAATTCACATATATAGATTTCAAAGAAATCATTCCGACTATCAATCATACCCCTCGGGCGTATGAAACGAACAGTCACAAGCATCCAATACTATGGACGATTTACAGTATGGCTCAAAGATGGACATCACAGTACGCCCGATCCGGTAATGTGTCCGTGTACATGTCCGCCCCGTATACGGAATCCAGAAATATACGTGGGACAATGTACCTAATTAGCCTCACGAAACTACGTCCCGTGTGCACAGTCCAATGCAGAATAATATCCACCAATGACTATATGTGCCTGGCTAAAAATCCTACACAATAACCAATCGGAACGCAGATATGATTCCGGATATGTCACGATACAACATGACAACGAATTCAACAAAACACATATCCGATTAAGGATCAAGAAAACTCACCGAAGTGAAAATAAGGCCAACGAGATCAATGATTCAAAACGACGTACTTGGGAATGCAACCCCCATGAAGAAAACGGAATAACGTCAAGGATAGTGTCAAATCACGACAAACATTTCATGAACAATTCATACATATGAAAAATATAACCATCAGAAGAATCTAATCATCATTATAACCAAGCAAGATAACTTGCCTCAAATCCGTAAGCGAAAGATAGTCCTTCTCCAAATGATCAACGGACGGTATCCTCGGTTAAACACTCAATTGAACAAGCAACCTTGAATGAAACGTAATTCATTCAATGACATATTCACATAATATTAATATTGATTCGTAGGAAACGACGCCCGCAACCTACTCGAATAATTTATTCCACCCTGATGAATACCTTAACGATTAATGAAAGGTTTCAAAACAACTAATTCATCTTCCAAAATCGGATTACCATACCAAAAGTGTCCTGTAATTCTCTTGTTATTCCATGAACAAAAACATCTTCAATTTGCCAATAAAATTGGTTTAAATCAAATTCTCATGTTCTACAACATCTATTATTATAAAAGGATAGTCATAATGAATTTGATACTCAATCTACCATGATAGTATCATTCATAAACAGCATCATCTACTTAAGAACACTATCTATTTAGCATGATGATGAACCACATTCTAAGTTATCAATACAATAGATTAATGGAAAGTTATTGTTGTAAGATCCTTATCATTCTTCAAAGACTTGTGAAACTGAACAAATATGATTTGTTAAAGCTTCTAAGATTTCTGAACTAGATCATCTAATCTTATCTTTAACATTATCAAGTTCTTCTCAAGGTAAATAAATACCTAGAATGGTGTTTAAACACTTTATGATATCAAGTTCTTGACTAAATCCAGCTATGATGAAGCTAACCGATCCAACAATGTCCTACTGAGCTAAATTCGTCCAGAAGGTGAGTAATGACAACTACAAACATGGTTACCATTACTACAATATCAAGAACTCCTCTAATCTAAACCCTCATTTATCATATTCATCAAGAAGTGTTTAAAGAGTTTAATTATAACTATGTTTTACTTGCTTAATCTAACTCTAGGTGAAGTATAATTCGTCATTAACATCAACATAAGAAAATAATGCAGAGAAGAAAGCACACCTACCTCCAGAAATGAAGAACAACTTAAATGCTATGAGAGAATATATTCCAAGCTCAAAACAACTCCAAATCTCCAAGGAAATGAGCTCCACTCCAAGATTCAAGGCTTAGAAACAAGTTGGTGAAGGTTGATATCGTTTTGGTAGTGCAGAGGTATGATATGTGAAGAGAGAAATTCGGTTTGGGGTTGTGAAGAAATGAAAAACAGGCTGGTCCTATAAATAGACTGTGCAGACTTAGCGCACGCTATCGGAACAGTTTAGCGTACGCTAATGCACTTACGTACGCTATCCGGTCGATATGACGTACGTAAGCGGCTTACAGTAGCTACTGTCTTGAATTATCGCAGGCCGTTAGCGCACGCTAACGAGAAATGGGTTACGCACGCTAATAAAAGTAGATTCTCACCGACACGACAGCTCAGACCTTGATCACATGCATGCTAACGGCTAAGGAGTCCACGTGCTGAGGTCAACTGATGCCAGATTCCCTCTTAGCGTACGCAACAGAGGAAACCTTACGCACGCTAAGTCACATGATTAGCGTACGTTAATTGTACTGTGTAGCGTACGCTACACTAACAGAAAAATTCGAAAATGCAACACTCTAATTAACATCGAATCATCACATATGAAATGAAAGAACAATGATATGATATTCAAATCTATAATACCACGACGTAATACTAAATGCAACGATTCATGATAATCAGATTATCCGAATAATACAATGACAGATAAAAATGAAAAGTTACAGTCGGATATTACATACTCCCCCCCTTAAAAGAGTTTCGTCCTCGAAACTAAGGGGTAAATAACTCGGGGTATCTCGCTCGCATACTATCCTCGGTCTCCCACGTAGCCTCCTCGACTCCGTGTCATGACCACTGAACTTTCAGTAGGGGAATCGTCTTGTTCCGCAACTGCTTGATCCTCCTCTCGAGTATCCGTACAGGACGCTCTTCGTACGAATGATCCTCTGCTAATTCAATATCTTCGAATCAAAGTACGTGGCTCGGATCAGCAACATATTTCCTCAACTGGGAGACATGAAACACGTTGTGAATCTTACTCAAGGTCGGTGGCAAGGCTAGTCGATAGGCCAGATCACCTACACGCTCCAGAACCTCAAACGGCCCAATGTACCTTGGGCTCGCCGCCCTCTTCCCGAAACGAAAAACACCTCGAGTAGGAGACACCTTCATTAACACATGGTCACCAACCTCGAACTCAAGCGGTCATCGACGGTGGTCAGCATAAGACTTCTGTCGACTTTGAGCCGTTAAAAACCGACTCTTAATCAAAGTGATCTTCTCACGGGCGGCTAACAACATATCGGGTTCCGTACCCAGAGATTCTGACAGTTCGTCCCAACACAAAGGGGACCTACAGCGACGGCCATACAATGCCTCATACGGTGCCATATGAATCGAAGCGTGCCAACTATTATTATAAGTGAATTCCACCAAAGTCAGCTGGGCTTCCCAATCGTTCTTCCAATCAAGAGCACATGCTCTCAACATATCCTCTAGAGTCTGGATGGTTCTCTCCGACTGACCATCAGTCTGTGGATAAAAAGCCGTACTGAAATTCAATTGCGTGCCCATCGCACGATGAACTGCCCTCCAGAAGTGTGATACAAATCGCCCGTCATGGTCTGATACAATGCTCTTGGGGGTACCGTGTAGTCTCACAATTTCCTTAATAAACAGCTGGGCCAATCTCTCGAGGCCCCACGTGTCCTTAATCTCCAAGAAGTGGGCTGATTTGGTTAGACGGTCCACAATCACCCAAATCGTATTCATTCCTCGACGACTCGTCGGCAAGCTAGTGATAAAATCCATAGATATGTCCTCCCATTTCCACTCAAGAATCGGGAGCGGTTTCAGCATTCCTGCGGGTCGTTGGTGCTCAATCTTAACCTGCTGACAGGTCAAACACCTCGAAACGAATTCGGCAACCTCACGTTTCATATTCCCCCACCAATAATTCTTCTTCAAATCCTTATACATCTTGCTAGAGCCCGGGTGAATAGAGTACGGGGTAGCATGGGCTTCTCTCATGATAGAGTTCCTCAACTTTTCGTCAGCGGGTACACAAACTCGATTTCTAAAACGTATCAATCCATCCTCGTGGATCACGAATCCAGGGGCTTTCCCCTGAGTTACTTCATCCCGAACTCGAGATAAGAATGGGTCCGTAATTTGCTTCGATTTGATCATATCATCAAGAGACGAAGAAATCTCAAGGGTGCAAAGTTGTCCCTGAACACGCTGTAACCAAACTTCAATTTCTGACCTCATAAGGTCCAACTGCAACTCTCTCAGATCACAAACGGCTCAGCATCTGCTCTTGCACGGTTTTACGGCTCAATGCGTCGGCAACCACATTAGCTTTACCTGGATGATAAAGGATCTCGATATCATAGTCCTTGATTAATTTTAGCCACCTTCTCTGCCTCATGTTCAACTCCTTCTGAGTAAAAATGTACTTTAGGCTCTTGTGGTCTGTAAAGATCTGGCAGGAAATTCCATAAAGATAGTGACGCCAGATTTTTAAAGCAAACACCACGGCTGCTAACTCCAAGTCATGGGTCGGATAGTTAACTTCATAGGGTCGCAATTGTCTCGATGCATAGGCAATCACTTTCCCTTCTTGCATTAGTACACATCCCAGACCCTGTCTCGACGCGTCACTATACACCACAAATCCTTGCGTTCCTTTTGGTAAGACCAAAATAGGGGCCGAAATCAATCGACTCTTGAGCTCATTAAAACTCTTCTGACATGTTTCTGACCACAAATACTTCTTGTCCTTTCGCAGTAAGTTAGTCATTGGTTGCGCAATTTTAGAGAATCCTTCTACGAATCGTCGGTAGTAACCTGCTAGGCCGAGGAAACTACGTACTTCCTTCACGTTCTTCGGTGGTAGCCAATCTCGAATGGCTTCCGTCTTTTGTGGGTCCACTCTCACCCCTTCGGCTGATATCACATGCCCGAGAAAGACAACCTCAGGCATCCAGAATTCACATTTAGAAAATTCCCCATAAAGTTGTTCCCGCCTCAATGTATCGAGAACTTGGTGAAGGTGACGCTCGTGCTCTTCGTGATCGCGAGAGTAAATCAAAATGTCGTCAATGAAAACGACTACAAAGCGATCCAGATAGTTAATAAAAACTCGATTCATCAACTCCATGAATACTGCCGGTGCATTAGTCAGTCCAAATGGCATCACCACGAACTCATAATGCCCATAGCGAGTACGGAATGTTGTCTTCGAAATGTCAGACTCTCGAATCCTCAACTGATGATAACCAGATCTCAAATCGATCTTAGAAAACACGGCAGCTCCCTGAAGTTGGTCCAATAAATCATCAATACGAGGCAAGGGATACTTGTTCTTGATGGTTACCCTGTTCAGTTCACGGTAATCAATACATAAGCGTAGAGATCCATCTTTCTTCCATACGAATAACACTGGTGCTCCCCAAGGGGACGCACTAGGTCGAATATAGCCTTTGTCAGTCAACTCCTCCAGCTGGTTCTTCAATTCTTGCATCTCAGTCGGAGCCATACGGTACGGTGCTTTTGAGAGCGGGGACGTACCTGGTTCTAAATCAATAATAAACTCCACGTCATGATGAGGAGGTAAGCCTGGTAACTCGTCTGGAAATACATCGGGGTAATCTCGACTACCTAATGTCGGCCAATTCAATCGTCGATCTACTGCTTTGGTCATGTAGCACCAATAACCAATACACTTTGATTAAGCGGTTCACCGCTTTCATAGCCTGATGACTCTCCGTAACGATCCGGGATTATCGCCTCGAAAAATACACTCGAATCCATCATCGAAGTGACGGTAACCATCCGTTTATGACACCGAGTATTGCATCGTGACGATCCATCCAATCGATACCCAAGATTATATCATCCTTAGGTAGATCGACTACAATCGATTTGACAACCACTCACGGTTGCTCAAACGACCTGACGATCCGACTTCACGATTTCCAATAATTCTTCTACCATCAGGTAGACCAATTACGTAGGGCTCACAATTGATAACATGGTCTAGAGGCAAACGACTTAAACAAGAAGAAGATATAAAGGAGTGTGAAGCACCGGTATCAAAAAGAACACATACAGGCTGGGAGTGGATCTCGAGTATACCTGAAATCATGCTGGCCTCGGGATCATCAGCTTTCTTCATCTCGTAAATCCTGGTTTCGCGATCGAACCAGTGTACCACTTTGATTCCCACGGCCCATTCCCCTATTCGCCCCGGTGGTCTGATAGGAAGCGGACGGAGGCGTCCGGTTCTGGACAGAAGATTGAACTGGAGCATGAGACGCCACTGGATCAAGTCCGGGCCCACTTATGCAAAAACGAGCACGGTGACCATTCTTCCCACAAGTATGGCATGTGATGGCAGGCTTTGGGCAATTGAAGTTGATATGCCCCTGGCCCCCACAGTTGTGGCACACCACGGAAAAGGGAACCGCTCGAGAGTGCGATCCGGCGGGCTTTGACGCCATGGGTGGTCGATCAGAAGGGTTTGGCAATGACTGGGGCTTCCTGAATGTCCCCCGATTACTCTCAGTCTGGTTCTGGTTCTTGGACCTTTTGTTGTTGGACTGGGGTTGTTTCTTGGAAATCTCCTTCGCGGTGAGTTCGTACTCCAGAGCCTTCTCGATGAACTCTGGTAAGGTAGTACAGTGGTGATTCAACATCTGCATTCTCATTCGGGGTTTAAGCCTCTTGAGAAAGTATTTGATCTTGTCGGCCTCTGTTCGGATAATTGTCGTGGCAAAAGGAAGGAGTGCCTGTAATTTCTCAGCAACAGATAATACATCATCGTCTTCAGACGGGTCGGGGTTCAAAAGTTCCGGCGCTTTGGCCTCGGAGTGGCCCTGGGTAGTAACGGTCTAGCATGAGGTTTTTAAATTCCTCCCAAGTGTAGACACCATCAGCTGGCCTTACTGAAAGCCACCAGGTGTGAGCTCCTTTGCCAAGGTAATACGCGGCTACTGAAACGCGATTCTCTTCCGGGCAGTCCACCATCTGGAAAAGTTTCTCAAAATGCTCGATCCAATGCACAATGTCAGCAGGCTCAGAGGAGCCTTCAAAAGTCGGTGGTCGCTGGCGAGAGATGTTGCTGATAATTCGACTCACGGGTCCGCCAATCACAGGAGGAGGATGAGCCCCTGCCGCCGGCGATGCAGCGGCCCTCTGCATAGCTTCCATTAGTTGACCCATCTGGGTCATCTGTGTCATCATGCCCTGCATTACGACGTAAGGATCGACACGCGCATCCCCGCGCCCACTGTGGTGGGATTGTTCTCTAGAAGGTGAACCACTGTCTGCGGAACTCTGATCCGCATTCGCGCGTCTGTTGGCTCAAGGTATCGGGATTCGGCCCCTTCCGCGGCCTCGTCCCCCTCTGCCACGACCCCTCAGATTTCTTTCCATACTGAAAGAATCAACCATAATGATAACCATAAGTACAGTTCAAGATACTAAAATTCATGCTAAGTTAACAGCAACAAGGAATCACATATTCAAGGAAAACGGTTATCGATACCACAAATGTCGCACCGAATATCATATCGGTGTCAAGTCGAACAATTTCAATTATATAATAAATTCAGCATTTACCTCGGATTATCAATCAGATAAATCCTGTCACAATTCCTCGAAATAACATGATCAACAAGGAGACCCATACTGATATCAATACCATGCCAGTAATTAAATCATGGCTCATAAAGTACATACCGTATTTGGCTCGTAGGGTAAGGCGCTTGCACAGGTCACACGTGACACGAAGGTCTCTTGATACTAGTTCATTTCTCAACGACTCATAAAAAAAAATAACTCTCTGATACCATCTTCTGTAACACCTCAAAAAGCGGCTATTACAGTGCCGTGAATCCCGCACTAGGACCCACCAGGCGATATTCAAAACAGATTAAACAAATATTATTTGTGATACCGAACCACAATGAATAGTCATTACTCCGATTAGGAGTTTATTAAAATATGGCCAACGGCCTTACAATACACAGGATCCAAAAACAAGTATAAACCATATGGAGATGGAAAATACTTCAAATGTCAAATACAACCAAATAGCAATTTAAATGAAACAGAAAATAACATAACACGGTTTAACATAACCGGACAACAAGAGATGTGGGGCCCCCGAACTAGTATCCCTCGAACCCTTCGCCGTCGACATGCTCTTCCCGTGCCTTGCCTTTGCCTCGACCTAAAATACAATACAAGTATTTCGCCCAACACAGGGTCAGATATACATGATAATCAATTCTTCTGACATATACAATTCACATATATAGATTTCAAAGAAATCATTCCGACTATCAATCATACCCCTCGGGCGTATGAAACGAACAGTCACAAGCATCCAATACTATGGACGATTTACAGTATGGCTCAAAGATGGACATCACAGTACGCCCGATCCGGTAATGTGTCCGTGTACATGTCCGCCCCGTATACGGAATCCAGAAATATACGTGGGACAATGTACCTAATTAGCCTCACGAAACTACGTCACGTGTGCACAGTCCAATGCAGAATAATATCCACCAATGACTATATGTGCCTGGCTAAAAATCCTACACAATAACCAATCAGAACGCAGATATGATTTCGGATATGTCACGATACAACATGACAACGAATTCAACAAAACACATATCCGATTAAGGATCAAGAAAACTCACCGAAGTGAAAATAAGGCCAACGAGATCAATGATTCAAAACGACGTACTTGGGAATGCAACCCCCATGAAGAAAACGGAATAACGTCAAGGACAGTGTCAAATCACGACAAACATTTCATGAACAATTCATACATATGAAAAATATAACCATCAGAAGAATCTAATCATCATTATAACCAAGCAAGATAACTTGCCTCAAATCCGTAAGCGAAAGATAGTCCTTCTCCAAATGATCAACGGACGGTATCCTCGGTTAAACACTCAATCGAACAAGCAACCTTGAATGAAACGTAATTCATTCAATGACATATTCACATAATATTAATATCGATTCGTCGGAAACGACGCCCGCAACCTACTCGAATAATTTATTCCACCCTGATGAATACCTTAACGATTAATGAAAGGTTTCAAAACAACTAATTCATCTTCCAAAATCGGATTACCATACCAAAAGTGTCCTGTAATTCTCTTGTTATTCCATGAACAAAAACATCTTCAATTTGCCAATAAAATTGGTTTAAATCAAATTCTCATGTTCTACAACATCTCTTATTATAAAAGGATAGTCATAATGAATTTGATACTCAATCTACCATGATAGTATCATTCATAAAGAACATCATCTACTTAAGAACACTATCTATTTAGCATGATGATGAACCACATTCTAAGTTATCAATACAATAGATTAATGAAAAGTTATTGTTGTAAGATCCTTATCATTCTTCAAAGACTTGTGAAACTGAACAAATATGATTTGTTAAAGCTTCTAAGATTTCTGAACTAGATCATCTAATCTTATCTTTAACATTATCAAGTTCTTCTCAAGGTAAATAAATACCTAGAATGGTGTTTAAACACTTTATGATATCAAGTTCTTGACTAAATCCAGTTATGATGAAGCTAACCGATCCAAAAATGTCCTACTGAGCTAAATTCGTCCAGAAGGTGAGTAATGACAACTACAAACATGGTTACCATTACTACAATATCAAGAACTCCTCTAATCTAAACCCTCATTTATCATATTCATCAAGAAGTGTTTAAAGAGTTTAATTATAACTATGTTTTACTTGCTTAATCTAACTCTAGGTTAAGTATAATTCGTCATTAACATCAACATAAGAAAATAATGCAGAGAAGAAAGCACACCTACCTCCAGAAATGAAGAACAACTTAAATGCTATGAGAGAATATATTCCAAGCTCAAAAACAACTCCAAATCTCCAAGGAAATGAGCTCCACTCCAAGATTCAAGGCTTAGAAACAAGTTGGTGAAGGTTGATATCGTTTTGGTAGTGCAGAGGTATGATATGTGAAGAGAGAAATTCGGTTTGGGGTTGTGAAGAAATGAAAAACAGGCTGGTCTTATAAATAGACTGTGCAGACTTAGCGCACGCTATCGGAACAGTTTAGCGTACGCTAATGCACTTACGTACGTTATCCAGTCGATATTACGTACGTAAGCGGCTTACAGTGGCTACTGTCTTGAATTATCGCAGGCCGTTAGCGCACGCTAACGAGAAGTGGGTTACGCACGCTAATAAAAGTAGATTCTCACCGACACGACAGCTCAGACCTTGATCACATGCATGCTAACGGCTAAGGAGTCCACGTGCTGAGGTCAACTAATGCCAGATTCCCTCTTAGCGTACGCAACAGAGGAAACCTTACGCACGCTAAGTCACATGATTAGCGTACGTTAATCGTACTGTGTAGCGTGCGCAACACTAACAGAAAAATTCGAAAATGCAACACTCTAATTAACATCGAATCATCACATATGAAATGAAAGAACAACGATATGATATTCAAATCTATAATACCACGACGTAATACTAAATGCAACGATTCATGATAATCAGATTATCCGAATAATACAATGACAGATAAAAATGAAAAGTTACAGTCGGATATTACAGAGCTCCTAACAGGATGAAAAAAACCACACGACAGAGAAAAAGTCCTCTAGAATCTCGGAACACCGACGATCAAGGAAAAACACGTGCAAAATCGAACACTACGAATAGACATAAAGAAACGAACAGATCGTATACGGCAGGGACTTACTAAATCAATCCTCAACAAGGTAATTGAAGTTGCCGGTGAACTCAGTGTACTCGGCCAGGATCACAGACCCACGCACCACGAAGCTGTAGATCAACGATCGCTGGCCTATTTTTTGCTCGTCTCTCTCCCCCGATATCTGCAGAAAGCAATACACGATATACACAGAAATCTCATACACACCAAAAGTTCCATCTCAAATTCCTTTTTTTCATTTCCTGCAAATCCTTCCTCGTAATTCTTCTTCAAATCTTCTAGTAGTTCAGGAAAAGGTATAACCTTCCCCTTCAGTCATATTCTCTAGTTGTTTCCATCTTTTTTTTTCTTCCTGCGATGAATATGCAGTAGCCAATAATTACCATTAAAGAATCAAACCATCAACCATAAGCCTAAACCTAAACCATCCATTCAAGTCAACTTGTAACGCGTAAACTCCATTCCAAACCCATTTTAAACTCAAATCGGGAGAAAATAATCAAACCTGCAATGTGCTCCGCCGCGCCAACCTCAGCCTCCACCACTCCGACACCCCTTCATCCGCGCTCATAGAATCACCGATGAATTCCATCGGACCAGAATACTTCACTTCCTTCCGCCAGGGCTTGAATCGGAATTGAGTAAATCCGACCCGAGTCCTTCAATCGCGACAAACGCATCCGCAGCTCTGGTGTGGTCACCGTAGATTTTAGCAGGTCACCATGGTTATGTCGATATCGAATCCAAGAGAGGGAGAGAGGGGCGGAGACGAAGGGTGGTAAACCCTAAGACAAGTATCGATGTGCAGATGTGGAGAGAGAAAGGGAAATGAAAAGGAAACGAGGAAAATAGGCTAATATTTTAACCTGGAAAAGTTAATGACTGCTCAAGACAGTCAAAATTCTTGTGACAGTCACTAACAGTCACAAATACTTGGATTTATCACTGTTTGGTATTTGTGACTGTTATTGACAGTCACAAAGTTGTGACTGTCATTGGCAGTCACAAATTCAGCAAGTTTCAATGTCAAAAAATCCTGTTTTTGGTGTAGTGATGACAATCCCAGGTAGAAAAGTGCAGCCATGATTGTGGAGGTCGATGGAACCGGCAGCCCATCCATGCAAGGTTTCTTTGGGCAAAGATCGCTCGCCCTTTCATTTAAATATGAGGCGGGCGTAGCCGAAGGACCCTCCAAAACAGATCTGTAGACACGCTCGCCCGCCCTTAAAGGTCCATCATCTAACATGGTGAACCCGGACAATGCAACGCGTCCCGCCCCCGACACAACGTATGCCCTCGAAGGTCCGCCATCTAACATGTCAGTCCCATGGAGAAATGTGCTAACAAGCCACGACCGCGAAGTCGATTCATCCGATGGCGCTCCATGCAAGGATTCCTCCAGGCTGAGATCGTCCGCCCCATCTCTACATTGTGAGGCAAAACTTAGCCTACGGAGGACCCTCACAATGAGTCGCGAGACGTAGACCACCAGACGGAATGTCGCTCGCGCATAAGAAATGGTCGCAGAGGTCAGTTCCATCGAACTCCACGACCGTGCAAGGTTCATCTAGGCCGAGATGGTCTGCCTTCCTCGAGGAATCTGCAAAATTAAAGATCGCAAGAACTAGACCAAAGATCGCTCGCTAAATGATTTATTTTCGTTCCCTTACTTTCACTAAGTAAACAAAAACAAGGGGGAGAGCGGAGCTATACATACGACGATCAACGCCACGTCAATGCGAGTGATTTGGAAAGACGAACATACAAACACGAGAAATCAGATAAAGAAACATTTTTTCATTTCATTTCATTTGGATCTGATGTACAAGCACAGTCGCCCGAGGGCAAAATACAACAAAAGCCTGGAAAATTACAAGTAAAAGGCAAGAAAAACTCAGAGATCGGCGCTCGCTCCCTCGCCGGCAACAGGCACTGCACCCCCGCCCTCTGGGGCACCCGGGTGAATAAGGTTGTCCGGCGACGGATACCAACTCAAGTCGACCCCATGATCCGAGGAGAGATCGAGGATCGGCACTATGAAGGCTGGCTACAGAGGGTGCTCAAGCACGTAGACTTTGAAGTTATCAACCAAAGGGCCGACCTCGAGCCCTCCCTTATTAGGAGCGCGGATTGTGTCAGCATAAATAGGCAAATTCGCTGATATATTCCACGTTGAGGTAGGGATCCGCCTCGGTCGCCTCCAATCTCTCCCTCAGCCCCGCAAGCGTTTGGTTCGCACCCTGGAGCTCGGCAACCTTGGCAGCCACCTCTTCCTTTGATGACATCAGCTCACGGTCAATCGGTCGACGATCGCCTTCAGCTCAGCGACCTCTTTCTGTGCGGCCGCGTGCGACCTGCGGGCATCCGTCATCTGATTCCGCATCCGGTCGTTCTCCGCCCGGGCCCGTTCGAGGTCATGGATCGCCTTGTTGGCCGCCTCCACGGAGCTCTTCTCCATCGCCACGTTAGATTGTAAATGAATCAAATAATTTTGCTCGATTCGATTCGAAATTTTGATATTCGTATTCGAAATTTCGATATTCGAATGCAAATACAAATAGTTTTTTCGATTCGATTCGTTATCAAATCCAAATGTGAAATCATAGTATTCGATTCGATATTCGTAAATATTCGATATTATATATATATATATAATATATATATATTAATATTTAAAAACATTATAAATAGTTCTATGTTATCTCTAATTTTTTATCCGCATTACTTTACATTTATTGCTAGCTTAATATTATTAAAAATGAAAAGACAAATAAAACTTAAAACCTAATTTTCTAAAGAGGAGTCAGCGTATATTCTTTTCCTCAATTTCTCAACTTTGAAACCCTCTCATTCTCAATTGAGGCGCCGCCCGCCACTGTCTTCTTCATCGACTCCATGGATGCAAACTCTTCCAAATTTCGACCAACTACTTAGTTTCCGGTAGGATTCTTCTCTTTTGAATTACGATTTGAGTGATTTACTTATTTTCATTGGTGTTCTTCTCAATATTTGGGTTTATGTATATATATATTCTGTAATTTTATTCCAGTTTTGACAAGAAAAGCTTGACAACATTTGATTAAACTTCAAAGGCGTCGAAAATCAGGTACATGATTTTGTTGATTCAATTTTTTAATATATCATGTTTATTATTATGTACTCCAACAAGCTAAAGGTTTTCTTTTTTGTTGATTTTTTTCGTTCATTTTCTTTTTTATTATAACAATGATTATGTATGTATCTTTTAGTTACTTGAGATATATTTTAGTTTTTGAGATCTAATTAACATTTGGAATTAAAGGTGGAAGAAAATTTGATTGAGCAGAATGTTGATGGAGGTGACAAAATAAAAGATAGGGTTGATGATAACCAACAAAATGAAGAGATAATTATTTATGAGGAGAAAGAGGATGAAGAGGACCACAATGGATTAGATGGGAAAGATGGAAACGATGAGGAAGGCAAGGGCCACTTTGAAAGGAAAAAGAGGAAAAAAAATGTTCAAAAGCTTATGGAGATTTCATTGAAGTGACTGCGGATGATGGAACTACCAAATTTAAATGCATACACTTCAAGACTCTTCTTTCCAAGTCAGCTACTGGTACAACAACTCATCTCTGGAATCACTTGAAGAGAAGTTTGCAGAAGAAGCTCCACAATGAGAAACAAAAGATGTTGTAATTTCAGCCCGTCAAATCCAAGTTTGAGATGAAACCTTTGTCAGATGGTAGGTACGATCATATGAATCAAAGAGAGGCTGTTGCTCATTGGATCTTAAGGAATGAGCAACCGTTTAATGTTGTGGAAAATTATGGTTTTACGTTCATGCTTAGTATCAACCAACCACAATTTGAGAAGATTTCTCGTGCCACGGCAAAGAAATATGTGATTAATGTTTATGAGATAGAGAAGAAGCTGCAATTGGCATTGAAGGACATCAACAAGATTTCGTTGACCACTGACATTTGGAAGTCAAATGTGCAAAAGATTTCTTATATGTGCGTCACCGGTCACTTTGTTGATTCACAATGGAAACTTCAAAAGCGACTTCTTAGCTTCATACCTCTACCCCCTCCACATGCAGGTAATATTATTGGTTTATATAGATAAATATTCTATTGTACATTAGTTTTTTATAGCTAATATAATGCGTTTTATTGATCTTTTGTAGGTGTTGATATTTTTGATGGGCTTATGAAGTGCACAAAGGATTGGGGAATAAAGCATAAAGTATTTACCATCTCCGTGGACAATGCCTCAAACAATGACGTGGAAATTCGAATTGCTAAAGAAACATTCTCTAGGAGCCGAAAGTTGCCATTGGGAGGTCAGTTATTTCATGTTCGGTGTACTGCACATATACTGAATCTTGTTGTTCAAGATGGCCTTTCGGAGATCAAATTAATTATTGAAGATGTGAAAAACAGTGTGCGTTTATTAATCAATCAGAATCTAGGTTGAGATAATTCTCCGATGTTGTCCACCATCTAGGAATCTCAGTGAAGAGATTGATTATTGATTGTCCAACTCGTTGGAATTCTACATATGAGATGTTAGTTGAGGCATTTAGAGTTAAGGATGCATTCCCTATATTTCAACAAAGAGAGCCTTCATATCATTGTTGCCCTACTACTGATGATTGGAAGAAAGTGAAGGATGTTATTGACATTTTAGAGGTTTTCTATGAAGCTACTCATGTGATTTCTGGGGTTGATTATCCTACTTCTAATGTTTATCTTGTTGTTATTTGAAGAGTCAAACATGTATTGAATGAAAAGGAAAACCACGTTGACGAGTTTATTCGGGTGATGATTAAGAGGATGAAGGAAAAATTTGACAAATATTGGCGAAGTTGCAATATTTTGATGGCAATTGGAGCAATACTTGATCCAAGGTTCAAAATGAGATTGGTTGATTTTTCTTTCAGTAAGATATATGATGATAGTGCTGCACGTGCAAATGTAATGAAAGTTCGAGATGCATTGTATAGTTTATACTTTGAATATGTTGAACTTGATCATGCAAAGTCCCGAAAGAGTACTACAGAAAGTTGTTCTTCTAATTTTGCAAACTCCACATCTCAAAGAAAGATAGTGCCTTCTGGTTTATCTATGCTTGATGATTATCTGAACACTATTGATATTGATGGTCCTTGCAAATTGGAGTTGGACATTTACTTAGAGGAGGGGTTTTTAGAAGTCAGGGTGGGGATGCAAGTGTAGGTGTAGCCACTGAGTTTGATGCATTATCTTGGTGGAAATCTCAAGAATTAAAGTTCAAAGTATTATCCAAGCTAGCTCGGGATGTTTTAGCTATTCCCATTAGTACAGTTGCATCAGAGGCCACATTTAGTGTGGGAACTCGAGTGTTAGATCCTTATTGTTCAAGGTTGACTTCTGATATGGTAGAATTTTTGGTTTGTGGAGCAGATTGGATTCGCCAACTTCACGGTATCAGGAAGCCAATTATGACACATGTAAGTTTTATATAAATTTCAATTTATTGGACTCATATGATTGACAGCTAACTGACTTTTTTTTAGGAGGAAGAAGAGCCTTTCCATGTCATGTTGCAAACTTGATGACAGATTATATGCTTGTATTTTGAGGATTTTGACATTTGGAGGAGTACTTTGACGAATTTGACTTTGAACTTTTGAATTTGCTGAATTATGTTTATCAGATCAGTTGCAGGTGTGTTTGAAGCGAGAAGAACAATCATGAAATCTCAAATATCATGTTTGCTTTAGATTAAGAGACGCGCTCCATAGAGTGTCTAACTTTACTCTCTACCGTAGTTTTCATCTTCATGGTGCAACAATTGTGTCTGTGTATTTGAATTGGTGACATTGTTTGTGGCTGAATTATTGTTGGTTTGAGCTGTTAAAAAAAAACTTATGGTTTGTATTGAGATTTGAGGCAGTGAAATCATCAAACGACTATTTATTGAATTATTGTTGAGTATTTATTAGGTACATGTGTTGGATATAAATATATATATATATATATATATATTATTTTATATTACTATTTTACAGATTTTCAAATTTTAAATTTCGAATCGAATACTTTCAAATTGAACGGATAGACACCAAATCGAATCGAATTTTGAACCGAATACTTGAATAATTGTTCAATTCACTTACAAGAAAAATCGAATTGAATATTCGAATACGTTCGAATAATTCGAATTTCAACTCGAATCGAATTTCGAATCAAAATTAATATTTGAAAGTTAAACGAATACCGAATAGAATCTTACATATTTTTTTCGAATCCGAATCGAATATATAGGTATTCGCTTCGATTCGATTCATTTACAACCCTATGGCCACGAGCCCATCGGCAAGCTCGGCATTCTGTTTTCGAGCAGCCTCGAGGTCCGCCTGGAGACGAGCCGTGGAGGGCTGCCCCTCATAGTCTTTCACAGCCTGGGCAGCCATCATTGCTGTCTGAAGGGATAAAGCAATGGTCGCCTACATCGTATCAGAAGATCGCCGGCGTGCGACCGCATCTAAGTCGGTCGTCCAGGCCTTCGGCAGGTCGGTGGCAGCCCGAGCGACATAGTGGGGGACATCACAAGCCTTGCGAGGATCTTTGCTCGCAAGGAAATCCAACACCACCGGCGAGCAGTTCGGGTCGCTGCGATGGAGCCTGTGCCAAGGACAAAAGAGTTGGTATATTTCCTACGTAAGTGACATAACCCAGCAAAGCGACCAAGCTTACCTTGGGACCTTCTCTGGGTCACGGCCGAAGAATGTCCTCCCGCACGGGGTCTGAGCATTGGCGGTCGCCATGGCTTCCAGGAAAGCCGAGGAGGGCGTGGACCCTCCACTAGGGGAATCGCGGAAAGTGGGGCGCGAGGATCGGCAGCTCATCAACAGTAGCAGAGGCCGAGGGCTCCTCCGTCCTCCATTTTTTGCGATTAAGCCGTAGTTGTCCCTCCTCCCTAGGGTCTTGTTCTTCAACGATCGGATCCAGGAGAGGCCTCACCTTCGGTATAGGTCGGAGCATCGCAGTAGGAGCTCGGCTCGTTTTCTTCCCTTGGCGAAGGCGACTCATAATCCCGGGATTTGACATAGCGATCTCGGTCGAGGGCTCTTTGTAGCGAGAGATGCGGATTTCTGCAAAGAAAGCAATCGACAAAGGTTAGTCACCTTCCTCAGTCAAGACGATCGTCAAGCAAAGGAAGATCGTGAAAGTTCGTACCTGGAACCCCTAGATGGCGAGGAAAATGAAACAATCGAGTGGCCAACAAGCAGGCTTCATTGTTGATCTGGCGAGCGTCTATATGGTTGTCGGGAAAACTACATATCCGCTCCCAGACGATCGTGAAATCAAAAGCTAGCTCGCCTGCAGCCGGAACAAGGGCACCTGCAAAAAGAAGGCCAAATTAGATGAGTTCAGAATATATCCAAATGAAGGGAGAGTCAAAACCCTTACTCGGGTTCCTCTCCCAAAAGCCGGTGGGGATATACAAATCGTCAGTAGGATTGTCGCTCGCGGCCGACTTCCACGCACCGCCGACCGAGAACCACTTCGATAGATCGCCCCAGACTTTGTTCGGGACCCCAAGAATCACCCGTCCTGAACGACCTTGGATGTGGTAGATGCCAATGGAGCCATTTTGAGCTGTCAGTTTGAAGAGATGGTTCATCTCCAGCGGCGAAGGAAGACGGTACAGCCGGTAACCGCCGAACAAAGTAAGGGTGCAGACAACCTGTAGCCAGGCATTCGGCGTTAGTTGAAGCGGCGCCACATTCCAGGCGGTCAGCAGGTAGGAAACGGCGAACGGCAGTTGAAACCGCAGCCCGACCTCTATTATCACCTCATTAACGGCGACCATGCCCTCAGGGGGTTGATCGGCACGCTCGTTCTCGGCGGGCACATTGAGGCAAACGTCAGAGGGGACATGGAACTTCGCCCTCCAGCAGTCCAAATCTTTCCTGGTCGCCGAGCTTCTAATCTGGCCAAGGGACCACGGGGAGCAGCGCGCGGCCCGGAACAGCATCCGCCTTTCGGGTTGATAGGGATGGGCGATCGAGTATTCGCGGAAGTTAAACTTGGGAATTGTGCCGGTCAATTTCTCCATAAGTTCGGCAAAGTCTGAAAAGAGTTTGCCGAATGCACTGTTTCGCTCCCAGTACGCCTTCACTTCCATTTCCTCTTCGATCAGCGAACGCATTCGCTCGGCCTCCGCCGTCCTGGCCGCATCGTCTTCATTAAAGAGTTCTTCGACCTCCACGGGTTCAATCCCTGTGCGAATAGCCTCGACGGTTGTCTCCACATGGAACTCCGCGGAGATTTCATCCCGGGCGGTCGTAATCGCGGCGGCGGAATTGCTACCCATCTCATACACAATGGGTTTCCCTCCAGACATCTTCAAAAAGAAAGGAAGAAGAAAAGTTTTTTTCTTACCTAAAAAGTCTGAGTTGAACGACGTTCGGCAACATGAAGCTTCAAAGGAATCCGGCGATATCTTCTTTTCAGACGAAAGTGCATATAAGGTTTTAACCAAGAAACCCTAGCCCCTTTTTATAGGCGAAGGCAGGGGCTTCTGGTCAAATAAGCAAAGTCTCGAGGGTCGAAGCGCAAAGGTCGAGAAAGACCGACTTTATTGCCGCCCTCGAGTCCCGCGTGCACGTCGTTTCGAGGGCATGCCAGAGGATAAGTCTGACAAACCATCGGACTCCCCCAACAGGAGCGTGCCATGTGCCTCAATGACGTCTCAAGTCCACTTTCGCCTCCCGCTCTTTTCAGCGACCGAGTAGGTCATCCGAATTCAAAATCGAAATCCGCTTGAGAAGACAATCGCCTGTTCCATAAAGTGATGAGTCGCTCGTAGTCCATTCAAGTGATCGCCAGTGGAACCACCTCACACCACGTCTTTAACATCGGAGCGAGCTGGGGGGCAATTGTTGTGCGATGACTAATACGTCTTGGAAGAGGAGATTGCCTCACCCGCGGTCAGCTGCCAAGAAGCATCAACAGCCCGCCAACGGGCACAAAGGCCGGTCGGCCCAAGTTAAGTGTCAAATAAACCAAGGCAGTCTTACCAAACAAAGATGTCAGATCGAGATCAAATACTGAGCAATCGACGTCCAGGGCGATCGTCTTTAGGTACCTAGCGATCATCTTACAAGGCGATCGCCTTCAGTGCCCATTCAAAGACGACCGACTTATGCCGCACATAAAGCCGACCTCCGTCAAAGTCTACGGAGGCTGAATCTCGGGAAGAAGGCCCACCTGCAAACCCGCAAACGGCACAGCAGGAAAAGGCTTTTTTAGTGACAAGGACAACCTCTGACCTACCGACAAGACCCGCAAACGGCGCCGCAGGAGCAGGGCCCTGGTCACGCAATGGACTAGGTGGGTCCTCACAAGACTGAGTCGCGGGGCACGTGTTTTTTTCTCATTGGTTCACACGGTTGGCTACCTATAGCATCTACGGACTTTAAGGAAACCAACCCACGTGCTGAGACGATCGCCCCGGCCGCCACTAATGGCGTGTCAGAAGCATTAAATAAGCATTTAATGCAGGAAAGGCGATCACCCGTTTTGGATTAAGACATCCCAACTACCTCCTCTTCTATAAATAGGAGACTTCTAGCATTTGGGAGAGAGAGTTCAATTCCCCTCAAGAGAAATCCCAGAGATAAGAAAGACGTTCGGCAGAAACGAATGCTCACTATATTTAATCTTTGTAACAAGAACTCCCAGAGCATTAACTCTAGTTCTTCCGGCAATCATTAGCTCTTAAGCAGCTAAACCTCTAGGGTTATTACACTCATTGTAATCGCACTAAAACATTAATAGTTGTACTTTGAAGTATTATTATTATTAATAATATCTCACGAGAGCATTCAAGCCCGGGATTAACAACCCCGGCAAATCTTATGTTATTTTCATTCCATCGCTCGTGCTCTTGTATTTTGTTTGTTACTCACCCATAGCCATATCCAGCAAATCATTCCGAATAATATTTTGGGTAACAACACCGTTAAGTTAAAACAGCTATCAAGATTTCAATCATCTTGAGCAGGTCATGCCAAAATTGGGTGCCGATTATCTTAGTAAGATATGATAGGTAATAGTGATACCTATGTGTTTTAATGAACTATGAATTCAAAATAATTTTGAACCTTAAGGCATAAGATGTGATTGTAATATATTTAGGCATAAGATGCCAAATCCTATAAGTATAATCTAAGAGTTACATATGGTATAATCGATAAAGAGTTATTCACTTAAAGTAGCTCAATTCTAGGTGTCATGCCAAAGTTGAGTTTAGAATTGCCCAAAATAAGATCATAGCCGACTAAAATTACAAGTGTTGTAATATGAGGGTACTTTGTTTTAGTGGAAGTATTTTCTGAGAAATAGAAATGTGACTGAATACTTTGCATATTTAAATTTTGAAGGTAATAGAATGGCATCAAACAACACATTTACCATTGAAACTTATGATATAGTTTTACCTAATGAGATTTTGTTAGTTTTGAATAACTGCTATTATGTTCCTTCTATGAATAAGAATATTATTTCAGTTTCTACATTAGTTTGTGAATGCTATAATATTCTTATTAATAATAAGATCATTTGTATTTTATTTGATGACTTGATTTATGGTACTGCAAAGTTATATACTGGTCTTTACAATATTGATCTAGATGAGTCCAATACTTTGGAAGTCTATAACTTTAGAACCAAGAAACGAAAGCTCAATGATTCTAATTAGGGCTGTCAGAAATCGGGTTCCATTTTTTTTTTGCAGGAACTGAACCCGAACCGAATTGTGTATTTCGGGTTCAGTTCCATATTTTTTTTCCATTGAGAACCGAACACAACCCGAACCGAAATTTTCGGTTCGGTTCCAACAATATTTCGATTTCATTTTTTCATGTCTATATAAATCTATTCATTTGTTTTAATCTAAAATTTTTTTATTTTAAACAATAATAGCCTATTTAAAAGCAAAGTTTGACTCCAATTTAAATTTCTAAAACAACAATAGTTCAATTAAAAACAAGATAGTGAAGATACAATATTGAATGTTTAGTTGATACAATCAAAATATCAAACAAAATAAAGCAACAAAAAAGTAATTTTAACTTCAATAAATTAAGTAAGATGGTATACTTCTAGGATTTTTTTTATTTTTCTTTATAAATTAACTAATATTAATTAAAAAAAGGTAAATAGGTAATTTCGGGTTTTTATGAATTTTTTTTCGCAGGAACCGAACCCGAACCGAATTTCTAAATTCGGGTTCGGTTCCAAAAAAATACACAATTTCAACACCCAGGAACCGAACCGAACTGAGAATTTCGGTTCGGTTCCGATGGATTCCACGGGTTTCGGGTTGAAAATTCCCAGCCCTAATTCTAATCCAACTTACCTATAGCACTGTCAGTTTGGCCATATAAATGAGAAATGCCAATCTTGTTTATTGGGCAATATGATGATGTAATACCCCGATTTCTAGTATGTAATATCTGGATTTTCAGTAGAATTTTTTCGCGTTATTTTATCTGAGACGTACTGGATAGCTTGGTGTCTATACAGTATGGATAAAATAGATTGAGAACTGAGACAGTTGTATTGGTATAATTGTCGTATTCGGTCGATAATTACATTTGAGGATATCGTGTATCAGGTTATCGTACTTTTGATATTGGGTATATCATATGAGAATGTTATCGAATTAAGTATATGTATTGAGTATGTCGTATGTTCGTATTTTGTATGTCGATACGTTGGACGAGAATAACTGAAAATGGCTAAGTACAGTCACGTTAGCGCACGCTATGATGTATGCTTAGCGCAAGCTACGATGTATACTTAGCGCACGCTAAGAGGTTTGAATTACGTACGCTAAGGAGGACCCCTAACGTACGTAAGGCATTCTGGATAAGGTTTGGAAGGTGGCCGGCAGGTAGGCCCAGGCTAATTATTATCGGCATTTAGCGCACGCTAGTGCATATGGTTAGCGTACGCTAATATCAGATCGGTCAAAAGGGAATCTTGGCTTTGTCAGGTTATTTTTGACGTGTGGACCCCGGGCATCTTCCGGGAAGGTGCAGAATGTCGGGTCAACGAGGAATAGCGCACGCTATTGTTGGAGAATAGCGCACGCTACTGAGCATTTCACTGTAGTAAGTCAACTCCTATTTGAGTACGCTATTGCATGTGCATTACGTACGTAAGATGATGTGCGAAGAAAGGCAGTAGCCCCTGGACTGCCTGAGCTATCAAGGAATGATAGCGCACGCTAGGGATGTAGCGCACGCTAAATACAAGTTTTAGCGCACGCTAGTAATGTGTAGTATATAAAGGGACAGTCGGGTGTTAAGATGCATTTTCGGCCATTCTTTCCTTTATTTCGATAGAGAGAGTTCTTAGAGAGAAGTTTGAGGTTCCAAACACTTGAGTTGATCGTCCTTAACAACATTGGAGTTTGGAAACGATTGGAAACGGATTCAACCTTGGGATTCAATCCATTCCTTCAAAGAGGTAATTACTCTTCACTTTGGGATTTCATTTTGAATTGTATATGATGTTCTTGAGTTGATAATCGTCATGTATATGAGCTGATGAGTATATGATTATGAGATGGATCACTGAGTTATGTTGATGATATTGTTGATATGCGGATATTGATTGATTCGTGTGGTTTGGAATGATGTTGTTCTTCTTCAAGAGATATGTTGATTAATATCTCCCTTCATTTTGGGTTTTGATGTTGTCATTATTATTTACTTCGTATGATGATGATCATGCAAGTGATTATGATTCTTGGTTTATATGATATGATTAAGAAGATTATATGTTGAAACGTTAGTAGAAATGAGATTTGGACACTTGTTTGGAAAGTAATGCGTATAAGGTTTGACTTTGAAAAATTTCCACCGATTCTTGAAAACTCCAAAAATTCTGAAACATGTGACAAAGCATCGAGTTATCTTTCTAATGGTTCAAACGGTGAGTTAATCGGAGTCCGGATGAGTGAGTTATGCTCAAAATGGCAAAAACTATACTATTTGTATTCTGAGAACAGGTAGCGCACGCTATTGATGAAGTTAGCGTACGCTAACATGCCTGGACGTATAAAAACGTACAGCAGTCGGGAATTTCATTTCCCAACCCTTCCTACACGATCCCCTTTCGTCCCAAACTACCCAAACTCGGTTTTTAACCCCTAAACCTCAGATTTCGAGTTGGTTTATCAAGTGATAACGTCTAGGAAAGCTTGGAACAAGGATTATAACATCATTCTTGATTTTTTCGCCGGATTGAAGGTAATTGGCTTGAACTCTAATATTTTGGGATGTTTGAGATTCTTGATATATTTGGGTTGTTTAGTTCGTATCGATGGCTTGAATCATATAATGTTGAAGGATATATATGTTTATGATTGTGTTCTTCGTGTTCTTGATGTGGTTGGTGTTTATTGATTGATGATTCAAATATACCTTTGAATTCCGTCTTCAAGGTGTTTGATTGAAGTTTTGAAAGAGAAATTGATTGGAATACTTTAGTTAAGTTTGTATACTCGCCTTATCGAATCAATATATGGACTTTGCGGAATCATGGGAATGAATTCGTAATTGTTTGAATTAGATTGTTCGGACTTGTGTTTAATCAAGATATTTTGGAATCGTTAGGGTTGTGGATTGGTTATACCGATTGTTGATTATTATCGAATGTGTATTAATCGATTATTGCAATAGGTGGTGATAATTGATCGTTGATTACGACCGTTGTGTTGCGGTTGAGGTTGAAGAGTTCGTAGATTGCTTTTGGTCGGGGCTGAGGAGCTCGTAGACGAAGGCAATGGTTTTGGTAACGACTTCGTGGTATCGGTATCGATGCAAGTTATACTTGTTCAGTTTATAATATTTAATGAATGGTTTCACTTTCATTTCATTTATAATTCATATAGCAATGATATTATAAATGTAAATTGTTGGGATGATGATTTGTTCGTGGAAAGGATATTATCGTCGGTTTGAGGTAATTTAAGTATTGTTCAGTTATGAGGATAATTATTATGTTGAATTTTGGTATATGTCGTAAGTTGAAGTTTCGTATAGTGAGATTCGTATTGGTTGTTCGTTGAGGGATGTTGATTCCAGGGCTATCGTTTGGTATTAATGGTTGTGTTGATCGATCGTTGAGGGATGTTGATCCCAGGCCTATTGTGTTGAGGTTGTTGATTGTGTTGATCGTTCTTTGGGAATTGTGATCCCAGGATTATTGTTTTGGATATTGTCGGTCGAGTCGATCTTTTATTATTCGTGTGTCATTGTTCACTTCGGTGAGTCTTTTGATCCTTATTGGATATGTGATTCTTTGAGTTTCGTTGTCATGTTGCATCGTGACACATCTGGAGTCATATCTGCATGCCGATCGGTTATGTGTAGGATTTTCAGGGCGGGCACATATAGACGTGTGATGGGGACATGTCCTCACATTGGGCTGTGCACACGAGAAGATTACTTCGTGAGACTGATTAGGTACAAGACCACACGTGTATTTGATCGATACACGGGGTGGCTTGTGCACGGACACATTTCCGGGTCGGGCGTACTGTGACGTCCATCTTTGAGCCATATTGTTTGGTCGTCCATCCTCCATGTATGGTTGGGTATGTTCGACAGTTTACAACTGGTTGTTCATACGCCCGAGGGGTATGTTCGACAGTCGAGGTTATTTCTTTGAGATCCATTATATTTGGTCGTGTTGGAGTTTACCATGTTGATGGTATTCTCAGTCATTGTTGATCTTTTATTGGTCGTGTTGGAGTTTACCATGTTGATGGTATTCTCAGTCATCGTTGATCCTTGTTGGTCATGTTGGAGCTGATCATGTTGATGAGATTCTTGGTCGCTGTTGATTCTTGGTTGGTCTTGCTTGGAGTTTGTCATGTTGGTGATATTCTCAGTTGACGTATTGGTTGATCTAGTTATTGATCGTATGAGCCTTTGGGCTGTGCATCGATGTTTCGGAGTTGTTATCATTATTTTGTGGTAGTTGATCTACAGATGTATTGTGTATGTTTGCTTCTTATAAGGATTGGTATTTGATTGTGCGATCCGACGGACAGAATTTGGCACAGATAAATTATTTCCTGCTTATGAGTTATAATGATGTTTTTGAGAATTTTGAGTATTGTTTTGGTTCAGTCCAAATGAGTGTTGTTGAGTTCATTTTGTCATTTGAGAATGCGAAATGTGGATTATGGTAAGGATTGAATTGGTATGGATTGCTTTGGATTGGTAAGGTTGTGACGGTAAGATTACGTTGATAGTATACTTACAATATTATTACATTGGTATGTAATTATTTATGTGATGTGATCGATATCATTATTGAGTATTGTGGCTGACCCCGTCGTGGGCTTTATTTTTAGGTACTCGGAGATCGAGCTAGTAGAGGTCGTGAAGAGATGAGCTTCCCGGGTGATACTGGTCGTGGTATTATTTTGGGAATCGAGTATTCTTTTCTGGTTGTTTTATTTCCGCTGCAAATATATATTTTGAACTGTGTTTTATCCGCTGCGTGTGTATATTTCAAAATGTCTTTATGGTATTTTTACCAAATCGTGTGTACATTTAAAAATGGCTTTTTGGGTACTTCGTAAACTTGGATTATTTCTTAAAATCAATTCCCTAAATCGAGTTTTGGCACCTTGAACGTTTTAACGATATTTTCATGACGGTATTTGATACTTTATAAATGACTTTTGTGAGTATTTGAAAACATTGCCGTCATCGCCCATTTTTGGCATTTTTGAAAATGGATTTTAGCCTGGTGGGTTCCGGCGCGGGGCCCACGGCGCTGTAATATCCCGGATGGTTTTGGGGGTGTTATAGATGAAGAATCCTTTCACCCGTCATGGAGAAAGGGTAATTGATCTGTTAGGCCTAGTACATACTGATGTATGCAGACCTCTTAGCACTCATGCCAGAGGCGGATATCAATACTTCATCACTTTTACCGATGATTTTAGTCGGGATGGATATGTTTATCTTATGAAGCATAAACATGAATCTTTTGAAATGTTCAAAATATTCCAAAATAAAGTTCATAATCAACTTGGCAGGAAAATTAAAGCCCTTCGAGATAGCGAATACTCAAGAATTTGATGATTATTTTAGGAGTTGTAGAATTATTTCACAACTTACTCCTCCTGGAACACCTCAACATAACGGTGTGTCTGAGAGGAGGAATCAAACTATATTAAATATGGTTCGATCCATGATGAGTCGAACGAAGATTCCATTATCATTTTGGGGCCACGCATTAGAAACATCAGCCGCACATGACTATATTTTTTTATATGTATAAATCACAAAAGACGGTCAAAAGAGAGTATGTGAATAGTGTAATAGTCAACACGTTGCAATAATAAAAGAACGGAGGAAGTATTTATTTGTGGGATATCCTAAGGAAACTAAAGGATAATACTTCTATAAAGCCGCAGAGAACAAAATATTTGTTCCTTGAAATGCTGTCTTCTTAGAAAGAGGATTTGTTTCCAAAAGAGACAATGGAAGAAAAGTAATTCTCGAGGAAACTCAAGAACCATAAGAAGATATTACTTCACCGATGAAAACTGAACAGGCTCAACAATTAGTTGAGGAGCCAGTTCAAAGTACACATGTTCCTCGCAGATATGATAGGGTGCGACATGAACCTGGAAGATATTGGTATCTCATGACAGAGGACCATGACGCATCGCTCATAGATGATGGTCCTAGTACCTATACAGAAGCATATTTAGGACCAGAGTTCGATGAATGGCTAGACGCCATGAAATCATAGATGCAGTCCATGCGTGACAATCAAGTTTGGAACTTGATAGATCCACCTGAAGGTGTAAAAACCATTGAGTGCAAATAGATCTTCAAAAAGAAGAAAGACATGGACAGCTATCTGCAAGCTTATAAAGCTTGACTAGTTGCCAAAGGCTACAGAAAGACTCATGGTATTGACTATGATGAGACCTTTTCACTAGTAGTTCTCAAATCAATTAGAATTTTATTTGTTATTGTCGCATGCTATGATTATGAGATGTGGCAAATGGTAAAAACAGCGTTTCTTAATGGAAACTTACTCGAGAATGTGTACATGACACAACCTGAGGGTTTTGTTCATTCAGAAAATTATAGAAGGGTTTGCAAGCTTCAAAGATCCATTTATGGGTTGAAGAAGACGTCTCGGAGCTGGAATCTTCATTTTGATTAAACTGTCAAATAATTTGGGTTTATTCAAAATGAAGATGAACCATGTATGTACAAGAAGGTTAATGGGAGCATAATTGTCTTCTTAGTCCTATATGTAGATGACATATTACTCATTGGAAATGACATACCCACACCTTAAAGACAGTCAAGACTTGGTTTAGAAGTTGTTTCTCCATGAAATACTTAAGAGAAGCTGTTTTGCATAAATTCATGGGACAAAGATCTATAGAGATAGATCGAAGAGAATGATTGGTCTGAGCCAGAGTACCAACATTAACAAGATATTGAATAGGTTCAATATGCGGGACTCCAAGAGAGGACTCTTGCCAGTATCACATGGCGTTCATATGAGATGACTCAGAGTCCTTCGACTCCTGATGAGTGAGCCCGCAGGAGCAGGATTCCATTTGCTTTGCCCATTAGATCGATCGTGTATGCCATGATTTGTACTCGACCATATGTATCGTTCGCCCTTAGCATGATAAGTCGATACCAATAAAATCCAGGTGAAAGTCAGTGGACAGCAATGAAAACCATCCTAAAGTACTTAAGAAGGACTAAAGGCGCGTTCCTAATTCATGGAGGTGTGGGAGACGAGCTGGAAGTAAATGGTTACGGCGATGCAAGTTTCGATACCGATAGAGATGATTTTAAATCGCAAATTAGTTATATATTTGTATTGAATTGAGGTGTTGTAAGTTGGAAGAGTTCCAAGCAAAACACCATTGTTGATTCTGTAACAGAAGCTGAGTAACTAGCAGCATCTGATACAGTTAAGGTAGCCGTATGGATCAAGAAGTTCTGTGCTGAACTAGGAGTGTGCCGACCATCCGGGGTCACATAAGCATTTATTGTGACAATAATATTACTATTGCACAAGATAAAGAGCCAAGGTTCGATCATAATTCTAAATATATACTCAGGAAATATCACCTAGTCAAGGAGATCGTCAAACGAGGAGATATTACAATATGCAAAGGAGCAACGAAAGAGATTATTGCTGATCCACTTACCAGGCCTCTCTCACAAGGAAAGCGTGAAGAGCATGCTAGATCGATATGCTTAAGAGTCATGAATGAATGGTCCTAGTGCAAGTGAGAGATTGTTGAGGAATATATCTTAGAACATTCTATGTGCCTATATTTGTAATTGTCATATTTAATTAAAGTTATTTGATAACTTCTATTTCTCGTTGATTATTATAATATGTGCATATTTTAATTTTATAATAATCGAATAATAGTTATTCACGAATAATAAGATTATTCAAATGTCCTAGTCCAATCACGTAAAGTGGAGACTCAAGTGATTAATATACTCGTATAAGTTTGATTGATAATCATTGGATAGTCATGCATATGGTACAGAACAAACTTATGGGTATTGGTTGGAGAATGCAATACTGGACAGACCCACATTGAGATTACTATATGAAAACGTCATAAGTGAATCTGAATATAACGCATGTCAATAAATCCTTGAACATGAGATTATCATAGAGTACAACATGATAACTGATGTGTCTTGACGTAATCCATCGTCATCTGAAATATGGGGATCATAAAGGTTAGCGATCGGGATTAGTTGGAGTCATGTAGAGGGCAATGAATAATCAAGATGGAGATTTGTACCTCTCTTTCGGGAGAGAGATATCTGTTGGGCCCTCGATAAGCATGACGGAAGGAAATACACGACATGCTCAAATGAAGAGTCATTTGATTCAATCAGTTTACTTAAGATCGAGAAAGCATTTGAACATTATAAGTATGACAGTTTTCATGACTTAATTCAAATATGATATCGCGCAACAAAAGGATTTGACACGTAAATGATTTAATGGACTATAAATTTATATTATTTGGGTAGCCACAATGTCTTGCTAGAGATCGCATATGATTTATTATTTAATAAGGTATTAAATAATTACCAATATAATATAAGTCTTTTGAGTCACATACGACAATTAAAGACAAGAAAGAATAATTAATAGATATATTGGATATTATATTATTAAGAAATTAAATAATGAGTGATATATAACATAAGATATTATATACTATATTATTTAATTATATCAAGTG
The DNA here is from genome assembly GCA_033398695.1 of Orobanche coerulescens. Classification (NCBI taxonomy): domain Eukaryota; kingdom Viridiplantae; phylum Streptophyta; class Magnoliopsida; order Lamiales; family Orobanchaceae; genus Orobanche; species Orobanche coerulescens. Next base: position 14,962,172 of record CM065815.1, on the reverse strand, counting down.
GGAATAGTAAATATAATATTGGATATTATATTTATTAAAATATTAAATAATACTTCATCTGTTACTTTATTATTGCAACGTGTTGACTATTACACTGTTTACATATTCTCTTTTGATCATCTTTTGTGATTTATACATATGAAAAAATATAGTCATGTGAGATATTGTTAGATTCATCTCGAAATATACTTTCAAAATATCAACGTCTTATAATTTTTAAAAATAAAAAATTGACGATATTAATAATCAAAGTTGTGCTTTGGCAAGCGTGAAAGTCCAGATGTTGCAGTTATAAAAGAACCAAGGTAGAAAGTAATATATATAATATGTGATATTATATATATTTTATTATTTAATAAGTTGAGTGTTAACTAAGCAAATACTAGAGTTTTGACTCTAGTGTTTGCTTAGTATAAATAGTTATCTATGACAAGGAGTTGTCATAGAATTAAAAGAAGAAAAATCGGCCCTTTCACCCTCAAATCAGTCGCCCCTTTTTTCTTGTCCAAGGAATCCCAGTTCGGCCATCTTGTATTCTCCCTTAGTTGATTTTGATCAACGGTACAAACCTTCTAGCAAAGAATCATCTGTTGTACTGTTTATAAATATTATTCATAAGGATCTATTAATCCGGCTTGTGCGATTGTTCGTGTGTGGATCACCGAAAAAGGAAGCTGACTTTCATCAACTCCTGGTTCAGATCTTGATCTGTTTTTCGGATTAAGATAATTCGACGAACCTTTATTAAATCAATTAAATTACTGCAAAATATCCTCATCTTGGATTTTTCGATATTTATTCCGCTGTATTTTTATTCATGTTCGATGTATTTTCATTCCCGTTATATGATTAGGCTCCGTCTCCGGTACACGAATCCCCATCTAAACATAAACATTAATCTATAATGTGCCCAACAGTCAACACTTCTACAACACCAATTAGATAATAGCCACGAAATACATCTTGAACATCCAAGAACACCAACAATGGAATCATATTTTTACTTAAAAACTTTAGAAAGGGCTTACTGATATTTGGTTAGGCATCACACTTATGATAATACGTAGATAGTGATAAGCACCTTGGTCTAAATTTACTCCATTTATGTACATGTTATGAGAAGTTGATGTCCAACCATTAGCGGACTAATAAATAGGTCTCCTACTAAAATATTATCCATCTAATTGAAAGGGAGCTTTCAACAACATGCAAATAATTAAGGTTCAACTTTCACATTTTTTAATATTTAATTTTTTTTCGTTCTTTTTCTCCGCTTGAAGAGTTTGTTTATTATCTATTATATACAAAACCGACTTTAAAGCATAATGCACATGTTATGTCTAGAGGGAGTAGGGATGTCAATAGGTCGGGACGGATGCGAGTGATGGTACCTCCATCTCCATATCTATCTCAGAAATTCATACACATTCCTGCCCCATCATACATGGCGGGTACGAAATTTAAATTCATTACCGTCCGACGAGTATAAAATAAAAACCATCCCACCACACTACCTACCTGATCTCCATTTTCATCTTATACGCACTTTACCTGTCTCATGCTCCGCGTATCATTTTAAATAAAAAATATAATTATACAAAATCATATATATATTGATAAAATAAAAAAATCTTTAACTTTAATATAGTTTAAATAAATTTACACGTGAAACAAAGCAAAGACCCAACCTAAGATAAGATGATAAAAAAGGACTAAGCCCCGCGTGCAAATGAAAAAACTTAGCCTAATAATATGTATTATATTCTTAAAATACCCAATTGCAATCTTAAATGTCATAAAGTATATGAAATGAGTGAATATAAAGTAGACTAACGGGGACGGGAGGGGGATGGAATGGTGAGAGTACAATCTAAAATCTGCCCCTGTCCCACCATTCATGAGGGTACGACTTTCATCCTCATACCCGCCCACCATCCACTAAATCTACCCCCATTCCCATCTAACTGGAGCGAATGAGGGGCGTCTCCACCAAAATCCACCCCATCGACATCCCTAAGGGGAAGTAAACAAGAGTGAGTACTACCAAGAGTGAGTGAACAATTGAGCCTTAAATGTGCTAGTTTTCACTAATATGGTTCCTTTTTAGTTTCACTACTTTGCTATTTTACACAAATAGACCGCTGACCGACTACTGTCAGCCAACCACCGGTAGTCGGCTTACCACTATCGACCGTTGTTGGGTTTTTTTCCTTTTATTTTTCTTTTTTCTGCCACTAGCCAATGATGATAAATTACCATTTGATAATTTATATTACGAACGAGTATTTTGACCATTATCAACCACTCACTAGAAGTGTTCATGGACTGGGTACCCGGTCCATGATCATTTTTCATGAATCGACACGCCCCCATTAGTTCGGAAAAAATCGAACCATGAACCAGTCCATATACGGCAGGTACCCGTTTTTCGATTACTTAAAGTACCTATTATGGTAGGTTGGGAACCTGGCCCGGTACATTATGTAAAAGTGACTTTTTTGAACAAAAAAGAAAAATAAAGGATACAACTAAAGTTGTTATTGGCATCGTTTCAAAAAAAAACCTAGTCGACTGCTGATCGATAGTGACTGTTTGTGGCGTGTTGCAAAAGAAAAAAGATATAAGCGGTCACTAACTTCCTACGTCATGCCAAAAGAATTAAAAAGTATCACTAAAAATTTATACTATTATTTTTAGAAGTATTATCATGTTGATAGACAGAATTAAAATTCAAATATTTATCATATCTTCAATCAACAATAATATAGTTAAAAGAAATAAAATAATACTCTCTTCTTCCCAAAAAAAGTGTATCATTTTCTCCTTTTTTCGTTCGTCCGTTAAAATTGCATCACGTCCATTTTTTGATATGGCCAGACATAACTTTTTATATTTTTATCCTCTATAAATTTATATAATTACAAAAATGTTGAAGGGAAAATAACCGAGACAGAAAGTAGGGCAAAAGATTGTTGTATTATTCCATCAATGAGATCCCTTTAAATATGGTGAAGTACATACAAAAGGTCTTAGCCAAACCCTAACTAGGAAAGCCCATAAACTAACAGACTTAGGCACACGGTATTATTCCTTTAACACTCCCCCTTGTGCCTAGTCTACAAGCGCATGTCATGTTGCCTCGTTAAAACCTCGTCAAGCAAAAACCCAATGGGAAAAATGTCTTGATCGTAGGGGAAAGAGTACAACATCTAGACACATCAAGTTTAGACTTCGTCCTTTGAATCTATCCTCTCATATGATCGTTACATTTGATCATAGCGCTACTAAGGTGACCATTCCATCGATCCCTAAAATCGTACATCTTGTTACCTCGTTAAAAATCTTTCCAAGTGATAAAAACCCTGTGGGAAAAATAATCCTTGGAAGGAAAAGAGTATAACGTACGTTGTGGATGTAAGACTCCCCCTCAAGTCTACATCTCTCCCTGATTTGTACATCAATCAAGTAGTTGTTGCCTCATTAAAAACTTCGCCAAGTAACAAAACCTAATGGGAGAAAATGAACCTTGGTCAAAGAAAAGAGTACAACACATGTGATTAAGTTTCTTTATAAATCATCATTTCCTTGTGATCTTTACATCAATCTCGGAAGTTGGAAAACTCTCTGACTCCCCTAATGCTTACATTCATATATTGTTGCCTCGTTAAAAACCTTGCCAAGTAACAAAACCCAGTGGGAAAAATAAACCTTGGTCTAAGGAAAAGAGTGCAACCTATGTGAGTATATTCCCTTATATCTCACATATTTCCCCTTATGATCATTCCATCAATCAAGGGAATTTACAAGTTACATCATGTTCATAAATGTAAGTATATTCATCAGTGGCAGTACTTAACCACTAGTTCCTCACAAGTGTAGAATGATAGTTCTTAATCATGTACACTCACGGACTGGTTCATGCAAAGCAAGAATCTTGTCGTGATTCGATGAGGTAGCCAAAAGGGGTTTGCATAGTCGATTTCCAAAACATAAGCAATTCATACCAACACATACTTTATGGTAGTAGCTTCGGCACCAGCATTTACTTTAGCATTTGCCTTTTCGTAAGCAGCTTCCTTTACCTGCTTGTAGGGAAAGAATAGTCCCAAGTCAATGGTTTCTTTTAAGTATAAGAAGATATTCTTGATACCATTCCATTGATGTTGCGTCAATGCTGAACTAAATCTAGTCAGCGGATTAACTGAGGAGTGATAGCAGGTCGTGTACATTGAGCCAAGTACAATAATGCGCTATTGCACTCAAGTAGGGAATTTCAGCTCCGAAAGCTATTCGTCACTTTCCTTTAGACGAAAAGGATCTTTCCTTTGCATCCAAATGTTCGACCTATCATGGGGTGCTAGTCGGGTTTACCTTGTCCATGTTAAAGTGCCTGAGAAACTTTTGGACATAGGAAAACCGGTGGAATGAATTCCACAAACTCGATGTCTATGTCAATGCCTCGACAGAACCGAGTTTTCCCAAGATCTTTCATCTCAAACTCAGATTTTCGGTATCCGGTGGTTTCTCTTATTTCATCAAGACCGATTATGTTCATGTCATCGGCGTACATTGCGATGATCGTGAATCCGGAACTTATTTGTGAAGACGCAGGGACACTGTTTATCGTTCTTTTATCCCTTCCCAATCAAGTAGTCACTTAGGCGGTTATACCACATCCTTAAGGATTGCTTCAAAACCGTAAAGTGAGCGTTTCAAACGAACTGAATACGCACTCTGTGGTCTGGAGTTACTTGATTTGGGTAGTGAAATGCCATAAGGCACTTCCGTATATATCTACGTATCTAGATCCCCATAGAGATATGTAGTAACCACATCTATTGGCTGCATTTCCAGTCCCTCGAAAATTACTAAGCTAATCAAATAGCGGAACGTATACGTGGGAGTACATTTCCTCGTAATCAATTCCAAGGCGTTGTGAGAAGCATTACTTCGTGAACCTTGTACATTAGGACTCTACTATTCTCACTATGATTTACGACAAAGGTTCGATTATGTCCTTCAGGCTTTACACTTGGTTAGGTTAGCACTACCTACACCAAATACCTGTCTCTTTGTCGGAGAATCTAGTTCTACCTGGAATGTTTTTCTTATAGGCCAATCAGCTCTGTGTTGATTTCATCCAACTGAGCGAGGTTCGACATCATCGTACTTTATGATTCATGACATGTCATCAAAGTGGGTGGTTGATCAGGCCACACCCTCATAATTTCATCGAGATTCTTGATTTTCTGAATCATATCTTCGGGGCGTCCCCCTCGTCATGACTCATGGACATAATAAAATCAAGCATGATCTCATGAAACGAGTTCATTGATGGTTAACATGTGAATTTGTGCCATACTCTGCCTCTTACTTGGGTGAGTATTTAGTCGAACCATGTGGCTTCCACCCTTTCCTTCGCAGGGAGCCACGGCCTCAACCACACATCCACCAAGTGCGGTTGCATCACCCGGTTCATTGGTGATGTGCCCCTTAGAGGGGACTTCTAAACTTACAGGCACATTTGCAGCTGTAATGTGAGATCTTGTCACTTGAACGATATCAGTAAATGCATCAGGCATTGAATCTGCTACATCCTGAAGATCGAGTGTTCTTTGTGCTTCACGGTAACATTGTGAAGTTCGGGGATCATAATGAGACAAAGTGGGGACACCATGACAATTCCTGTCGTTCCCCGGGAAATTACATTTTCTCTCCTCCCCCTAACGACGGGAAGGTTGTCTCATTAAAGTGACAATCCACAAATCGTGCGGTAAAGAGATCACTGTGAAGGTTCTAAATAGCGGATAAACGTTTGGAGATTCTTATCCAACATGAATACTTAATCGTTTCTAAAGACCGATGCACTGTGGGGCGCAGAAGGCACATATAATGCGTAACCAAATATGCGCAATTGGCACTCAAGTTCGTCTGGGTCCAAAATACAAAAATCAAGCTATCCAGTTACCAACTGGTACGCATAAACTAATTGGTTAGCAAAAGGTCTAAGAATGAACGATTTAAGTAAAGTTGCGTGCAATATTGCATAATCCCAGGCAAAAATATGCTAATTGGTGCGCATAACCAATTACATAATCACCGTACATATTCTTTAGAAGGTGGTTTATGTGAGACCTTTGCATATGCACATGGGACGAGATACTATTCATTGATCTCTATCATGCAATAAACATCAAGTACTTTTTGATGTGAACTCTCCAACATCATCGAGTCCTTTAGATGTGATAAGGGATGTGAGTCCTTATAAATTATCTTGGAAGTTCTGCAACAGTTTGAGTGGACAGGAGAGCGACATGTGACCAACATGTCGGAGAATCCATCAAAATCATAAATACATAAATGGTCCGCATATTAGGTGGATGGATCCACAAATATCTCCTTATATTCAACGTAAGAATGGAATGTTTGCTTATGTTTCTTTAGCGTAGGAAGGTCTCGCTCCTACTTTGGCTAAAGAGCAGGCTTTGCAACACTAAGTGGTGGGCATTTGATATGCATCCGGTTCTTTGGATAACACGATTAACATCAACATTGTTCTTTATGTTGAGTTGTTGCCCATTTTCGCTCGAAAAGTAATGATGTTCGTACAAGTTCTTTAGTATATGGATCATTATACTTCGACTAGGATGACTAGTCTATCGTGTCAAAGCCTATATGAGTCTATGTCCCAAAGTACATTGTTGGTGACAACATATGATTTTAAAAACCTAATAATAGTGAGGTACATCCACTAGATCGACTCATCGGTTATTCTAAAATGTGTTTACGTCCACATTCATTAGAATTAATAAAAGAAACTCTATTCTATTCTCACAGTGGGTTTCAATCTGGAAGCCATTGCTACGTATATTGTTGAAGCTAAGTAAGGTTCGAAGGGCTCTAGATGCATATAGAGCATCGGTAACTTAGAAGACTGCCGTTTAGGCATCAAGAATTGGGCATTACCTCGCCCTTTGATGAGTTGGGATGACCCAATCATCGTAGTTACCGAGGTTTGGAAGGCGACTTATTCAATGAATAGAAGCCTAATTCTAAGAATATTCGAGCTCTCCTCGATTCATTTCTTAGAAAAGAGTGAAATTTCGAACCATAAGCATTAAAGCATTATTCAGTACTTCGAAATAAAGCTAAGAATCTAACGTAAGCAATATTAATATCTTGTTCGTGAAGTAACATTGCATCATGCCATTATTGAAAAGAAAACACCAACACAGTCGTCTTGAGGCAACTATACCAAATGTAAACGAGAAAGTAAACATAATAGTAAGATTCAGTCTATAGACTGTGGCTCGTGTGACTCAATTCGACGATTGGTGACTGTGAAAATTGACATAGGGGGACTTGTCTAGATTATATTCCTCCATATTGTGAGTTCTCCTTTCTTTGGACTCTCTATATTTCTTGTAGTGAGATGCGACTTGCTTGCTTGCATGGCAGTTCTTGTACCATGTCCAGCATCTCCACAATGATAGCACGGTTCATTGCCAACTCGAGCCTTAGAGGCGATATGATGGGTAGGTGCTTTTTGGTTCCCTTAGCTAGTAGAGCCGGGAGCACCAAGTCTTCGCATTACATTGGAAGAACCCCCACGTCCTTGACCACGAAGCCTATCATGTCCAGTCCCCTATTCATTGGGGTAGTTTCCATCTTTCACTTTGCCATAATTGGCCTTGGGAATTTTCTTTGTCCCAATCGGCCTGACATTACTGCTCACTAACACTTCGTTATGCCTCTCAGCTACTTGTAGTAGGTTGATTAGCTTACTAAAGGTAGTGATGTTTTTATTATCATACTCCAGCCTATACTGGTTCGTTAGTATATGAGCGGAAGTAGGGAAGGTGGAAAAAGCTTTATGGATCGTGTCATCTTCTGTGATGTCCTTCCCACAGAAATTTAGGCGTGCCTTGAGGCGGAGAATATCTTTGTTGAAATAGTTGATCCGTTTATATTCAAGCATGCGGATTTCATTCCACTGCACGGTCAACTCTGGGAGCAAAGTTTGTCAATGTTCCCAAATTGGCCTTTAAGGGCATTCCACAGTTCTTTAGGGAATTTCAACCGTAGATATTCCTATCTCAGGCTGGGTTCGATGTGCCACCTAAGGAATATAAGTGCACTCGCTTTGATCTTGTCATACGGTACTTGGTCTGTGGTGTTAAGGAACATACCACTATATTCTTCAGTAATAAATGTGGTCTCGACGTAGGAGACCCATCTATGGTACTCAAGCTCTTTTGAGTCCAATATATCAAATTTGGAACGAGTTGGATCAGCTATCTTAATACGAGAAAAAGGAAAATGATTTTTCACAGTTTACCATGAGTACTTTCCATGATAAAATTTCTAATAATGGGAGCATTATTATTTTTCGGAACCAAGATATGGTCAAAATTACTTTCGATGCTATTGGAGTTACCGGTGAAAGTACTTTATCACGGTTCGAGTTGATATAGGCAGTAGAAATAAGTACTCTAAAGTCTACTAAAATGAAGCCTAATTGCATGTCATATCTATATATGCATGCAAATATATGTATATTTATAGATATAATCACATAATCCTAGGGATATATCTATACACGTATTATGCAGTCAAGTAGGTCTCTTATGACGCAATAATTATTAATTCAACGTGAATTTAATTTAATTCAAGTTGCTATAAGCAATTTACTTTAATTTAATTAAAGTTATTAATGTATCATGCTTTAATTGGTTTAATTAAGCATTAAATAAATTCGGAGTATAATATGCAATCAATAGTAATTAAAAGCATGTATTCGCACATTGCAGACAGTAGGGTTCGGGTTTGTGTACTTTATTTCGTGAGTAGGGTAGAAACGGGTGAAAACGGGTTGCCGAGCGAGTCTGGTTGGGTCGGGTTCAGCAACCGGGTATGACCTTCTGGACCGAGTACACTGGACAATCGGGTCGGGCGGGCTGACTGCAGCGGTGGGTCATCTGGCGTGGACTGAAAATCGAACGGGCAGGAGGCGGGCAGACGGGCTGGGGAATCTGCCAGTTCGGCGGACGGGTCGCGGGTTTGCAACGTCTGGATCGGGTCTTCGCGCGGGGGGAAATAAACGAGCAGGGGGGGCGGCAGCGGCGGCGGCTGTCTGCAGCGACAGGTCGGTTTCGTGAAGAAGGCGACAGTGGTACCTCACGGGGAGAAGGGTCCGAACTAAGCAGGAGTCTGACGGTTCGCGTTTGAGTGGCGAGCCTCGCTAGTCTGCGGTTGGGGAACCAACTTCTAGTCACCAGTCCGAAAGTGCAGACTGGTTGCAAGTTGGTCGCGGGTTGCAAATCGGGATCTGGCCGTTGAAGGGGATGACGGCGAAGGCTAGGGTTTTACAGAAAAGAAATCCGATTTTTTTTTTCAGAAATTCGGACGGAATTTTGCAGAAAATCGGTAGGAAAAAAATTTCTTGCTCAGCTGGGAACTACGTGCTGATAACGTGTTGAAGGGAAAATAACCGAGACAGAAAGTAGGGCAAAAGATTGTTGTATTATTCCATCAATGAGATCTCTTTAAATAGGGTGAAGTACATACAAAAGGCCTTAGCCAAACCCTAACTAGGAAAGCCCATAAACTAACAGACTTAGGCACACAATGAGTATTATTCCTTTAACAAAAAAACATAACTTTGGCCTGCATTTAATTGGGCTAATCCACAATTAACACTACCATATTCCCCCATCTCCCGACTAGCACACTTTTTCCCTGCTTCTTCTCAAACCCTAGCCACCACCCTTATTTACCCCATTTTTTTAGTTTATTCATTAACAAAATATATAAAAATATCCAATAGGTGGACCGATCCGGATACCTTTCAATTCATAAAAATGAGAACCATGAACCGATCAACTGTAATGTACACTTGTTCCTATACCCGTACTGTTTGTTCTAAGCAATTTGGTTAGCCACTTATACGATTCGAGTCGGGTCAGTTTTCACATTTTTTTAATTTTTTTTAACGACCCTACCCATAGCCATTAAGCTAATGGGAATGATTCAATAGATCCTCTTAGGGCCTGTTTACTTTTTTTCCATTAATATCTGAATGTGTTAAGTTGTCTGAGTGGATTAATCTGTCTGATTTGAAAAATATATTGTTGTTTCTTTCTTATCTGAAAAAACTATCTGAATGACAGAAATGATCATTTTATGCCTCAGTATAATCGAAAAATCTGGATACATCTGGAAAAAAAAACTAAAAATCGAAACATCTGAAAAATCGAAAAATCTGGATACATCTGGAAAAAAACTGAAAATCGAAACATCTGAAAAATCGAAAAATCTGGATACATCTGAAAAAAAAAACTGAAAATCGAAACATCTGAAAAATCGAAAATCTGGATACATCTGGAAAAAAAAAATTTGTATCTGGAATCATGTATTCAGGCTCACTGCAAATGAACGGGAGATTGAATTGGATCGACAGCGCCGTACAAATCGGCGTTCGCAGCGATCCACCGGCGCCGATTGAATTGGATCCCTATCCTCCAGAGGCAGAAATACTACTCGATTGCTGACGTGGGACTGGAGCTGAGGAAAGTCGCCGAAGAGAAGAAGAAGAAAAAGAAGAATAGAGTGGAGGCGGTGGCTAGTGGTGGTTGTTCGGCAGCGATTTGATTTTCAGGCTCACTGCAAATGAACGGGAGAGAAAACGGAGAGAGAAGGAAAAGGTACGGGAGAGAGAAGGGTAGGAGTTGTAATTTTTTGGGCTGAATGGGAACCACAGTATTTTTTGGCTGAATCACAATGCCAAATTTTAGCCCATTCAGCAAGAAGTAAACACTTAAAAAATCTGAGCGATTCAGATCATTTAGTATTCAGCCCATTAAATAAAAAGTAAACGGTGCTTATTCTCATTTAAAGTATTTATTTTTTCTTAAATAGAAAAATCTGTCAAATCAACTATTTCTCTTTGTAACCCAAACCTAGAGTGACAAGTGTCCTACCCTTGTTGGTAGAAGAACAAAAAGTTTTGCAACTTGCAGCAACATCTCACTTATAATAAGGTGGCAAGTGTCCGATGTATAAAAGAGAGCCACTAAAGATTTCAACAAATTATGCAATTTTCTGCCAAAAGAGAAATGTCAAAAGAAACTTGCGCATAGCTCATAATAAAAGAGGGGACTTTGTGGTGCAAATAGTCGTCGCGAGATGTCTTTTGGATACCAAATAGGCATTGCATTTTGACCCGATCCGGTAAGAAACTCGGTCGATCTACGGCCGGAAATTCCCTGCAAATTGAGTACCAGGGCCGGGGCCGGGGCCGGGGCCGGGAATACCCACTCACATGAAACTGGGGCCGGGGTCGGGGCCGGGATGTCTATCCCCCGACCCGTCCCGGACCCGGTATATATATAATTAGGAATTTTATTTTTTATATATTTATTAAATATATAAATTTAAGTTATGTAATTTTTTATTGTGAATTTTTATGAACTTATGTAATTTTGTGATTCTTAATTACTATTTTTATGTGTTTATTTGAAAAAGACGTAGAAAAATAATAAAAGTATTATAAAAGCAATGACAAATCGGGAGAATCGGGTAAGGACCGGGGATCGGGGTTCAACTAGGGGTTGTTCGGGGTTTGACCGGGGGTCAATCCGGGGTTGACGGAGTTTGACCGGGGACGGGGTATTAATCCCCGCACCCGGTCGGGGCCGAGGCCGGGAATTGTGAACCCCGCCCCATCCCCGCCCCGTTGCCATGTCTAATACCAAGCTTGCTAGTCTTTGTTGTAATATGCTAAACTATCTTAAAATTTACGAGTGATTAGATTGAATAGATCATTTTGAACTTGGCTATGTGATTTAATTGTGACGATGTTCTTACTTGACTTCTGGAAAAAAAAAAAAAAAGTATCTTTGTTCCAAAATACAAACAAAGTGCAGTCCCATGAGTGTTATAAGGCTGCCTAAAGAACACGAAACCTAACTTTAATAAGTAAATAAAACTAATGGGATAGCCTATTGGCAACGAGTTCTCTCCACTAGGGATTACATCAGTGTTCAACTCTCCCACCCCCATTTTCCTTGTATCGAGTTGCTAATTTTAAAGAAAAAGTAAAAAAAAATAAAAAAAAAATCCGACTATCTATATGGGAAAAGATTGTTTGGTTCAATACCACCGTTTTTATTTTATGATTTCATATTCTAAAATAATACCATAATTCTAAAAATAAGAAAATCATTGTTCCTTCATAATTTAAGTGGGATGTCTATCGACTTTCAAATTGAACCTCACGTTTCATAAATATCTATCAAGTGACGACCTTATCTTGTTGAAAATAATATATAACTTGTATATACTCTTAATTTGCACAAGTATATATCACTTTTTCGATATGTGGCTATGTGAGCACCTTGCTAGGTGCTCATGTGGTGCAGGGTATACGTCATGCTACTGACACCCTAAAAGTTGTACTTCTTCCGTCCCCAACTTATTTGCCATAATCTCTTTTTCAGTTTGTCTACAGTCTTTTTTTCATTTTTGGTAATTCCACCGCACACAATCTACTTAATTTTCACTCATAAAAGTGGAATCGTTACTCCACTCAGAACACTAACAATCATTTAGCCAATCAAACTTATTAAAACCCGTAGCAGTCAAAACGTCGCAATAAGGTTATGAATGGATGGAGTTAAATTTATTTTTTCAATTTATTGACTTGAGTAAGAAAAACTTGTTATTGTTTAACAAAGAATCATTTAAGTAAAGTTCTTTTCTTGTCAAAAAATTAAAAGTTACAAGTTCCATCCCAAAATAAAAAAACGATTGTATGGTAACAATAGTCATTCTCATTATCAACCAAACAATAAAAACGTACGAACATACATTTCCATACCACTTCTTAATAATATCATCACTATTTTATTGGCCAATAATAATAACAATAACCACACAAAAGGAGGTGTTCTAACGATCATTGTATCTCGTATCTCAAAAGTGCTAGATCCAAAATTGACATCCACAAAAGCACGATAAAAAATTTATGGTTTTTGATTCCTTATCGTGACCCACTTGACTATAACTACCATTCAAGCCCCTTCCTTTTTTTCTTGTTTTCTTTCTCTCGCTCCAGTAAACAATTATGATTCCTAGTTTCTTGGAGAAACGTATTAATATTATTTATTAATATTAACTGACATAAAATAATTGTTTGTTTAATGAGTTGAACCGTGAATGTGATTTATTAGCTCTTTTAGTTATATTTTAAGAAATACTATTATAGTAATAGGGTCGGTATGTGGAATTTGGGGCTCAGATCCAACTCTTTGAACGAAATTTTCCATTTTAGAAATCTATTTCGAAAATAAAAAATAATTTAACGCTTAATACAAATTTAGTAAATATAAAATATAATTTTACAATATATTAATTTAAATATGTTCTTTCTAACATATTTAGAAGCAAAATCATGAACCAAAATAAAAATGAATTTTGCCAACCATATCCTTTTATTTGGCGGCAATTAGTAGGAAGAAAGAAAGACCAAATGCAAGCACTTCAATACAAATTCTCCATCGCAACAGACCGAGTTACCTAATGTTTCAATTTTAAATGACCAAATTCACCAAACACTAATAAGTAGTAATATAGAGATAACTTGAAAAATAAACGTAAGACTTCCAAATCAAAGTTTACCGGTGAAGGAGGCGCCAGCCGTCACGGGAAGGAGAAGTATAGACCATTTTCTCCTTTTCATCGTTCTTTTCTTTTTTATTTTAGAGTAAGACGTAAATATGGGCTACAATCCATATATAGAGAGTAAGAATTTTGGGCCCAAAATCACACGTTTTGGAGTCCAAAGTAATGACTCTGTAAGATTTAGGATTCTTTGCATAATTATATAATATATAAATTATTTATACAAATCTAATATAAAGAAAATAAATATAAAGTTGACGCATTATACTTGAAATTAATAATTTGATTACCTGAATTAATTACAAGAATCATGAACACTCTTTGTTTTACTGTTTACTATTCTTGTACTCGTGAATTCTATACCTAATTCCCACTTTTGTGTTAATATGTGAATGAAGAAGTTTACAAATAGACATGTTAGGTGACAATAATACGTGCCATGATGGGTGGCAAAACTCAATCCTAACTATTTAATACCCATGACTCAATATTTCAAAACAATTATGATTAAATATCACTCTATTATTCCGTTATGGAGTGATACAGAGCAGCTCAGTTACGGAGTGATCAGATTGATGTGTCATAATTACAACAATATAACACAACCACAATTGTCGACTTATTTTTATGTGGTTGTGATTATGACGCATCAGTACAGTCACTTAATATCAATCACAACTAAATAACATAACCATATATAATTGCTGGTATATATGGATGTGATTACGCCGCATAAAGAAGGTTGACATCAAATCGAGACCACCTTCTAAAATAGTGGCACAATAGAATAGTTGGTCCCCGATTTTGCTTGTCTAGAACCACGCTTTCCAAACATTGTCACAGCGGAGTATAAATTGGATACACTTATATAATACTTATCCCCCTTAATTTAATGTGGAAGAGGGATTTAATTGTAACTTTTAATTGTAAATATATGGAGAGACTATTTTAATTGTAATTTTTAATGTAAATAAACTAGTTTAAATACAAAAGTTATGATAAACATCACAATGCAAATTCACCTTCTAATTCACAAGGTGATTAAAATGAACTTTTAAATGATAGTATAAATTACAAGATGGTTAAATTTTAGCTATGAAATCTTAGATACAATCGGTGTATCGCACGTGTTGAATAAACCAAAAACAACCCCGGAGCAACATACGAGTTAGTAAAGCCTCACTTCATATAACTATTTTCATAGACTAAAATAAAAGGACAATAATAATAAAAAAATATATAAACTTCTCTAAAAGGCATTTAAATTTTGCCATCTGCTCATTCAACCGTCTGCCCCAACATTACGTACAAAACACGTAGATATTCAACCAAAAACCGTACATCGCACGAGTTGAATAATGCCTCATATAACTTCATTTTATTGGTAAGCCTCAATAATTTCTACATAATGTTATCTTTATTAATAACAAAATATTTTCAATGTTGGTATAACCACTCAAAACTTATCTTTATTAAATAATTGTCCCTACATTTTATTCGACTTTAAACACAAACAGTGGGCACTTTTGCACTCCACTTAAGGGTGGAGGGACCGGGTGAGTGAAGGAGCGGTGAGGGGTGGAATTCCGCACGGGAACACCATCGCCTCGCCCTCGCGATGAACTCCATACGGGGAGGGGTTTTGAGTGAGTGAATCACGCAGCGGGGAAGAAGAAAAAGAGACGTTGGAGCCGAACGTTGGAGGAGCGTGTGTTTGTCAACGCCTATTTTTTTTTTGTTTGTTTATATAGCGTTGGCTGCAAGTAGAAAGCAAAAAAAAAAAACCTTCCTCCCATTCGTTGGCTGCAAGTAGAAAGCAAAAAAAAAAAAACATACTCCCATTTTATAAATAGTTAACGAGAGGGCAAAAAAAAATATGGAACGTGGCAAAAATAGAGATCCAAGAAGAGGTGCTCGTGGATCGAGAGGTGGATCGAGAGGCGCAATTCGTCCTCGAATTCAATCACAACCCGGTCTCGAATCATCTCAACCTTACCACCCACAAATGTATCATCAATCTCCCCAATTTCTTTACTCCCAACAACAACCCCTCCCACTAACTTCGACCCGTTTGAGCCGAACTATACCCAACAATCTCCACCGCCAAATCCTAACTTCAACCCATATGAGCCGCGTTATACCCAACAAAAAAGGCGTGAACGGGTTAGTGAACCGTTACCCATTCGTGAAGATACCGATGATGATGAATATTTCGACAATGTTGACGTTGTACCCGAGACACAACCAAATGAGTATTTCGAAGAGGAGGAAGAGGTCGAAGAGGTCGAAGAGGTTGTTGTAAAGAAAAAAAAAAGCAAAGCCTTGGACGCCCGATGAGGAGGAGGCATTAGCTAAGGCTTGGATTAAAATTTCGGTGGATAAAGAAATTGGCGACCGTCAACCAAAGCTAGGATTTTGGAAGCGAGTTCTAAAACATTTTAGAACGCTTGTCCCAAGAATCGAACGTACTCATCATCAATTGACCTCGAAATGGAGAGATATGCATACTTTGATCGCAGCGTTCAACGGTTATTTCACACAAGCGGTATATTTTTATATTTTTGATTTTTTAAGTTTTAAAAACATTATATATATTTATTTTTTTGGATATTGTTATATATTGTATATTGTATATTATTTTATAATTTTGTAGAATCGCTTGAGAGATAGTGGGTGCTAGACCTGGCAAAAATAGGCACAGGCCCGTGGGCCGGGCCAGTCCGCCCGTTTTTGAGCGGGCATTGGGCTTCATATTTTTGGCCCAAAAAAAATTGGGCCTTTTTGGCCCGGCCCAGATTTGGCCCGCCCGTTGAGGCCCGGCCCGCGGGCGGCCCGCCCGGACCAGTTTTTTTTTTTATGTTTTATGTAATTATAATATTTAAAATTTTTCTTTATTTGTTAGATTATATTACATCTATATGTTAATTCTTGATGTAATTTTAGTTTTTTATGAGACTTTGTGATTACTTTTTGTATCTCATATCAATAATAATAATATTATTTTATGATTTTTATAAGAAAGTAGTAGTGATAAATGATATAATCATCAAATAAAAATATTTATATATTTGTCTTTTGATTGTGGTAGTGTAGTAAGTAATATAATTATCAAATAAAAATAATTGTATATTTATTTAATTGATTGTGATAGTATAGTGAATAATATAATAATCAAGGATCGAAAAATATTTCTATATTTATTCAGAAATAATATTTCAAAAAAGTCGAGGCCATGCGGCCGGGCAAGCCTTGGCGCCAGGCCTAATATTTTTGGCCCAAAAGAAACCGGGCCTTTTTGGCCCGGCCCAGATTTGGCCCGCCCGTTTTTCGCCCGGCCCATTTGGGCCGAGCCCGCCCGTTTGCCAGGTCTAGTGGGTGCAACGATCTTCAAGTCCTTGAAAGAGCCAATCGTGATTGTGAAAAACATTATGGGAAAACTTTCACGCATTCTAAAGCGTGGAATGTCAAAGATCAACCAAAGTGGCAAGAACAACCGATGGCTAGTCAGACTCAAGAATCTACGGGTTCGAGCAAGAAAAGAAAGTCGTCGGAGTCGAGTAGCGCTCAAACGCCGGTAAACGTGGAAGATTTCGAGTGTGACTTACCGAACCTCAACGAGAACCCAACTCCATCACGTCAATCGAAAGGCAAAAAAAAGACAAGTTCTGGAGATTCAAGCCGAAGCTCGATGCGTGATGCCTTTGAAAGTTATACGGCCGAAAAGAAAAGTTTATTGCAGGTGCAGTTGGAGGTTCAAAAGAAAAAAGACGAAGAATATTTCAACTTTATTAATGGGGAGGTCTACAATCGTGACATGAAGTTCGTTATGGACCCGCACGACCATATCTCGGACCCGACTTTTAAGGATTTCGTCATCAAAAGGAAACGCGAGCTATGCGCCAAATACGGTTGGCCATGTAGTTTGTAGGATTTAATGTTGAAGTTGTAAGTTTTTAAATTTTAATTATGTAATGTTTATGGTCTTTTAATATTATGTAATGTTTATTTTAGTTATTAATGAAATTTAAGATTTTTAATAAATTGTAATAGAATTTAAAAAAGAAAAACAAAAAAGAAAAAAGAAAAAAAGAAAAAGAAAAAGAAAAAAAAGGTTAGTGAAGGGTGAGTGAAGGTGGCGCCTCCAAAAAAGAAGTGAGTGAAGAGTGAGTGAAGAAAAAAGTGGGAGATAATGTGGCGCAAGGGGATTGATTGAGAGTAAGTGAAGGGAGGGGGATGAGTGATGCACTCCCCCACCCTAAGTTCCTAAGACCATCTCCAACCATACTGCATATCATCAAATATGCAGTATGGTTGATTCCAACCACACACCATAACAGCAAATATTTTGCAGTGTTGGTTTCTTCAAAAACAAAACCCACCAAATATGGTGGGTCACTGTAGACACACCAAAAACAAAAGGGCCCACAAAATATAATTTATTTAATTTTTTTTTATGTTTTAAATAATCTAATTATTATTTATGATATTAATTTTAATAAATATTAATCTAACTTAATATTTTATATGTTTTTGTTAATTCGTTTTTTATTTAAAATTAATTTATAAATAATAATTACCATTAAAGAAATAATATTTTATATGTTTTTGTTAATTCGTTTTTTTATTTTAATTCGTTTAATTTGTGTTATTTCAATTGATGTAATTTTATTTAAATGTATTATTAATTAAAAAATTATCGTTTTTATTTTTATCGGTTTTCATTAAATAAATTAATTACTGATTATTTATTATTATATTTACAAAAATCGTTTTCATTATTGTTATTAATAAAAATAGTTAATAGTAAATAAAATATGTTATTTTAATATGGGGTCCATAAATTTGGTGTTTTTTTTGAAGTATGGTTGGAGTTGAGGGTTTTTTTTGTTGTTGGCCCACCAAATTTAGTGTTTTGGTGTTTTTTTTTTTTTTTTTTTGATACAGGGTTAGAACTTACACTGACTGTTGGATTAGGGATAACGGCCCCCACAAGATCGCTACTGGGTTAAATCGCGAGATGTGCTCCCAGGTTCTTAAATATCCTCAACTACCGCGCATGCGAGTCGTCCCAGTGATTGCTCACGCGACTTCCCCAAATCCAACCGCAGTTCCCACGAGATCTGGCCTCACACCGCCGAAGCTCTCAATATTTAATTGTTCCACAAGATACCCCTGGCTAGTTTAACCCTAATCAAGGCATGATCATCGGGCTTGAGAAATTCAATTCCAAAGTGTTGCCACTAGGAATTGAACCCCTGACCTCCAACTAAATTGAAGGTCAGGTGGCCAACTGCGCCAAGGCAGTTGGTTGTTTTGGTGTGTTTTTTTGGTGTGAAGGTTGGAGATGCCCTAAACATGAAGAATCTAGTGAAAATCGGTGGCCCTACAAAGGGGCTTTTTGACATTTTGGTCATCAAGTGGTGGGCCGGATCCGTATAGAGATATCCACCATAAATTTTCACACAGACACGCACTTCACTTTCTTGATCAAGTGGATTGTAAATTCGTAATCTCCACCACAGAGAAATCAACTACTTTCTTGAATCTGCGATTTGAGATATAGAGTTTCTTGATCGATCTATTTCCAAAATAAACGAAGAAAAAAAAAATGGAGGCACAGTATATACGTAGATACCATGGGCACCAGCTCAATGAAAACCAGTGTTCTTCTTGTGTTGTGAAGCTCATCAAAGCCCCTGTTGATATTGTAATTTCCTCTTTCAACACGTATTAGTGTGTGTTTCTTTACTCCCCCCCCCCCCCCCCCTCTCTCAAGTAATGGTTTTTGGTGTTGTTTGTTCATCTTGGAATTATGGGCATGTTTTAATAACAGAGGAGACAGGAGAAAACTAAAGATTCGGGTTTCGATTAACTCATGGTTGATTGTCGAATGTTGTTTATTATCTTTGAATTGATGAATTTCTTTTATGACATAACATAATTTGTTCCGACTTTTCTTCTAGATTTGATTTATCACTTGATGGTGTGATGAACTTTGATCTCTTGTATCTTGTTGAAATTTGAGTTTTAAATGTTGAAGTTAGGTGAACGATCGTTGCCCCCCCCCCCCCCTCTCTTGCTGTATTTTGGAGGTTATATATGAAAATGATCTTTAGTTTGATAGTTGAGGTTCAAGAAAGATGGAAAATAAGAGGGAAAAATATTAGTCATGTAACGAGATATGATTATAGTAATTACCTCAACTCATCGCCGATGTCTCATCGTAGTGCTATTGGGGTGTTGTGTGACAAGAAAGTCCCTCAAAAGATTAAGGGTAAATATTACAAAATGGCAATAAGACCAGCGATGTTATATGGATCACAATGTTGGCCAGTGAAATATCAACATATCTAAAGGATGCCAGTAACAGAGATGAGGATGCTAAGGGAATTGTATGGTGTGAAGCGCATGAATTAGAAATGAAGTAATCCGGGAGAAAGTAGGGTGGCCCCAGTTGAGGAAAAACTGAGGGAGAACCGTCTGAGATGGTAGGGGCACGTAAAAAGACGTTCAGTAGGTGCACCAGTTAGAGGGTGTGAAGCTATGATAGTCACAAATGGGCGTAGAGGTAGGGGTAGACCGAAAAAGAGTTGGACGAAGACTATTTTGAAAGACTTAGAGCTCATGGGCTTAACAGAAGTGATGACCCAACACAGAGCAGAATGGAGACGTCATATTCATATAGCCGACCCCACCTAGTGGGATAAGGCTTGGTTTGGTTTGGCTTGGTTTATCGCCGTTGTCTCATGATATTTTCATGCAAATGGAAAAAACTTGTGATGATAGTTTCAGAATTTCATCTCATTTTTCATTCGCATGAAGATTGTCACAGGAAGTCATCCTGTATAAATAGTGTCACTACCATTAGTTGATTTTTAATTGATTTATAATCTCCAAGCCACAAACCCAACATAGTTGGGATTAATGTGCACTTGATGATGATGATCACGACGATATTATATACCTTTTCTAATCCTATTTTATTATCACTTCTTCTGTAAAAAGAATCTATTCGCAATAAAATTAAATTAATATTCAAGAGTTACTAATTTTCTTTTGCTTTCTTTTAGGTTTGGTCGTTGGTGAGGAGATTTGATCAGCCACAAACGTACAAGCCATTTGTTAGCCGATGCACGATGCGCGGGGATCTGAATATTGGGAGTGTTAGAGAAGTTAATGTTACGTCCGGACTTCCCGCCACGACCAGCACCGAGCGGTTGGAACTTCTTGATGACCAGAAACATATTATCGGAGTAAAATTTGTTGGCGGTGATCATAGACTAAACGTAAGATTTTTTTTTTTTTTAATATCTTTGTGTAGATTACTGAATTTTTATGATAATTACCCAAAAAAAACATGAGGTTTGAGCTAAATACAAAATAAACCCCGAGGTTTTTGAAAAAAATTACAAGAAACCCTTGAGGTTGTCTTAGATGTAGTCATGTAAGGGGTAACTGCAAATATTCTTACAAATGTGAGGGTGTGTTTGAAATGTTTTTGCTTCTGAAGGGGTAAAGACGTAATTAAACATCAAGGGATTCTTTGTAATTTTTGGAAAGTCATTGGGTTTGTATGTAATTAGCTTAAACCACAGTTTTTTTTTTTTTTTTTTTTTTTTTTTTTGTTAACTGCCCTTTTTTCTTTTGAAAAAATAAAAAATTATACCCAGCTCATTTACCATTTAGCATTGAGTTAGTATCAGGATGAATATTTCATGAGGTAAATATCCCTGTCTCCATATTCATGGACACCCCATATTTTGAGAACTTGATTATTGGCAGTTAGAAGTAAATTCTAATGGACCTTTTGTCTAAACTATGACTATGATTGATAGGTTAATTACAAAAGCCACCCTCTATGTTTAGCCAAAAAAAAAAAAAAAAAAAAAACGTAATATCTCGTAGTTACAACCTCAAAGGGGGTAGTTTAGTTATTTATCTGTTAGGTAATAAAAACCTCCAAGAGGGTGTTTTACTGTTTATATCACTTGGGATGTGACTATAAGTTTGCGACATCATTGTATTTTTTTTTTTTTTTTGTGTGTGTGTGATCAGGCTATTTCCATTGTTTCTAATGGAGCCAAAGACTCCTTATTCTTTGGTTTTGGATTATAATGGAATAAAACAAAATGACTCACTAAACTGGTTGCACTTCTTTTTCTCATGAAGTACTAGTCATTCCATGCAATTCTCGATGCAATTTTCATTTTGAATCATCCGAAAACAGCCTCTATGTGTTGAGAAAGGGGTAAGGCTGCGTACATCCCCCTTACACCGCTTTTTGCGGGAGCCGTTGAGGCACTGGGGTAATGTTGTGTGTGTGATCAGGCTAAAATCTCCTAAGAGGGTAGTTTCATATTTTTGTCTAATTGTTTTAACCTTAATCATGCAGAACTACTCATCGATAATCACTGTCCATCCCGAGACGATCGATGGGGTAATTCCAGGTACACTGGTTATTGAATCATTTGTGGTTGACGTGCCTGAAGGGAACACTCAAGACGAGACTTGCTACTTTGTAAAAGCTCTGATCAACTGCAACCTCAAGTCTTTGGCTGATATCTCTGAACGAATGGCGATGCAGGGTCGTTTTTGAATCAGTCAAGCGAGTACGTTGGGAGTTGAATTGTCTGTTTTACCCTTCTGCCTTACTACTATGCAGTAGTAGTAGTTTTAGTACGTTGGTACAGTGTGTGTTGAATGGTGTTGGATATTATTATGTAACAGAACAGAAGTATATCTCTGTTAGGCTGTGTGAGAACCTTTTGGGAAAGTTGTTAGTCTTTTTTAAGTCTTATGTATATGTGGTGTAAAAGTTTGTGTGTATATAATTCAGCAATGTTTTTTTCTTTTGTTCCCCTAGTTTTGACTGTAGTCTAAGGCTCGTCTGATTTTACGTTTTACGTGTATCAAGAGTGAAGAAAAGAAAATGATCCACAACCTTATTACTACGATTCAATTACAGGTACACGGTGTTTTAGAACTAAGGCTGCATTACTAGCCGGTAAAGCTTGAGAAAGCTATCTACTTTGTCAAGCCACCATCTCCTACTGGTAGGACTAGACGTGCGATTCCTTCTCCGGTGATGCACATTCATGTTCCCAGTGTGCAATTTCTCGCTGAAATATTGTGGATTTGTTCTGTTACTCAAATTATGTTTGCTTTCTCCCTTGTTTCCCTGCATTCGGCACATCCCTGGATTTAACTGGGGGCACCCCAGGGATACTTGGAGGATCAGTCTGCTGTAAGTTACCTCGGCTATTAAAAAAATAAAAAATCGGTAAATACCCGTCATGAATAATTTTGTTGTCCTAAAGTTCGATTAATTAATCGAATAGCATCGAGTTTACCTTCTCTAACATTTTTTTTCCAAATGTCTTTTGCTTAAGTCACTATCTTTCAGTTGTTGTCATTAGTGAAACTAGTTTCATAAAAACCGGAGGGGTGAGGAAACTGATCGTGCTAGTGGTATACGACAGAACCGGTTGGAAGTTGATATTATCAGTCCAATTGGTTTAATAGTGAAATGTTTTCAAAATATATCATTGATACAAATCACAAATTCAATATTTTATATGATAATCTATGTTTTTATATTAACAGAAAAAATACAATCGAAAATCAGTTTATAAAATAGTACGAAATAATAAACCGTTGCAACTAATATATGATGCATGAATGATATTTTATTAGTATAATCTATCAATTATTACTCAAAACATTTTGATTTTTTTTTTTTTTTTGCAAATTGCAGCAACATTTTCGCATATAATAAATAATGGGCGAATGACGGATTACCCGCATGTGTTTTATAAAATGAGTTGTTTACTCCTGTGTAATAAATAGTTATGTTACCATTCCATGCCTTTTAAAAAATAGGTCGATTATCCTGTCCCTAAATTAAATAGACATTTTACCCCTCTTATTCTCAAATTACCCTTTGTGCACAAGATGATATAGGGGACGAGATTCACATTTTTTAAAACATAAAAAACTTTTATGTCTATTTAATATATATAGAAAAATAATATTACTGTTTAATTTACACATATAGGTAAATGCATATTTTATAAAATAGATGAAATTGTCTGACAATTTTTTTTCAAACCAAAGAACATGACTGTATAAGGCTGCCCAAGAACATGAAACCTAACTTATTATTGGTCAATTATAAAAGCAGAGCAAATAAGAGAGGCCTTTGCCATCCATAAATTCGTATCACCATTTATGTTTTTGATTCCTTATCCTGAACCTTTGTGCTAAAAGTCAAATTATGCTTCCCCCTCTCTCCCTTTTTCTTTTTTGTTTGCTAGTATTCTTTCCTTTTTTTTTTTTTTTATACAGGGTTAAGCTTACCTGAATGGTAGTCTAGGATAACATTTCCGGCCTCAAGATCGCTACAGGTTAAATCGCGAGATAGGTTCTTAAATATCCTCAACTACCGCGCACAAGGAGTCGTCCCAGTGATTCTTCCACGACTCCCTCAAATCCAACCGCAGGTTCCCACCGAGATCTGGCCTCCCACACTGCCGCTTGAAGCCCTCAATATTTAATTGTTCCACCAGCGTATCCCGGAGGGCTAGGCCCTAACCATTAGTCTTGACTAAGGGATCATTGGGCCTTGAGAAATTCAATTCCAAAGTGTTGCCACTATGAATTGAACCCCTGACCTCCAACTAAATTAAAGGTCAGGTGGCCAACTGCGCCAAGCCAGTTGGTTGATTTGTTGGCTCTTGTATTGGTTAGGTAAAGATGTACTTTTCCTCTTGTCTTCTTGTAAATTTTCTTTTTTTGGGAGTGAAGAGATAGCTAAGAATCTTACCTTGAGCTTGAGCTTGACTCGTTAAGGCAATCGAGTTTAAAAACCTGTACAGTAATTAACGACCAGTTGATCTCTTACATGTTTGATCATAAAGCCCCTTTGAAGTACAAACCAGTCTGAACTAAAAAGTGGTTTCGAGCTTGATAAATACTCAAACAATAAATGAGTCAATGTTGGCTCGACTAGAAGATCACAACGAGACCTTGGTGTGGCTGGTTAAGGGCGTCATGATTCTCATTTTACTTACATGTAAGAGATTGCATGATTTGTACTTCAAGGGAGCTCAAGTGATCAATCATTTTACCTTGATAAGATTGTTTTTTGAGGTTTTAGAATAGATTACGTGTCGGAAATAAAATGCAGGAGAAGCGAGAAGGGAATAGTTTGGATCAGCCAGCATCAGGATCTATTTAGGTTGTTAATTAATTAATTTACATCTATATTAGTTAAACAATTTAAAAAAATTATTTATCTATGTAATCATGTTGGTATTATTTAACTAATAAATCACATTATATATATATATATAAATAATTTAGTTATCCTTATAGCTAACTAGATTAACCTCGAAATGTTCTAGAGTATTTCTCGACTAGATTGTTTTGGTAACAAGTTACTAGGGCTCAATTAATTTTCTGTATTTTGTGAATATTATTGGTATTTTAGAAAATAAAGTCCTCATGGAATT
Source organism: Orobanche coerulescens (assembly GCA_033398695.1). NCBI lineage: Eukaryota > Viridiplantae > Streptophyta > Magnoliopsida > Lamiales > Orobanchaceae > Orobanche > Orobanche coerulescens. Next base: position 14,936,982 of record CM065815.1, on the reverse strand, counting down.
ATAAAATCAACGGTACAAGTCAAGATTCACAACTTAAAAGAAAATAGGAAAACTTGTACTGTCAGTGTAAATTGGCCGACCCTGTTATGTCTTGTTTATAAACATATTGAGCTACTCTAGGGATCTTAAGGAGGATTATGATAAGAATTTAAATGGACCTCAACTTACAATATTAAGCGCTTAATATAACCGAGTACATATTATTTACGACATAAAATAATTAGACAATATTAGTATAATTATAATGTAGACCAATATGCAAAATATGTGACGAATTTTATTTATAATTATGGAAACAAGAAGATCAAGTCATAATACATGCACCATATGTTCTGTATTATACGACTCTAATATTATGATCAAAGGTGAATGATGATTACTTTGTGTTGGCAAAATATTTAAAAAAAAATGAATACTTGAAAAAACAAAACAGTATATATCGAAGATATAATTTATTTATGCCCTGCAAAAAGAATTGTTAGCCGAATGAAATTTTTTCTGATCACGAAAACGAACGGAGGTCACTGTTGAGTCCAGAATATCTGTCTCCTTAAAGCAAATTCGCCCTCACCACGGTGCGTGACGTATGCCTCCCAGGATAAAACAACAGTCTGATGCACTGAATCGATGATCCCTTGCACCCTCAGCGAACTAGAATAGATCTGTATACTATCACCGACCCGGAACAGAAGAGAAACGAAAAAGAAAATCTGACCGAAAAAGGCTCTCGAAAATCGTATGTATGAAGTGAAAAATCGAACCACTCAAGCTGGGTATTTATAGGTGAAGGCTGGAGGAAGTTGTGTGCTGGAGGAACTCTAAACTGATTAGAATTTGTATCTTGATACTTATCCTAATCTGTTTAATTCGATATATCAATTAAATTGATATTTATCCGATCCGAAAAATTCGGAATTTATAATTGAGCTATTTAAGCAAAATGAAAATTTTCCGAATAAAATTGCAGTAAAAAGATAACTTCGAGACGCCGAGACATTTCGCCCAAATCGGCCGAGACATTTCGCCCAAATCGCCCTTTGACCGAGCCGAGCCGAGCCGAGACGGACGGAGGTGGCGGTGCGCGCGCGCGCGAGGGGCGCCTAGTCACACATCCAGTCATGTCTCACTTTTGAACAAGAGTTTGTCCACATCTCCTTATATACTCACATTTTTTCCCTTCTTTTTCTAATGTGAGGTTACATCCCAAACACATTTCCAAAGGGTTCACTTTGGAACATTATATCTCATTCATACCTCAATTATTTTGAGTGTTCTTACATGTTTTGGAAACTCCATACGGAGTACTACATATTCCAACTAAGTCCCGACTTTAACTCGTAGTCGAGCCCACTCAAAATTGCCTCTCAAGTGGGCTGCTCAAAACATCCCATTTCCTCTATTTATCCAATATTTCCAACAATCCTCCACATGAATGAGATTGATGGTCCAGCAACACACGTCAGACACGGTGTTTGACTTGGTGATAGTTACTGCAATTAGGCATTGCATAGGATAGGTAGAGTATGCTCCTTGAACCTTCCCTCGAAAGGATATATTCTCCTTACTGGCTAGACAGTATGACTAGATGCCCTGAACTGTCCGACCGCTTGTGTAAGTGATCGTATATCCTTCACAAGTGCCCTCCATGATTTATTCTGTTCTCATTATTGTGCCCGTTTTGGCCGTAGACACCGTCCTGGTTCTGCGAGAGTTTCTAAAGAATTGTGCCTTTGCAATTCTCCTTTGAAGCGGCCCCTCTTCTAACCAACATAGGTGATTCTCTTTAAGTGTTTTGAGTAAACCCGTATTTTACTCCACTGGACTATACGTTGTCGACTTAAGAATCATTAAAAGCATAAGCTTAACCTCTCCCTACGGGTATCACTGTTTTCATCCTAGGAATGGTCGGTTCGGGGTAACCCCCATAGTGATCGTGCCCAGTTTTATGAATTGGTTGTCCCATTGAACCTAGATCTTGGGATCTCTAGTCAGCTTATGTTGGGTATCCTCCATAAAACCATTAGCTCAAGGCAATAGACCCACTCCTCTTGATGATTTATCAACAAGGTCTCTTGATAACCCTTTAGTTAGCGGATCCACAATGTTATCCTTTGATGACACATAATCAATAGAGACAACTCCTGTTGATATCTATTGTCTAATGGTATTATGTCTCCTCATTATATGGCGAGACTTACCATTGTACATTACGCTCTGTGCCCTGCCAATCGCAGATTGACTATCGCAATTAATGCATATTGCAGTCACAGGATTTGCCCATCTTGGAATATGTTCTAGAAAATGGTGTAGCCATTCTCCTTCTTCTACATATTTATCTAAGACTATAAACACGGACTTCATTGTTGACCGAGATATAAGTGTCTGTTTCGAAGATTTCCATGCCGCTGCTGTACCAACTAGTGTGAATACATATCCACTTGTTGACTTGGAGTCTTTTATATCAGATATCCAATTTGCATCACTATATCCTTTAAGTACTGCTGAATATTTGGTATAGTGCAGTCCAAACTCACGAGTACCCCTTAAATATCTTAGTACCCTTATGATCGCCTTCCAGTAATCCTTTCTGGGGTTGCTCGTGTACCTACTCAGTCTACTAGCTGGGTAGGCTACATCTGGTCATGTACAGCTCATCAAGTACATCAGACTTCCTATTATGCGAGAGTACTCAAGTTGAGATACTCCTTCACCCTTATTCTTGGATAGTCTTAACGTCATATCCACTGGGGTTTTGGTTGTGCCAGAGTCATCCTTATTAAATCTTTCAAGGATTTTATCCACATAGTGGGCTTGACTCAGCATAGGACCTTTCGATGTTCGTGTGATCTTAATCCCTAAAATTACATCTGCGAGTCCCATATCTTTCATGTCGAATCTCGACCTTAGCATGTCCTTGGTAGATTTGATTATTCTTTTATTACTGCCAGTAATGAGCAAGTCATCTATATATAGACACAAAATGACATATCCATCTTCTGTGTCTTTCACATATACACACTTATCAGATTCATTAATTTTGAATCCACCGCTTAACATAATATGATCACATTTTTTATGCCACTGTTTTGGTGCCTGCTTCAATTCGTACAATGATTTTACCAGCTTGCAAATTTTCCTTTCTTGTCCAGGAGCAGAGAACGCCTCAGGTTGTTCAATATATATTTCCTATTCTAAGTCCCCATTAAGAAAGGCAGTCTTAACATCCATTTGATGAACTTCTAAACCTCGTAATGCGGCGACAGCAAGTATCATCCTGATGGAAGTTATTCTCATCATAGGAGAGTAAGTATCAAAATAGTCTAGGCCTTCATGTTGGTTATATTATCAAATGCTCCATCTTTCAATTTTTTCTTGAAAATCCACTTATTTCCTAATGGTTTACACTTAGGAGGTAATTCCACTAGTTTCCAAGTATGATTCTGTAATATAGAATCAACCTCTTCTTTGATAGCCTCCTTCCATAGAGGTCCACCCGTCGAGCTTACAGCTTCTTTGTAAGTCTGAGGTGCCTTTTCGAGCAAGTAGGTGAGGAAATATGGTCAATAAGATTTCTCCATCCTTTGTGGCTTGCTCCTTCTAGGTTCGTCCTAATTATCCATTATTTTGGTCTTTATTATCTTCATCCACTAGTTCAGAAGTCTGTTCGGATGAGACAAGGGGTTCACTTGCAGTCTTACAAGGAAAGATATTCTCAAATAATGACGCATTCCTTGATTCCATAATTGTATTCTTGTGAATCTCAGGTACTTTGGATTCATGCACAAGAAATCAGTAAGGATTGTTGTTGTGTACATATCCAATGAAAATACAGTCAACCGTTTTTGGGCATATTTTGACTTTCTTAGGAGTAGGTATTAGCACCTTTGCTAGACACCCCCACACTTTCATGTAATTGTAGGAAGGCTTGACTCCTTTCCACAATTCATACGGACTTTTGTACCCGTTCTTACGGCTTATCTTGTTTAAGAGATAATTGTAACACCCCAATTCACAACTGGGACATTACACGCCGTAGAACCCTCGTGAGGTCTACCAGGCTAACACATGACATAAAAACCACAATGTAATCCCGAATGATGCACTCAAAAATAAATAAGGCCGTGGCCTCGGCCAAAACATTTATAACGTAATACACGAACAGAGGTTAAATACCGATTCTTTGCCCACGCAGAGGACTTAATCCATATTCAAAAATAAACCAACTATCTCCAGTACTCAACAAATGCAATGACAAACAGAAAAATGCAGACTCGAGCCACATCATCATCATGCCAACCCATCCTTTGCATGCGTATCCCGTGCCAGCTCCTCAGCTCGACCAGTACCTGAAATGCATAAGACGCATTTCCCCCATTTAAGGGGTTAGCATTCGAATAACTAGTGCAAGTACATAATTACACAACATTATATACATACACAATTCAACGCAAATAAATCGTTAGGATAAATCATTTTGAAAATCAATATTCCGGAATATCACATTAACACCAAAGCAGTGTATTAACAAGTTTCCCACATCACAATTATCCACGCTTGGTAACTCGCGACCGTACCCATTAGTATCGACCCCCAGAGGTCCCGTCAGACCGTCCCCAGGTGAGAAACCACTTCCGCGGCCGTACCCATTAGTATCGGCCCCCAGAGGTCCCGTCGAACCGTCCCTGTGTGGAAGAACATCAACACACGCACCCACCCCACTTCCGTGGCCGTACCCATTAGTATCGGCCCCCAGAGGCCACACGCCATCCCCAGGTGGAAGAGAAACAATCACATTCGTTCAATAAAACCATTTACATCATTCGCATCAAAATCATACGCACATAACGGAATGTAATACATGTACTTGCCTCGAACACGATGAAACAAGGGAAACAACGAAGGAATAGGTTTTGGTCCGAACAATCCTCCCAATCCGCTCCTAACATAACAACGGTATACAACAAGTCTCAATAATACGGAAAGGTAAGAATTAATCCTAATTCTACCCGTTGGGACAATTCATCGGACACCAAGAGTGCATAAGGAAATGAAATCGGTCAATGGTATAACAATGGGATTTCATCCCAATCAAAAACAAGAAAACCATGGGTCGCGTGAATACTATCAAAATTTAATAACAACATCGGTTAATTCGAATTAAGACACAAGATCACCACCAAACCCTCCCCAAAATCATACTAGGGTTGAAGGAGTTCTTACCTCTTGAAGATTCAAGCCCTATAATCCGAAGAACACGTGCTAGATCCACAATCCGAGCTACACGATCGAAGGAGGATGAAGAAAATAAAACACTCAAATGATTTGTGAAGGAAAAACCCTCCCTCAAGCTCTCTCTCTCGGTTGTAGGTGAAGAAAAGGGAAAGAAATGAGCTGAAATGCTCAAAAAACGAATTTATAGGGGTTGACTCGTCTGACAGACTCGACCGTGTCCGCCTGACACGGTCGCGGCGCTGTTGGGACGCGAGGACTCGGCCGTGTCTGCTAGACACGGTCGCGGCGCGGAGGGGCCTTCCAATAGTGACCCGTCAAGCGGCGACTTCGGCATGACTCGGCCGTGTCTGGAACACGGTCGGGCGTCTGGCGATCGGTTACGCTTATCCGGAAGAGTTCGGCTTGGCCGTGCAGGACGACACGGTCGGGTCTGAGGCGAGACCGGCATTTCCGGACGAGTGCAGCACGGGCCGTGTCGGACGACACGGCGAGTCGGTCGGTGATCGGCGATCGCCAAAAAAAAAATGCGGGTGAGCTAAAGCGACCATAACTCTCTCGTCCGGACTCCGATTGACTCACCGTTTGAACCATTGGAAAGCTAATTCGATGCTCTATAATATTTCAAAGATTTAGAATTTTTGGAGTTACCAAAAATTAATGGTGATCTAACAAAGTCGAACTTATAAGAGGAAAGTTGAAACAATGAACAATAATGATACACAACTCGAAGTTTTTCCGAACGGTGAACACGGTGAATGAACATGATTGATGAATGATTATAATTGAGTGAAAATACACTGAGTGACAATTACAGACTGATAATTACTGAATGAAAATGAATGAATTACAACCGGGTATTACATTATCTCCCCCTAAAAATAAGTTTCGTCCCGAAACTTACAACACGAATAACTCGGGGTATCTTGACCTCATACTCTCCTCCGTTTCCCACGTGGCTTCCTCGGATCCATGCTTCGACCACTGCACTTTGACCAAAGGAATGGTTTTGTGCCTGAGTTGCTTCACTCGACGCTCTAAGATCTGAATCGGCCTCTCCTCGAAGGTAATGTCGGGCCCCAACTCGATCTCTCCAAAATCAATAATATGGCTAGGGTCCGATACGTACTTCCTAAGCTGGGAAACATGAAATACGTTATGCACGTGGCTCAGGGACGGCAAGCCTAACCGATACGCAAGCTCTCCAACTCTATCTAAAATCTCAAACGGCCCGATATATCTCGGACTAAGTTTACCCTTCCGACCGAAGCGGTAAACTCCCCGTGTCGGCGACACCTTAAGCAAGACGTGATCTCCCACCTCAAACTCCAATGGTCGGCGACGTGTATCGGCATAAGACTTCTACCGACTCTGGGCCGTCAGCAATCTACCACGAATCAGGGTAACCTTCTCCCTCGTCTCAACTATCATGTCGGGCTCGGTACCGATTAGCTCAGACGTATCATCCCAACACAACGGCGATCTGCACCTCCTCCCATACAACGCTTCGAATGGTGCCATTTTGATCGAGGCATGCCAACTATTGTTGTACGTGAACTCGATCAACGGCAAGTGTGTCTCCCAATCATCCTTCCAATCTAAAGTACAGGCTCGTAACATATTCTCTAGCGTCTGTATCGTCCGCTCAGACTGTCCGTCTGTCTGAGGGTGGTAGGATGTACTAAGTCTCAACTCGGTTCCCAAAGCTCTATGAACGGCCTGCCAAAAATGTGATATGAACCGGCCATCACGATCCGAAACAATACTCTTAGGGGTCCCATGCAATCTCACTATTTCCGCAACAAACACTCGTGCAAGCCTCTCCGGCCCCCAAGTGTCCTTAATACTTAGAAAATGAGCTGATTTGGTTAGTCGATCAACAACGACCCAAATCATGTTCATTACCGTCCGAGTCTTAGGCATACCGGTAATGAAATCCATAGAGATATCCTCTCATTTCCACTCCGGGATAGGAAGTGGTCGTAACAGTCCCGCGGGTCGCTGATGCTCAATCTTAACCTGCTGACAGGTCAGACACCTCGACACAAACTCACTAACGTCTGTCTTCAAATTACTCCACCAGTAGTTGCTCCTCACATCCTTGTACATTTTACTCGTACCAGGATGTATGGAGTAAGGTGTAGCATGAGCTTCACTCAAGATTTTCTGTCTCAGCTCAATATCACTCGGTACACAAAGTCTGCAGCGAAACCTCAAAACTCCATCATCGTGAACCACAAATCCAGGGGCTTTCCCTTTCCTCACATCCTCCCTCAACTGGACCAAAAACGGATCGTCATACTGCTTCGCCCTGATATCATCAGTCAAGGACGAAGTGATCTCTAACGCACATAACTGGCCCTGAACTCTCTGAACCCAAACCTCAATATTCTAACAGATGAAATCTCGTTGGATCCTACTCTGCGGTGTAAGTACCTCTAACATCTGCAAAGCCATCGGTTTTCGGCTCAACGCATCAGCCACTACGTTGGCTTTACCCGGATGGTAAAGTATCTCGAGGTCGTAATCTTTAATTAGCTCTAACCACCTACGCTGCCTCATATTCAACTCTTTCTGGCTGAAGATGTACTTCAGACTCTTGTGATCCGTAAAAATCTTACACGATGACCCATAGAGGTAATGCCTCCAGATCTTTAAGGCGAAAACGACCGCAGCTAACTCTAAATCGTGCGTGGGATAATTTACTTCATAAGGTTTCAATTGGCGGGACGCATAAGCAATCACTCTGTCTCTCTGCATCAAAACACATCCTAGACCAAGGCCCGAAGCATCACTATACACTACGAAGTCCTCGTTCCCCTGAGGCAATGCTAAAACGGGTGCGGTAGTCAGACGTCTCTTTAACTTGTCAAAGCTGTCCTGCCTGTCTGCAGTCCACTCGAACTTCTGAGTTTTCTGGAGCAACTGAGTGAGTGGTCTAGCGATCTTAGAAAATCCCTCAACGAATCTGCGGTAATAGCCGGCAAGACCCAGAAAACTCCTCACCTCCTTCACATTCTTAGGCGGCTCCCAAGCCATCACTGCCTCTATCTTCTGCGGATCTACCCGAACTCCCTCTGCTGAAATCACATGCCCGAGGAACGTCACTTCCTCGAGCCAAAACTCACACTTAGAGAATTTCGCGTACAACTGCTCAGTCCTCAAAGTGTCTAATACAATCCGGAGATGTAAGGCGTGCTCCTCCTGTAACACCCCCAAAACCGTATGGGAATATTACACGCCGTAAACCCTTTCCGCAAGGATCTACCAGGCTAAACATCCATAAACAACTAAATGCTTGCCCGGCCAGGGTCAAACAATATAATAATACAGACCGTTAAGGTCACTTACACATAAACACATGCAGATGAGGTCACACAACTCTATCAACGGGATCGACTAACAACATTACCCATACAGGGTCGAAATACAATACGGAAGACCGAATCAACTCTAACAATACAACTAAACTCTACCAACTCTCAACTCTTGATTAGTATCGCACTCGTCATCCCCTTGTGCCAATCCTGTGATGCTCCCCGAACTCCGCATGTACCGGACGCAGCAGACATCCACCCCGAATACTCGGGGTTAGTAAAACTCCACTGTTTTACTAGTGCAAGTATCAAACCATACGAAAAGTAACAAGCAAATAGCAACTACGAATTTAATACGCAAATCAATTATCAAAATGTTCTAGAAGTTTTAGAATTTCGAACTCAAGTAAGAGATATTTGAAAAGGAACACATCATCTCGGGGATTTTTAAAGCAGAAATTCTTTTGGACCTCGAGTCCCAATTTACAAAACCTTTTCGTAAACATTAGGGCCTTAGCCCGATTCTCGTTTCAAAGCATACTAAATAATATATCATTATGAGTCCGAGATCCATATTTAAAATGTTACCCGAACAATCATTGCTACACGATCATTGTTCGTACACATCATGTACCGAACTCCGGAGGCCTCGGCTGGACCTTACCGGACCACTCATACTGTTCGTACACATCATGTACCGAACTCCGGAGGCCTCAACGGACCCTACCCGGCCACACACACACTGTTCGTACACATCATGTACCGAACTCCGGAGGCCTCAACGGACCCTACCCGGCCACAACATCGTTCGTACACATCATGTACCGAACTCCAGAGGCCTCGTCAGACCCTACCTGGATCACACACCTTGTCCGTACACGTCATGTACCGGACTCCAGAGGCCGCGTCGGACCCTACTGGATCACACACTTTGTTCGTACTCATCATGTACCGAACTCCGAGGCCTCGTCGGACTACACGGAACACACACACATCGACACGACACAATTCATAATCATTAAATGTCAAGCCATTCCACATTACACCGAAATGTACAATCAAGTATGTAAACCAAAACAACACAAACATCACGATCATCACAACGACTCTTAACCAACATAACACACATTCGGTACACAATACATTGAACAACCATGTGTACAACCATCTCATATGTACATCTCAATCCCGCAAATGGCACAACGCCTAACACGTATACCAATATATCACTATTATCACAAAGCCTTCAAATTTGAATACACAACCAACTCCAACGGAACATATTTACGGAGGCAAGCAAAATCGTCATACATATCATACGTAATTACTAGTCACAAGATACAAGTCGTATAATAAGATACTTGCCTTAATAACCGCTACCAAACGCTCCGAAGAACACGGTTCGACCGAAGCTCGAACCCCAAAGAAGGCAACGAGCGGAAGGGTTCCGACTCGAGTTCTTCACAAGAATTCGTTCCTAAGTCACAACGATATCAATTCAATCACAATTCTACGAAAACGTATGGAACTTCCCAAGTTCTACCCATTGAAGCATTTTATCGGACACTTTGAAGGCGTAGTCCAATTCAATCGATTATTCAAAGAAATACTCAAATCCGTTCCACAAAACTTCAAGGGTATTGAATGATTACGAGTTTACAATCAAGTTTCATCAAATCTGAATCAAAACAAAGAAAATCGGCCAAAACACCAAGAAACCCCAAGAACATCCAAAAACCAAAAGTTTAGGTGTTCTTACCTTCGATCCGGTGGAAGATGATGTTAATCCATGATTCCAACTTCCAAAACATGTTTATATAAGTTGATTCTACTCAAAACCATCGATCTATGGTGAAAAATCGCGGAAGGAACGAAGAAAAGTGGAAAATGCCGGATATGACTCGGTCCAGCCCTTAAATAGCCGGACATCTGCCGGACGCTTACGTACGTAACCGGCCGGGCCCTTACGCACGAATCGCCATGGCGAAGTCTCTGCCGAAATGCGGCATCGTTACGTGACGTAATCGGCCAGGGCCTTACGTGCGTAACCGGCCTTACGTCGTAGTGCCGGCCACTACCGTGCGTTACTCGGCCAGTGGCGCTGCCCCAAGATGCCGGCCATGACTCGGCGGACCAACTCCGACGGCCCGAACGACCCGAAACCCGAACTCGAGTACGAATCGAAGATACGGTTACGAAGTACTCGAAAATACGAATCCGAGCACTAATAGAACACACGATTCCGACTACCCGAAGGCTCGAAATTCGACAACGAAAAGTAATTACCCCAAACTTTGGGAAATTACGAAAATGGCCCAAAACGCCCCAAAATCACGATACATGATCGAATAACCAAACCGAAGCTTGAAACATGAATAATAACATTAAATGGACTTAGAAACTCAAACAACAGATTTGGACGAGATTCGCGAGTATCGAACTGATGTGCGGTAAAGTCATTTAAGAACACGAAACTCAACAAAACGATACCGAAACGAACTCGGATGACAAAAAGTGTAGAATTAAATATTCTCGGAATGACGAAACGGTCAAAAGCGAGTCGTCGAAACGGACCTCCGCCGAAAAATGAAAATTACCGGAAATCAAATTGCGGATATTACATTCTACCCTCCTTAAAAGAAGTTTCGTCCGAAACTTAAAACAAGTAGGGAGAGGCAATATCCCGACAGGAAAACTCAACAAGATACACAAGAAACGCGTAACTTTCGTCCATTGGCGAAGCGTTACAAGCAACGCGAAAGAATATACTGCGTGACAACACGCCACACGACCATAACAACGCCACCAGCAATGATTCAAAACAATAACGATCAATTAACGACGCATCACATACCACATCATATGCACACATTTAATCAAGGAAATGTACGCGACAACAAGTCGCACCCGATTAAAACGGCTATGCGATAGAAACAAATAGAGTATTACGATAGAAATCATTCCGATTCTCATCAACAAGAAAATGTCCGACGTCATAACACAAACAATTCAAGATACCAGAAAATGAGAATACCGGATATTACATTCTATCATACAAAAATAAGTTTCGTCCGAAACTTAAACTAAGGTTATCACGGTGATACGAAACAAAATATAAAGACACAAAATAAAATACCAAGATCATTACCACGTGGTCCACATACACGCCTCCGTAGGTACAACAACTAAACAGTAACTTACACAAAAATAATTATCATTAAACAAGTTCCAAATTTAAAAGCGTCACAAAAAACATCTCTTCACGCGAAACAATCCGTAGCGAGTACCAAAAACACCATCACTAGACATCATTGGGCCCTCAGGAAGTAGGAATAGAATTCGGTCCCTTATCATCTCGGCAATAATATCGCGATCGAACTCGATGCCCCTCGTGTCCACAATTATAACAAGTCACCGCGGTTTCTTACAATGCGCGCGTTCATGGCCTAGAACGTTACGGTTGAAACACCTAGGAGCATTACTGAACTCAAAGACACCGACTTGGGTCTTTTGGGTTCTCTAACCGACCGAGAAGGTCCCATACTCGGCCGATACGAGAGTTGAGGTGTGGGAATCCCAATTCCCTTACTTCCCGATGCGTCATCGGAAATCTTACGCTTTTTCGCTCGATACGGACTCGGTAGACATTATAGCCATCTCAAACGCCAAGGCTCGATCCCGATAGTCCTTCAAGATTGTACACATAAAAGGAGCCATACACGCCGAATCGAGGTTTCATACGCATATCGAAATAACGAACCTTATCTCGCCTCACTTTTCACACGATCCCGAACATAACACAGTGCCGATTATAATCGACTATCGCTGGGATATCGACACGTCTCGGGCGTAGCCGAGAAAACTCGACAATCCTACGCTCTTTAACAGCGGCGGACAATACTCGGCCTCCATGGCGCTTTGAATTCACCAAGTAGCGATACGATCACTAGGCGCTACGGCCTCCCACCACTCTGCAGCTTCCTGTCGAGTAGGTATTGAGCAATAGGCACTCTTCTCTCATCGGGGCAAGCTACGGCATCAAATGTTCTGTCAGTGGAAGAGCCAATTCTCCCCTAACGAGTCCGAAGAACCTACAAAACGGGCGGGTGCATTCTCATCACATCTCGTAACCACTTATCGGCTCCGTTATCTTCATCCGGAATCCCGTCTCGGTGTACGGTCCGATTCATATGCGCCAACCGGTCGGTCACTGACGAAGGATGGTGGCGGCGTCAATATCAACATTACCTCTGGATGATTGCTGCTGATCACGACCACGACTACGACCACGTCCTCGGCCACGGCCTCTCGGCATACTGGATGGACGACCAATAAGAATAACACATCCAAACAAATATCACAACGTCAAGATAAGACAATAAATAGCAGCACGTTAAAACATCAACTCCAAGTCATCACACAAGTGACGAACTAACACTGTAATTTTAGAACTTCATTAAAAAAATAATCCACACAGTCACATCAACAGAGATGTTTGGATTTTACAAAATCAAACACGGTCAAAACCACACACGTATCGCAGGGATCAAACACTAACAACAAAAATAAAATGTTTCCGGGGTATTATTCAAATGATAAAATTTTAAATTCTCAAGTTTGAAAAAAAAAAAAGGAATTGGTGAAATAAAATTTTTGAAAACACTTATAATACCTCGGTCGTTTAATTAAAACCATGTACCTCATTATCAAACTGTTTTGATTGAAGCTATTTGCAAAACAACACATCGAGGCTTCAATCTTTACGCTAGACGATATCGTCAAAATGACCTTATCAATATATCATTATCTTTGCTAGCGTTATACGGGGTAACAACATGTTACCACGCCATCCATCATTGATATATCAACAGAGATTAAATAATCAAGGGGCACGGGTACAACTGTAATAACAAATTTCTACCGGGTCAGTCAAAAGTTTACGGCCGTAACAACATGCAGTTTACGGCCGTAACAACTCTGAGCTTACGGCCGTAATGGAAAACATCTTACGGCCGTAACATCTAGCTGCAGGACTGCAGAATTGTCATAGTAGCCCCCAACACACAAACACATAACATTTAAATTCCGAAAATTAGGGTCGTTATGCAAAACAAGATTTTTCCAAAAATTTTGATTTCCACAAAAATGCTCAAATCAGTAGTCTTTAAGGAAAAACGTTTTCAAAGCTACCCGTAGCGGGTATAATTACAACAATCCAAAATAGTCGATAATAAAACCACATGCCCAAATGGCAAACAGGGTCGCCAATTCAATCACATACATCTCATGGCATCAAGTTTAAACACACAACAAAATCATTCATCGGAGTTTCCCACAAACTCTACCGTAAAACCCATCAAGGTTCACAACTTTCACACCATACCAACCCACATGGTGGTTCAAGGGCCAAACATCAATACATCTAGTTCTATACACGTACAGAATATCCAAGTATCGAATAAAACTTCATTACACAACACCGTGTAAATAAAATTATGCACCACAAATATCACACCTAAATGAAATCATGAACACAGATATTATGCATAAAAGAGGAGACTTACGTCCACAAAGCCGCACGGAGACGACGGCCGCCTACGATACTAATCTCATCCGACAACATATCCAACGCGTTGTGACTACGCACAACTCAACTTGTCACCCGACGACTCGAGCGACAAGACAACACATTACTCAACAAATCACAACTCGACTCGACCGGCGGCCTAGGTTTCCGCAACCTAAGCTCCGATACCATAAATGTAACACCCCCAAAACCGTATGGGAATATTACACGCCGTAAACCCTTTCCGCAAGGATCTACCAAAGCTAAACATCCATAAACAACTAAATGCTTGCCCGGCCAGGGTCAAACAATATAATAATACAGGCTGTTAAGGTCACTTACACATAAACACACACCGATGAGGTCACACAACTCTATCAACGGGATCGACTAACAACATTACCCATACAGGGGTCGAAATACAATACAATAAGACCGAATCAACTCTAACAATACAACTAAACTCTACCAACTCTCAACTCTTGATTAGTATCGCACTCGTCATCCCCTTGTGCCAATCCTGTGATTGCTCCCCGAACTGCATGTACCGGACGCAGCAGACATCCACCCCGAATACTCGGGGTTAGTAAAACTCCACTGTTTTACTAGTGCAAGTATCAAACCATACGAAAAGTAACAAGCACATAGCAACTACGAAAATAATACGCAAATCTTTTATCAAAATGTTCACTTGATGTTTTAGAATTTCGAAATCAAGTAAGAGTTATTTGATTTGGTACTGATCATCTCGGGGTTTTTTAAAGCAGAATTTCTTTTTGACCTCGTGTCCCAATTTACAAAACCTTTTCGTAAACATTAGGCCTTAGCCCGATTCTCGTTCAAAGCATACTAAATAATATATCATTATGAGTCCGAGATCCATATTTAAAATGTTACCCGAACAATCATTGCTACACGATCATTGTTCGTACACATCATGTACCGAACTCGGAGGCCTCGGCTGGACCTTACCCGACCACTCATACTGTTCGTACACATCATGTACCGAACTCCGAGGCCTCAACGGACCCTACCCGGCCACACACCGCTCGTACACATCATGTACCGAACTCCGGAGGCCTCAACGGACCCTACCCGGCCACAACATCGTTCGTACACATCATGTACCGAACTCCAGAGGCCTCGTCAGACCCTACCTGGATCACACACCTTGTCCGTACACGTCATGTACCGGACTCTAGAGGCCTCGTCAGACCCTACCTGGATCACACACTTTGTTCGTACACATCATGTACCGAACTCCAGAGGCCTCGTCAGACCCTACCTGGAACACACACACATCGACACGACACAATTCATAATCATTAAATGTCAATCCATTCCACATTACACCGAAATGTACAATCAAGTATGTAAACCAAAACAACACAAACATCACGATCATCACAACGACTCTTAACCAACATAACACACATTCGGTACACAATACATTGAACAACCATGTGTACAACCATCTCATATGTACATCTCAATCCTGCACAAATGGCACAACGCCTAACACGTATACCAATATATCACTATTATCACAAAGCCTTCAAATTTTGGAATACACAACCAACTCCAACGGAACATATTTACGGAGGCAAGCAAAATCGTCATACATATCATACGTAATTACTAGTCACAAGATACAAGTCGTATAATAAGATACTTGCCTTAATAACCGCTACCAAACGCTCCGAAGAACACGGTTCGACCGGGAAGCTCGAACCCCAAAGAAGGCAACGGAAGGGTTCCGACTCGAGTTCTTCACAAGAATTCGTTCCTAAGTCACAACGATATCAATTCAATCACAATTCTACGAAAACGTATGGAACTTCCCAAGTTCTACCCATTGAAGCATTTTATCGGACACTTTGAAGGCGTAGTCCAATTCAATCGATTATTCAAAGAAATACTCAAATCCGTTCCACAAAACTTCAAGGGTATTGAATGATTACGAGTTTACAATCAAGTTTCATCGAAATCTGAATCAAAACAAAGAAAATCGCCAAAACACCAAGAAACCCCAAGAACATCCAAAACCAAAAGTTTAGGTGTTCTTACCTTGATCCGGTGGAAGATGATGTTAATCCATGATTCCAACTTCCAAAACATGTTTATATAAGTTGATTCTACTCAAAACCATCGATCTATGGTGAAAAATCGCGGAAGGAACGAAGAAAAGTGGAAAATGCGGATATGACTCGGTCGAGGCCTTAAATAGCCGGACAACTGCCGGACGCTTACGTACGTAATCGCGGGCCCTTACGTGCGTAACCGGCCATGGCGAAGTCTCGCCGAAATGCGGCATCGTTACGCACGTAATCGGCCAGGGCCTTACGTCGTAATCGGCCTTACGTGCGTAGCTGCCGGTCACTACAGATGCGTTACTCGGCGGTGGCCTGGCCCCAGCATGCCCGGCCATGACTCGGCCGGGACCAACTCCGACGGCCCGAACGACCCCGAAACCCGAACCTGAGTACGAATCGAAGATACGGTTACGAAGTACTCGAAAATACGAATCCGAGCACTAATAGAACACACGATTCCGACTACCCGAAGGCTCGAAATTCGACAACGAAAAGTAATTACCCCAAACTTTGGGAAATTACGAAAATGGCCCAAAACGCCCCAAAATCACGATACATGATCGAATAACCAAACCGAAGCTTGAAACATGAATAATAACATTAAATGGACTTCCGAGAAACTCGAAACAACGATTTGGACGAGATTCGCGAGAATCGAACTCATGTGCGGAAAAGTCATTTAAGAACACGAAACTCAACAAAACGATACCGAAACGAACTCGGATGACAAAAGTGTAGAATTAAATATTCTCGGAATGACGAAACGGTCAAAAGCGAGTCGTCGAAACGGACCTCCGCCGAAAAATGAAAATTAGAAATCAAATTGCGGATATTACATTCTACCCTCCTTAAAAGAAGTTTCGTCCGAAACTTAAAACAAGTAGGAGAGGCAATATCCCGACAGAAAACTCAACAAGATACACAAGAAACGCGTAACTTTCGTCCATTGGCGAAGCGTTACAAGCAACGCGAAAGAATATACAGCGTGACAACACGCCACACGACGACCATAACAACGCCACCGGCAATGATTCAAAACAATAACGATCAATTAACGACGCATCACATACCACATCATATGCACACATTTAATCAAGGAAATGTACGCGACAACAAGTCGCACCCGATTAAAATGGCTATGCGATAGAAACAAATAGAGTATTACGATAGAAATCATTCCGATTCTCATCAACAAGAAAATGTCCGACGTCATAACACAAACAATTCAAGATAACAGAAAATGAGAATACCGGATATTACACCTCCCGATTCCGTGAATAGATAAGAATATCGTCGATAAAAACGACTACGAATTTGTCTAGATACTCAATGAAAACTTTGTTCATCAACTGCATGAACACTGCTGGGGCATTGGTTAGCCCGAAAGGCATAACCACAAACTTGTAATGGCCATATCTCGTCCGAAAGGCAGCTTTCGGAATATCGACGTCCCGAATCCTCAACTGGTAGTAGCCCGATCGCAAATCAATCTTCGAAAAGACTGTCGCCCCCTGAAGCTGATCAAACAAATCGTCAATCCTCGGCAAAGGGTATTTATTTTTGATGGTCAACTTGTTTAATTCTCGAAAATCGATGCATAAACGAAGCGACCCATCCTTCTTATTAACAAAGAGTACAGGCGCACCCCAAGGCGATGCCCTCGGTCGAATATACCCTTTATCTAACAATTCTCCCAACTGATTCTTCAACTCTAACATCTCCGACGGTGCCATACGGTACGGTGCTCGAGAAATAGGGGCCGCATTCGGCTCAAGGTCAATAGGAAACTCCACCTCTCGATGTGGTGGTAATCCCGGCAAATCATCCGGAAATACATCGGGATACTCACTAACAACTGGAATCGACGATATGTCAACCCCACCATATTCCGCCTGCAGAGCGAAACACCAGTAGCCGACACAACCTTGGTTCAGAAGTTTCATCGCCTTCAAGGCGTTAATCACGCTCCCCGATCTACCCGGCTTACAGCCGACGAGAGTATGCTCGGTGCCATCCTCGGCCACGATCGAGATAGTACGAGTCCGATAGTTCATGATAGCACCATGACGATCCAACCAATCGTACCCTAGGATCAAATCCTCACCCTTGAGGTCTATAACAATGAGATTCGAGGGCCAATCCCGGCTCCCGATCCTCACTGGGCAATCCCTAACTTCCCGGTCCCCAACCATACGATCCCCGCTAGGCGTACCCACCACAAACGGTTCACACTCAAACAAGCAGTTAAAGCCAATACGATTCACACAATCCGAAGCAATAAAGGAGTGGGTAGCACCCGAATCAAAAAGCACGGAAACTGGATGAGTAAGGATCTGAGTGGTACCTAACGCCACCGGAATGTCTGCCTCCTCCGTGCGCCTCATCTGATATAATCGGGGATGGACTGAGCCCGAACTCGACGCTGCGCGGCGATTGGTGACTCCGACCTCTACCACGACTCGAACCTGCGGAACATGAGTAGCTTGTGAACTGTGATCCCTCTGATCGGCAGTGGTAGTCGAAAATCTAGCGGCCCTGGTGGCCCTCTCACAATGAGCTGCTCGATGCCCGGTCTGTCCGCAAGTAAAGCAAGTAACTAACGGAAGTGGGCAATCCTTCACAACATGCTCGGGCCGATCGCAATTAAAACAAACTCTCCCGCCCGGCAACAGATCGATCGAGCGGTTACCACGAGATCCACCGGCCGATGAAACGGCCTCTTCCCAGGTGTAGGAGCAGAACGAGACCTCGAAAACTGACCACCTTTTCCGGCCGAGAACCCACCAGTAGTCTTCTGCTTCTTAGCTTCCGAAACCGACTCAGATTCCGGGACAGCCATCTCGATCGCCAGAGCGCGATCCTGGTATTCCTTCAAAGTGGCACACATGAGCGGTGCCATACTCTGCCTAATATGCGGCTTCATGCGCATATTGAAGTAACGGATTTTATCAGCCTCCGTTCTCACTTGATCTCTCACGAAACCCAACTGCTGATTGTAAGAAATGATGGCCTGAGAAATAGGCACATCCTGAGGTGTAGCGGTGAAGAACTCTACAATTCTGCACTCCTTGACTGGCGGCGGACAATATTCTGCTTCCATAGCAGCCTTGAATTCCTCCCAAGTAGCTCGACGGTCTCTGGGCACAACGGCCTCCCACCATTCCGCAGCTTCCTTATCCAGGAGGTACTGGGCAATATGTACCCTCCTGTCTTCAGGACAAGCTACGACATCGAAGGTCCTGGACAACTGAAAGAGCCAATTCTCCCAACCGAGGGAGTCAGAGGATCCGGAGAAACGAGGAGGGTGCATCTTAGTCACCGTTTGAAGCCACTTACTAGCCTCCTCTTCCGGTGTCGAGGGCGGATTCTGGCGTCCACCCTGAGCTATCTGAGTAAGTTGGGCTACCAATCACAAGTACGGCAAGAGCCCCAGACGGCATTATTACCCGATGGCACTGAGTGAGAGGCTGCGTCCGCAGAGGACTGAGAAAGTGAGCCCTCCTCATTATCAGCACCCCGACCACGGCCTCGGCCGCGTCCCCTAGCCGGTCTACCACGACCTCTCAACATACTGAAGGAAAATAAGAAAAGGACAAGATCAGAAAGATTCACAATTCACAAAGTTGGTAACACAAGTCACGATTCCGAACAGCGCAAGAAAACGAATTACAGAGATATAAGAGTTCGAGGAGACTTACAGCCACGGGTCACACGAAAAGACGGTAGCATGATGATACTAGGCTCAACGACTGACTCTAATGACGCAACTGACAGACCCAAAATTCACCGACAACCTAGGTATTCAAAACCTAAGCTCTGATACCATAAATGTAACACCCCAATTTACAACTGGGACATTACACGCCGTAGAACCCTCGTGAGGTCTACCAGGCTAACACATGACATAAAAACCACAATGTAATCCCGAATGATGCACTCAAAAATAAATAAGGCCGTGGCCTCGGCCAAAACATTTATAACGTAATACACGAACAGAGGTTAAATACCGATTCTTTGCCCACGCAGGGGACTTAATCCATATTCAAAAATAAACCAACTATCTCCAGTACTCAACAAATGCAATGACAAACAGAAAAATGCAGACTCGAGCCACATCATCATCATGCCAACCCATCATTTGCATGCGTATCCCGTGCCAGCTCCTCAGCTCGACCAGTACCTGAAATGCATAAGACGCATTTCCCCCATTTAAGGGGTTAGCATTCGAATAACTAGTGCAAGTACATAATTACACAACATTATATACATACACAATTCAACGCAAATAAATCGTTAGGATAAATCATTTTGAAAATCAATATTCCGGAATATCACATTAACACCAAAGCAGTGTATTAACAAGTTTCCCACATCACAATTATCCACGCTTGGTAACTCGCGACCGTACCCATTAGTATCGGCCCCCAGAGGTCCCGTCAGACCGTCCCCAGGTGAGAAACCACTTCCGCGGCCGTACCCATTAGTATCGGCCCCCAGAGGTCCCGTCGAACCGTCCCCAGGTGGAAGAACATCAACACACGCACCCAATTCCACTTCCATGGCCGTACCCATTAGTATCGGCCCCCAGAGGCCACACGCCATCCCCAGGTGGAAGAGAAACAATCACATTCGTTCAATAAAACCATTTACATCATTCGCATCAAAATCATACGCACATAACGGAATGTAATACATGTACTTGCCTCGAACACGATGAAACAAGGGAAACAACGAAGGAATAGGTTTTGGTCCGAACAATCCTCCCAATCCGCTCCTAACATAACAACGGTATACAACAAGTCTCAATAATGCGGAAAGGTAAGAATTAATCCTAATTCTACCCGTTGGGACAATTCATCGGACACCAAGAGTGCATAAGGAAATGAAATCGGTCAATGGTATAACAACGGGATTTCATCCCAATCAAAAACAAGAAAACCATGGGTCGCGTGAATACTATCAAAATCTAATAACAACATCGGTTAATTCGAATTAAGACACAAGATCACCACCAAACCCTCCCCAAAATCATACTAGGGTTGAAGGAGTTCTTACCTCTTGAAGATTCAAGCCCTATAATCCGAAGAACACGTGCTAGATCCACAATCCGAGCTACACGATCGAAGGAGGATGAAGAAAATAAAACACTCAAATGATTTGTGAAGGAAAAACCCTCCCTCAAGCTCTCTCTATCGGTTGTAGGTGAAGAAAAGGGAAAGAAATGAGCTGAAATGCTCAAAACGAATTTATAGGGGTTGACTCGTCTGACAGACTCGACCGTGTCCGCCCGACACGGCCGCGGCGCGCAGCTGGCCGGCGAGGACTCGACCGTGTCCCGCTAGACACGGCCGCGGCGCGGAGGGGCCTTCCGATAGTGACCCGTCCGACAGCTGACTCGGCATGACTCGGCCGTGTCTGGAACACGGTCGGGCGTCTGGGCGCGGTTGCTCGCTTATCCGGAAGAGTTCGGCTTGGCCGCGCTGACGACACGGGCCGGGTCCCGAGGCGAGACTTGGCATTTCCGGACGAGTACGGCACGGGCCGTGTCGGACGACACGGCCGAGTTCGGTCGGCAGTGATCGGCCAATAACTGAAAAAAATGAGCGGGTGAGCTAAAACGACCATAACTCTCTCGTCCGGACTCCGATTGACTCACCGTTTGAACCATTGGAAAGCTAATTCGATGATCTATAATATTGCAAAGATTTAGAATTTTTGGAGTTACCAAAAATTAATGGTGATCTAACAAAGTCGAACTTATAAGAGGAAAGTTGAAACAATGAACAATAATGATACACAACTCGAAGTTTTTCCGAACGGTGAACATGGTGAATGAACATGATTGATGAATGATTATAATTGAGTGAAAATACACTGAGTGACAATTACAGACTGATAATTACTGAATGAAAATGAATGAATTACAACTGGGTATTACAATAATTTGCCGTTAAGATGGCTTCTCCCCACATATTTTGCGGCAGACCTGAATTTAGTAATATCGCATTCATCATCTCTTTCAGAGTGCGATTCTTACGTTCCGCCACGTCATTTGACTGTGGTGCATATGGGGCAGTGACTTCATGAATAATCCCATGTTGCGAACAATATTCGCCGAAAGGTTCCACGTATTCACCTCCATGGTCACTCCTCAAAACTTTTATCTTTGCATTAAATTGATTCTCAACTTTCGTTTTATAAAGAATGAACTTCTCTATAGCTTCGTATTTGCTTTTAAGCAAATATACATATCAATATTTAGTACAATCATCCACGAAAGTAATAAAATATTTGTTTCCACCTCTAGTTTGAACAAACTTCAAATCACATAGGTCACTATGTATTAATTCCAAGGGTTTGGTATTTCTTTCCACTTGTCGGAATGGAGATCGAGTTAATTTTGCCTCTACATAAGTTTCACACTTGTGGTTTAAATAAATTTTAAACTTTGGTATGTGATCTAATGCAATTAGTCTACGCACTTCATTAAAATTAATGTGTCCTTATCTAGCATGCCATAAATTAGGAGACTCAAGCAAGTAAGTGTAACACCCCAAAAAGGCGGCTATTACAGTACCATGGACCCCACACTGGGACCCACCAGGCGATACCAGAATACAGATTAAATAAGTATTATCTTGTGATACCGAATCACATTAAATAGTCGCTACTCCGATTAGAAGTTTATTAATAGTATGGCCAACGGCCTTATGATACACATGATCCGAAATACAAATATAAACCATATGGAGATGGAATATACTGCAAATAATAGTACAAATGACAATAGTTCAAATGAAGCAGAAATTAACATTACACGGTTTAAACACAATCGAACAACAACAGACTTGGGCCCCCCGAACTAGTATCCCTCGAACCCTTCGCCGTCACAATGCTCTTCCCGTGCCTTGCCTTTGCCTCGACCTAAAATCCAACATAAGTATTTCACCCAAACCACATGGTCAGATATACATGATAATAATTCACAAGACGTTATACGATTCACATATATTAGATCTCAAGGAAACATCCCGACTATTGAACATACCTCTCAGGCGTATAAACAATCAGTCACAAATCGTCGAACATATCCAATCATACATGGACTATGAACGACCAAACAATATGGCTCAAGATGGACACCACAGTATGCCCGATCCGAAAATGTGTCCGTATACATGTCCACCCCATATACGGAATCCAGAATATATATGTGACAATGTACCTAATTAGCCTCAAGAACTACGTCTCGTGTGCACAGTCCAATACGGAAACATCCACATATGACTATATATGTGCCTGGATAAAAATCCTACATAATAACCAATCGGCACGCAGATATGATTCCAGATATGTCACGATACAACATGACAACATTCCAGATATGATTCCACATCATGGTCTACCGGATTGGCTATAAATTCAGACCTTCTATAACGGACTAAGTGCTTCTACACGCACTCTTGTCGATGCAGTCGCTGGAGGAGCTCTAATGGGCAAGACGATGGCTGAAGCTCATTCTTTATTGGAAGATATGGCGGCAAATGCGTATCAGTGGCTTTCATAGCGTCTGAATCCGAAACGAGTTATGGAAATTTCCGATAATGATCCAATATCTACGCTATTGGCCCAAGTTGCTGCCTTGACTCAACAACTTCAAGTTTTATCACGCGCGCCTTCTACCGTTACCACGGAATCATGTAATTGGTGCAACAGGTCTCACCCTAGTGCGGAATGCCAAGTTGGAAATCCTTTCGAGCAATCTCCGATGGAACAAGCTCAGTTTGTGGGGAACGGAAATCGGCAGAACAACCCATATTCCAACACATATAATCCGGGGTGGCGAAATCACCCCAACTTTTCGTGGAAAAACAGACAAAATTCAAACCAACCTCAGTTTTCTCAACACCAACGGCAACCTCCTCCTGCTCCAAAAATCTCTCTAAAGGAGGCAATGGCGAATTTAGCAGCAAATACGAGTCAGTTCATGACCCGTTCGGAAGCAACCTTGCAAAACCATTCCGCCTCTATTTGCAACTTGGAAGTCCAATTGG
This sequence comes from Orobanche coerulescens, assembly GCA_033398695.1. Classification (NCBI taxonomy): domain Eukaryota; kingdom Viridiplantae; phylum Streptophyta; class Magnoliopsida; order Lamiales; family Orobanchaceae; genus Orobanche; species Orobanche coerulescens. Next base: position 14,912,723 of record CM065815.1, on the reverse strand, counting down.
GCCAAATAGCAAATGTGTTAACAGCCCGACCTGAGGGTACCTTGCCAAGTACAACTGAGACGAACCCCAGAGAGAGTATTAATGCCATTGGTTTGAGAAGTGGGAGGGAAGTGTGTGAGCAGCCCGGGAGGAACAAAAAGAGAGGTGATCATGAGGAGAAGAAAAATTCGGCATCTGAAGAATCACAAAATTCTAAAAGTTCGAAACTATTTTCTGACAATCCGATGGCCTATGTGCCACCCGTTCCGTTTCCGCAGCGATTGCAAAAGCAAAAATTGGATAAGTAATTCTCCAAGTTTCTTGACGTCTTCAAGAAACTACATATCAATATTCCATTTGCCGACGTCTTGGAACAAATGCCGAGCTATGTGAAGTTCATGAAGGAGATCTTATCGAACAAAAGGAAGCTCGAAGAGTATGAGACAGTGGCATTGACGGAAGAGTGCAGCGCCATCTTGAAGAAAAAGCTCCCGCCAAAATTGAAGGATCCACGAAGCTTCAATATACCATGCACTATAGGAAACCTGTCTTTTGATAGAGCGTTGTGTGATCTCGGCACCAGTATTAATCTTATGCCCCTTTCCATTTCTAAGAATCTAGGTATTGGGGAAGCCAAGCCGACAACAGTCTCCTTGCAATTAGCTGACAGATCTATCAAGTATCCGAGGGGAGTAATAGAAGACATTTTGGTTAAAGTCGATACATTCATATTTCCAGCCGATTTTATTGTACTCGATATGGAGGAGGACCATGACATCCCAATTATCTTGGGAAGACCATTTTTAGCTACCGATCGAACTCTCATTGATGTGGAGAAAGGGAAACTCACTTTACGGGTTCAAGATGAGCAAGCCACATTCCAAGTGTTTCGATCTCTCCCATGTCCAAGCAATGTCGAGAAGGGTTCTCAATTCGAAAGCTTAGATATCTTTGAGAAAGACACACACCGGGATAGTTGTCGGTCGAAGTGTTCAGAATCCGTCCTATTTGCTCCGACATCTAAGAAAAATGAAGAACGAATCGCGTATCTTGAGAATTTGAATATGCCATCTTCATCATCCGTTCATCCACCATCGAAAAATTCTCATGCTGTCATAAGTTCGTTCGTGGAAAAGAAAACTAAGCCGGAAGTGAAACGGATGCCAAGTCATGTGCAATATGGGTGTTTTGGAAATTTACTTTTATTCAAATCTTTTCGCAAAGAACATTGGGTGTCCAAATTGAAAATCGAATTGTTAAAGACCAATGGTCAAAAATTTAAAACACATATTAACTGTTCGATGGACGGGGCAGAGTTCAAACGGTGTTTGCGAAAAGCAAATTGATTTTCAAAAGGTCCGGCTGAAGACTATAAACTTAGTGCTTCTCGGGAGGCAACCCGAGTGTTAGTTGTAGATTTTAATTTTTCATTGTTTTCATTCATTTTAGGAGTCTAATTTTTTCGTCATATTTGCTTTGATATGCTTATCTCTCATGTTCTAGGTGTTTTCCTTTGAAATTTCTGTGCATGAACCTTCCAGGAGCATTTGTCAGGTCTGGGCCACGGCACAATGATAGCGAGCCGCGTCACACACAAGTTAATAAATTGGGCTAACCTTCCTGTACTCTGTGCCGCGGCACGAACATACTGAGCCGCGGCACACTCGACCCCTGAGCCGCGGCACGTTGAAGCTGAGCCGCGGCACGTTGAAGCTGAGCCGCGGCACGCCAAACGCCCCAGAAATACCCAGGAGCCTGTACTTTGTGCCGCGACACTAACCCTTCGAGCCGCGGCACCTCCGACATGAGCCGCGGCACGCTTCGAAAAACATTGATTGCACAAAACAGACTGTACTATAGGCCGCGACTCACTTGCAATGTGCCGCGGCCCCTGACGAGGAATTTAAAAGCCCAGCGCTTGAATTAGAATTCTTTCGGGCGAAACAGGTTTTACTTCTCCAAATCCTTTCCTCCTCCGCGCGGAACAAGGTTACCCTCTCCGAAGTTCTTCTTCTTCTTCTTCTTATTTTTTTTTTCAATCCAACACAAGGTAATTCTTATTCCTTAATCTTAATTGCAACATGGATTGAGAAGTGAGGAATTGTTCCTCATTCATTGTTGAATATGTTTTTAGTTTTCTTAAAGTTCTATCAAGGTTTAGTCGGAATATGGTGATTATCAATTGATTGTTGATGTTGTTTTGTTGTTTTGTCATGAATATATGTGATTATCGATTGATGTTATTGTTGTTGGGGATTGAATTAAGCCATTATTATTTTTGTTCTTAATTTAAGCTAACGCATGCAAGGTGTTCGATGAAATGCCCCAATGAAAATTTTTGAGCTAAACATATTGTCTGCAACGAATTAGATTATCGGATTAAATCGTGCCCCCAACCCTTACATCATGTTTGAGCTTAAAATCTCGGCCTTATTTCCCTCATACGATAGTGCGAGTTCATTCGACTCTATATTCATTTTCCGCATGTTTTAAGTCGAGAGTGGTGTAATTATCTTTAAAGTTGTTTAATTTCCGGCGTTTATTTTTCAGGAACTTCGTCATGGCTAGGAAAACGAAGTTGAGTACGAGGGCTAGGACGCGATCATCCCCCACAAGAGGGGAAACGTCACAAAACCGAGTAGATATGGAATCCCACCAATTTTCTGATCCTGACATCCATAGAATATTCAACGAGAGAATCCGTCCTCGTCCAATAATTCCGGAGCAGGGATTCACTCCCGCACCCCAGGATGGCGAGCTATTGGCTATGATCAACGAGATGAGTTGGACTCGATTCACTGCGCCACCCGATCCGGCGGCGATTTCTATTGTCTAGGAGTTCTACGCCAGTGCTCTATTGCGACATATCCAGGCGAGACATATGATGGGACGACCAGATACACGGACTGAGGTCGTCGTCTGAGGCCAAACTGTGGACTTTTCGGTGGCCGCAATTCGGAGGCTGTACGAGCTACCAGAGGTGGACGAATTGGAGTACACACGGATTATGAGTAGCCTCACGAGGGAGGCTCTGCTGGAGGCACTTGCTCAGCCCGGTTCCGTTTGGGAGGCGCGTGTCCCGGGTTCTATAGCTTTCTATTTCAAGAGTTCTCGCCTCAGTCGGCTCGGGCGATCCTGGCTCTACTTCCTCTGTGCACGAGTCGACCCTACATCATATCCGCTCGGTCTTGCTTCCTCGTGCCCGATTATTGTATGCTATCACGACAGGACTCCGGTTTGATGTGGCCCCACGTTTGTCCCGTTCTATATTTCAGTGCATCCAGGGAGGGGCAAAAACGGGATTAAAACATCCCTCACTGATTTGTGCTCTATGCCGCCAGTCGGGCGTGACGTGGTCCGACGACGAGTCGTCTATTGCACCCCAAGTTCCGATCGACCACCGTATTATCTCCCATTTCGACCAGTGGGGTGGCGCGAGGGCACATGAGCGGGGGCGAGGATTTCTGATCGATGAGCCACACGAGCACTCTCCCGAGCCACTACTCCTGACACATTAGCCGACGGAAGATGCTGATGATCAGACTGAGTCCACTCCACCACCAGCGAGAGAGCACCTTCAGGCGATGTTTGACAGCCTGAGGTAGGAGATGCGGAGAGAGAGAGACAGCCATCTAGCAGCTGTTCGAGAGGATATGCGAGCTGAGAGAGACACCCTCCTCGCAGCTATTCGGGAGGAGATGCGCGAGCAGGCCCGTCGGGCCAATCGACGTGAGGAGAGGCGCTTGGCGGTGAGGGATGATTATCATCAGGACTATCTTGCTGCGTGGACGAGCCATATACTCCATCCGGACGAACCCTTCATTCCACCAATCAGGCCATCTACACCACCCTCCTCGCCGGACGAGGCCGGCACCAGTTCCTGAGCTGATATTAGGGGAGTACTTAACCTTTTCTAATATTGCATATTACTATCTGTGTCCATTGAGGTCAATGTACATCTTAAGTTTGGGGGGGTTACTTTCAGTTGTTATTTACTTATTTGTTGTTATTTTTCGTTGTTATTGACTCTAGCCTTGCTTGTCTTGACTTTATTTGCATTCGTGGATTTTTCGTGCAGCATTGTGTAAAACTGATGATATGATACTGATTTCTTTTTGAAGAAACGGTTGAGTTTTGGTCGAGTTTGCAGTCTGCGATATTTGTTTCCTTTGAGTATTCATTTAGGTCTGAAATTTTTTGCGTTATTGTAGAAATCTTAGCATATAAGAAATGAGACATACGTGTTTACGAACCGCCGTCTATACGTTTGGTTACACTTTTCACGTAGCTAGTCGTCCCATGAGTCTGCTTGGCATTTAATTTGAGTTTAGAGTCGGACAGTCTTTCCCAAAAATTCGAGAAATTATACATGTTCTATGATGGGAAGTCTAGTAACCGGGGTATTCACGCGACCCGTTGTTTACTCTCGCGTAAAACGACAACCCTGAATAGACTAATGGGTCAGAAAAATTGCATAATGATGAAAAGAAGCCAAGTAATCGGATGTATTCACGTGACCCGTCGTTTACATTCGCGTAAAATAGCAACTTTGAATCGGACATGCGGGAATAACCATTCGAGTTTTTTTTTCTCCGCTGTAGAAGGAGACTTAGTAACTAGAAGCACTCATGAACCCCATGAGTGTCTTTTACGTCAAACGGTTCCCCAATACATGAGAATGGATTTCCACCCTAGGGTCATTTCATGGAAATTACCGAGAGTCAGAACCTAGTGGTTAACTCGAATCATTATAATGATTATACATAAGGGAATGATGCCCGAGGATTATTATTTATGATGAAACTCTTGCATTTTTGCCACGAGACTGTGGGACTGGGCGAGTTGGCTTGTTAAACTAACCCTTCATATTGGCGGTCGGCTAAATTCACGCTTGTTAATCTTTGAGCTTTGATTTTCTTCATGACCGATAGATCAGCACTAAAAATGATTGCTTTGTGGAATCCTTGTCCGTGATGTGACTCACTAAAACGATACGTGTATTTTTCTTTGAGATTTTTAGGGTAGTATTAATCAGGTGAACACTATGGATATTGCACGTCTACCCACGATACTTGTCATCTCATTTGAAATTAATTTTTGCTTGAGGACAAGCAAAGACTTAGGTTTGGGAGTATTTGTTAGTTGTATTTTTATACGCTTAATCATCATTATTTTATACCCATTTTAGTTTAAATCGGCGTAAATGAGCTTTTAATGCACCATATTTATATGTTTTGAAGGAAATTGGAGTTCGGAAGCTTAAACGACGAAAAACGGGCCAAAACGATAATTTTTGGTCAGGGGCCACGGCACACCAGGGCCAGGCCGCGGCACACGCATGGCACAGCAGGCGCGGTACTCACTGTACCGGGGGCCGCGACACACTTAAGCCGAGCCGCGGACCGTGTGAAAAATACCGTCTAGGCATATGGCGCTGAACACTTAGGGCCGCGGCACACTAATGCCGAGCCGCGGCCCGCGGGGCGGGATTTCTGAGTCAGCCACGTTTTTGGAGCCTGTTTTCGACCTAATTCTCGGACGCGTTTTGGAGACTAATGAAGGTTATAAATAGGCATTGAAGGTCTGAAGATGAAGGATCGAAGAGAAGGAGAAAACACCGAGGAGCAGAGAGCAGAAGCTAAAGAACGGAGGAATTCAAGTTCTTCAACTGTGTTTGATTTCTATTATGCTTTCTTTAATTCTTTGTGTATTATTTTCTAGCATGTCGGGCTAGAACCCTATTCTAGGATTGTGATGAAACCGAGGTTTTGACGAATTAACTTTTGATTTTGCATTATTAATATATATCTCCCTTCTTTATTGAGTTTTCCCAATTGTTTTTAATGCGTTCAATTATGTGGCCTATGATTGAATTGTTTTGATTACGCAACTCGAATCGGGAGATGAGAGTTAGTAGGAAAATTTTGAGAGAAACGTTTTATCTTGTGAGATAGGAATATACTCATAGGAATTACGTGGCTTGTCTGAAGATTTTGTACTTTTTGCCTATTGTCGAATTAACTCACCTAGGAATAGAGTGTTTTATTCGCCTTAGAAAATTCTACTGACCTCGGGAGAGGCATTAGAGCATCTTAGCAAATCTTCGCCTTCAATAAATTGGGAAATCACTTAATTCATATAAATCAAGAGTAATTCGGATAAATCGAGGCGGATTCTCAATCCTAGATTATTCTCCTATTTGATTTTCTTTCTTCTAGTAATCGATTTTATTAATTGTTTTTAGTTTATCATTATATTAATTTTCTTTAATACTCCTTGCACCACCATATTCAATCGTTCAGATAAAATTAGAATACACATAAATTGGTAGTTAGTAAGTCAGTCCTCGTGGGAACGATATCTTACTTATCACTTTATTACTTGCTTACGACAAAAAAACGAATACTTGAAAAACAAAACAGTATATATCGAAGATATAATTTATTTATGCCTGCAAAAAAAATTGTTAGCCGAACGAAATTTTTACTGATCACGAAAATGAACGAAAGTCACTGTTGAGTCCAGAATATCTGTCTCCTTAAAGCAAATTCGCCCTCACCACGGTGTGTGACGTCTGCCTTCCAGGATAAAACAACAGTCCGATGCACTAAATCGATGATCCCTTGCACCCTCAGTGAACTAGAATAGATCTGTATACTATCACCAACCCAGAACAGAAGAGAAACAGAAAAGTAAATCTGACCGAAAAAAGGCTCTCGAAAATCGTACATATGAGATGAAAAATCAAATCCCTCAAGCCGGGTATTTATAGGTGAAGGCTGGAGGAGGTTGTGTGCTGGAGGAACTCTAAACTGATTAGGATTGGTATCTTGATACTTGTCGTAATCTGTTTAATTCGATAATTATCAATTAAATTGATATTTATCCGATCCGAAAAATTCGAAATTTATAATTGAGGTGTTTCAGCAAAATAAAATTTTTCCGAATAAAACTACAGTATAAAGATAACTTCGAGACGCCGAGACATTTCGCCCAAATCGCCCTTCGACCGAGCCGGTCGGCCGGCCGTACGGCGGCGCCTCGCGCGAGTGTGTGTATGCGCGCGAGGGGCGCCTAGTCACATATCCACTCATGTCTCACTTTTGAACAAGAGTTTGTCCACATCTCCTTATATACTGTCAATTTTTCCCTTCTTTTTCCAATATGGGATAACATCACAAACTCATTTTCAAAGGGTTCACTTTGCAATATTATATCTCATTCATATCTCAATTATTTTGAGTGTTCTTACATGTTTTGGAAACCTCGTACGGAGTACTACTTATTCCAACTAAGTCCCGACTTTAACTCTTATCGAGTCCACTCAAAATTGTCTCCCCAGTGGGCTGCTCAAAACAGCCCATTTGCTCTATTTATCCAACATTTTCAACACTTTGTGATCAGTGAAGAGGAGGTGTACAATGGATCTTTGTGAAATTGTTCCGTTTTTATGGAATTCGCGTAGAGGTTGAGCTCTCTCTCTCTCTCTCTCTCTCTCTCTCTCTATATATATATATATATATATATAGTATTAGCTCTGATGCTTTAATTCAATATAGAAACATTTAGAAAATATGCTTCTATTATATCCCCATTCATATTAGGACAAAATTATTACCTTCTAAAATGACTTATACTATGAAGAAGGATAAATGGCATTAATAAGGGATTTTTCTAGTTAATTATGGGTATAGTTTTCTTGTTCTTTTATAACTATAATGACTTTTCGACTTTCACCTTTGTCAATACATAATTCTGACTATTAATTTCTTTAACTCTTTATTATTAAAACTTATAAAAATATGACATATTGAAAGTATAGAGACAAATCAAATAAGATCACAAATAACTATACTTTTCTTTACTTATAAATTAAGAAAGATGATCAAAAGAAAATGTGATTGGTTTAAAAGTTTAAATATTGCGGTTATGACCGAACACATTGTCTACATCTAATAAGATTTGAACCCAGAATAAACTATCTTAGTGTATTCAATTTGGATTGTTTTGAATCCATTAAAATCTTGAATTATTCAATTTGCATTTCAGAATGTCATTTAAAAAATCCTGGTATATTCAATTAGGATTTTAAAATGTCATTTAAATCTTGGTGTATTCAATCTGGATTTAAAACAATCTTTTAAAACAATCTTTTAAAACAATCTTTTAAAATTTGGCGCGACCTGGGTCCCGTTAAGTTTATTAAAGACGATTTGGGTCTAGTGTTAGTGAACGATGTGGCTATTAAGGAGCGGTGGAATAGGTATTTTTTCGAACTTTTCAATGAGGCTAGAGGTAGTGACTCGGTCGTGCAAGAATTTAGTCTATCTTCTGCTCGTTCGTTTAGTTCCTGTGAGAGCATCAGCAAGGAGGAAGTAAAGGGTGCCCTAATGAAAATGGGTAGAGCTAAGGCTGTAGGCCCGGATCAGATCCCTATTGAGGTGTGGCTTTGTCTGGGGGAAGTCGGAGTTCAGTGGCTAGCAGAGCTGTTCAACATCCTCCCCAGAGGCTCTAAGATGCCGACAGAGTGGAGGCATAGTATTGTCGTGCCTTTTTTCAAGAACAAATGTGATGCTCAGAGTTATAGTAACTATAGGGGTATTAAACTCCTCAGTCATACTATGAAACTTTGGGAAAGAGTGGTGGAATGCAGGATTAGAAGAGAAGTTGAGATCTCAGAGAACCAATTTGGCTTCATGCCGGGGAGGTCCACGACTGAGGCCATTCATCTCGTCAGACGCCTTAGGGAGAAGTTTAGAGAGCGGCGTAAGGACCTCCACATGGTGTTCATAGATCTAGAGAAGGCTTATGATAGCATTCCGCGCGATGTTATTTGGAGGAGCCTAGTAGAGAGGAGGGTGTCGTTGCCGTTTGTTAGGGCGATCCAAGACATGTACTCCCAAGCTAGGACGTGCGTTTAGGACCCCAGTTGGTGACACCCAGTATTTTCCGGTTGAGATAGGGCTACACCAGGGGTCGGCACTAAGCCCTCTTCTCTTCGCTCTAATCCTTGACGTCATTTCGCGAGGGATTCAAGATGGCATCCCGTGGTGCATGCTTTTTGCTGATGATATTGTGTTAGTGGCGGAGTCGAAGAGGGAGGTGAACTCGAAGTTAGAGCTTTGGAGGGCTAAGTTAGAATCCCAGGGCTTGCGTGTGAGTCGGTCTAAGATCGAGTATTTCTGGTGTAACTTTAATGGTGAGGCCAACGAGGAAGATGTTGAGGTAATGATTGCGGATCAGATCGTACCCCGTACGGATAAGTTCAAGTATTTGGGTTCGATCATTCAGAAGGAAGGTGAGTGTGAAGATGATGTCACACATCGCATCAAGGCGGGGTGGCTTAGGTGGAGAGCAGCGACAGGGGTCCTGTGCGACAAGAAAGTCCCTCTAAAGTTGAAGGGTAAATTTTATAGAGCGGCAATCCGACCTGCAATGTTGTATGGCTCCGAATGTTGGGCGATGAAGAAATCGCTTGAGAGCAAGTTGGAAGTGGCTGAAATGAGAATGTTACGTTGGTCGTGTGGTCGCACAATGTTAGATAGAATTGCGAACGGGGTTTTCAGGAACGCGCTGGGAGTGGCGCCCATTTCAGCGAAAGTTAGGGAAGGGAGATTGAGATGGTTTGGCCACATCCGCAGGAGGCAGGCATCTGCTCCGGTGAGGAGGGTCGAAAGTTTAATGGTTGTCGGGGAGAGGAGGAGAGGCAGACCGAGGAGGACGTGGGAGGAGCAACTGAGATTAGATTTGAAGGCCTTAAACCTTTCCGAGACCATGACTGTTGATAGGTGCGCTTGGAGGCGCTGCATCGAGTTGTGGATTCTTTGGTAGGGAGCAGTCTTGTAGTTGAGAGCCTCGGGGTTGGGTTGTCTCGGTTAGCTTTGACTCAGAGCATTGCATTTTTACTTTTATCAGATATTTTATCCTATTTTCTGCGTGTGGTGTATTTTTGATGTGAAAGCAGAGCCAACCTCTCTTTGTTAGAGCAACGTTCATCGGGAGTGAAGTAGCCAAATTCCGCTTAGGTAAGTCCCATTTGGATCAAGCCATGGGCTCGAGTATGGTCTCGAGCGTTTTGAATCATATGTTTCCTTTGTATTTATCACACAAGATCTTTGCGCACTAAGTGAAGTCTTCACGGAAACAGCCTCCCTACCGTAATAAGTAGGGGCATGGTCTGCGTACATCTTACCCTCCCGAGACCCTGCTCTGAGCGGGATATACTGGGTATGTTTGGTTTGGTTTGGTTTTTTTAAAATTTGAGGGTATTCAAAAATCCATGAATTTTTTGGATTTATTAAAATGGTGGATTTTGATGGATTTGTTAGTATTTTTTGTAAGTTTTGAAATCTCACCAAAATTAATGAAATTTTGAAAAATTTCTATAAAAATCAATTTGTAATGTCGAAAGACTCTCGATCAATTTTATAAAATTCTACGATGGTTATTATTAATCTATGTATTATTTCTAATCATCAAAATCTTTAAAAATTCATCCACCAAAATCTGGCATATAGTGGGGAAGGGAGGGAGGGTAGTCCGACCTATTTCCGAGCGACAACCGGTGAGGCAAAAAAAATTACCCAGACCGTAGGTTTCACCAGCCTCCATGGATAACTGGTATAAGCACTGCAGGTACACGGAAGCACCAGAGCAACTGCACGGAGGAGCTACGTCTGAGAGCTGCACCACATTTTTCATCAAAAACTTTCCGGAATTCTGCGACAGTGAAAAACTTAGAAATGCGTTCGAAAAGATAGGGAAGGTTGTGGATGTTTTCATCCCATATAAGAGGGATTTAGTAGGGCGAAGATTCGGATTTGTCAGGTTCCTCTCGGATAGAGATCAGGATTTCTTGTTGGAAAAAACCAATAAGGTCTGGATCCGGTCGTATAAAATCAGGGCGTTTTTGCCAAGATTTGAGAGAGGAGAGCAGGATGGTGCTGGACCAGAGAAGAATCGAGAAAGCGGATGAAAGAAAACGGAACTCCATAGATGGGTACCGAAAAGCAGCTTGAGCATATGTGGTGTGTATGAGAGCTGCACCACATTTTTCATCAGGAGACGCAGAGGCTAAGGAAATTCCAGAACTCACCGGCGGAGAGAAAGTGGCTGGACGATGCAATGTAGGACTAGGATCGATGGGGCCACGTTCAAAATTCGGGTTGAAGAAATTGGATGTCTAACGATGCATAACATCAAGGAAGACATCGAAAATTTGGGATGGAAATATGGTTCGGAGACATGGTCTGAGCTGAAAGAGGGGGAGGACTCCGTCATAGGAGATTTGATCGGAATATCAAAAAAGTCCGGCGCAACCGGAGAGAGAACGGTGGAGGGACTGGCTGGTGAACGGTCTTCGGCGGTGGGAGGGGAGTCAGACGCGCCAACCGTCTTCTTGGGAAGCAAAAATATGGTGTCGGATTCAAATTGCAACCCCTCAGATTCTCCACACAATGATGAGGTTGGGCAGATGGGACCCAGAAAGATCCACTCAGAAGAAGGGGATACTGCTGGGGTTTTACGTGAGTTGGATTGCGAGGCCCAAAACAAGGGGGAGGAGCCCAATACAGAGCCCATCTGATAAACAAGAGGGAGAGCAAGAATTAGGGTTGAGAATCGGGACATCCGAGATCCGGTCCCGAGTCCCGATTGTCTCCGAAAATTACTAATTTGGTGGTCCGGTCTCGGTCCCGTTCGAGACTTCGGGGAATACAGGAAAATTGAGAAGGATAAAGGCCCAAGTAGGTCGAGCCCGACAGGGAGCTGCCAGTTAGAGCCCGATCCAACAGACCTTCAAGATGAGTCAGAATCAAGTGAATACACAGAGCAAGGGACTGAGAGGAAAATTTCTTGGGTTAAATGGGACGCTTTATGCAGGAAGAAAAAGGAGGGGGGGGGGGGGGGGGGGGTGGGCTCAAAAATCTTGGCTGGTTCAGTAGGGCTTTGCTTGGGAAGTGGGTGTGACGGTTTCTTAGTTTTAAAGATGGCCTTTGGGGTAAGGTATTGAAATCTAGGCATGGGAAGTTGAATCTTAAAAATGGTGAAATTTGCTTTGAGGAGGGTAGAGGGGGAATGGTGGGTGGTGGAGAAAGGTAGTGGCTTTAATTGGTGGGATGCGCGGGAACTGGTTCAGGGATAATATTCGGGTAAGAGTGATGCTACATGTACAAATATGTGTACACATATTTGTACACACATGCATCTCATTCATCCATTTAATGTGGGACCCATTCATTTATTGTGGGACCACATTAAATGGATGGATGAGATGCATGTGTGTATAGATAAATGTACACATTATGTGTACATTTAGCATTGTTCTTCGGGTAATAGGCTGAGCACTAGTTTTTGTTGGAAATTGGTTTTAGAAAAATGGGTTTTTAATTCAATTTAAAATCAATTTAATAATGATAAAATATTTAATTCTTGGGAATTTAATAAATTGTGAATCTACACTTCGAGAAGATGAAAGTAGGATTTTTATTTTCTCAAAACCGATTTTCGGTGAGTGAGAAATAAATGATTAAAGTTGCCCATTTAATTGAAAAGGTGAAGAGTTAACGAGGTTTGAAAATCCATCTGATCTGGAACCTGTCTGATCGGACCTGTCTGATCTGGGACTTGTCTGATCTGACTTGTCTGATCTAGGACCTGTCGGATCGGACTTGTCTGATCTGGGACCTGCCTGATCGAGACTGTCCGATCGACTGCCCGATCCGGGACTGTCTGATCTCGACTGTCGATCTGGAACTGTCTCGATCGGGACCCGTCCTCGATCGACTGTCGATCGGACTGTCGATCTCGAGACTGTCCCGATCGACTGTCGATCTGGAACTGCGATCTGGGACCCGTCGATCGACTGTCGATCGGACTGCCCGATCTGGGACTGTCCGATCTCGACTCGTCCGATCGGGACTCCGCCTCGATCCGACTCGCCCGATCTGGGACCTTTTGTTCGACATGTACGATCTGGAACTCCGTCCGATCTGGGACTTATCTCGATCTCGAACTCGTCCCGATCCGATCTGTCGATCCGGGACTGTCTGATCTGGAACCTGTCTGATCCGGAACCTATCTGATCTGGAATTTGGTCTCGTCTGAAAAGAAGCAGGTTGAGAACTTAGCTTCTGGAATATGACTCTTCACACTCCATAATGTAACGTCCAAATTAAATGAGAATTATGGAGTTTTAATTTGTTGTAACTCCCCACATTATGGAGATTTAATTTGTTGTAACTCCTGAGCTGGAGGATTAAAGAGAATTAATGTCACTTTAATTTGTTGTAACTCCCCACCTGATGGAGTGGAATTGGACCCTATAAAAGGGGGTCTTATGCATTTCATTATATACAATCAGAACATAGAAAAAATACAAGCATACCTCATATTGAAGAATATTTCCCTCTTGTTTCGTGCCCAGTTTCCAGCACTTGAACGTTCGCCGGAGTTCTGAGTTTTGGAGAGCACCTAACTCAGAAACAAATAGCAGTTGTATCTTGGGGACATATTGCCTGAGCCGTCTGCTCTTATACGGGGGCAAAATTGTCTTACGGAAAGAGTTATCTCGCCTCTGCTAAAGTTGTAATTTTCAATTCACCTTTTAATTTATTTAGATTGTATTAGGTTGCCTTATTTGTAATTTTTATTGTAATTACATTGTTGGAGATTCACATAGGACCCAACAATCGTAAGACAATTTTTTCTTCTATATTCTTTGTAATTTCCAATGGCGACCGATCGATGTCGTCACTGCCGCCGCTAAAAGCCTTGCACCTACCATTGATTTAAATGAGAAACCCGAGAAATTTTCGGGTGTTGATTTTAAAAGATGGCAGCAAAAGATGCTATTTTATCTCACTACCCTGGGACTTGCTGTTTACCTCAAGGATGATCCTCCTGTGGTCAGTGAGACGGAAACTGATCGTACGAAGCGTTTTGCTTACGATCAATGGTTTAACGGCGACTTTATGTGCCGTAATACAATATTGAATGGGCTGATGGATTCTCTGTACAACGTGTACAGTCAAATCAAGACTTCCAAAGAGCTTTGGAATTCTTTGGAGAAAAAGTATAAAACCGATGATGCTGGTGCCAAGAAATTTGTGATCGGAAGCTACCTGGATTTTCAGATGACGGACTACAAAACCGTTATCGAACAAGTCCAACAATTTCAATTAATTGTGCATAAAATCAATGCTGAAGGAATGACTTCCTGAACCGTTTGTTGTGGGAATGGTAATTGAGAAGTTGCCTCCTAGTTGGAAGGACTTCAAAAATTACCTGAAACACAAACGAAAGGAAATGAGCTTAGAGGATTTGGTTGTTCGACTCAGAATTGAGGAAGACAACCGAAAATCTGATTCTAAGTTCAAGAGAGGCCCTATGGAGGCCAAAGTAAATTTGCTTGAACATGGGTCCTCTAGCAAAAAGAGAAAACTGAACCATGTTCAGGATAAAGGGAAAAAGCCGTTTAAGGCAAAGAAATTTACTGGAAATTGCCACAACTGTGGTAAACCAAACCATAAGGCAAAAGACTGTCGTTTGCCAATAAGTTCAACTGGTCAGCAAAACAAAGGCAAACGACTTGCCAATGTGGTTGAACATGGCGATGTTGACATGCCAGATCTGGAGCTGTCAGCTATGGTTGAGGAGCTGGACGAGGAGGTCTCATCCATGGTGATTGAAACCAATATGGTGGAGAATCACCGCGCCTGGTACGTTGATACTGGGGCTACTCGTCATGTTTGTTCTGAAAAAGACATGTTCTCTTCCTACACTGTTACTGATGGTAGGAAATTGCATATGGCAAACTCTGCTTCTTCTGTGATTGCAGGTGTGGGGAACATGGTCTTAAAGCTAACCTCTGGAAAGGATCTCCTTCTTAAGGATGTGCTGCATGTTCCAGACGTCCGAAGAAATTTAGTTTCAGGCTCTTTACTAGTTAGTCATGGGTTTAGACTAGTTTTTGAGTCTGAAAAATTTATTATGAGCAAGTTTGAAATGTTCCTTGGTCGAGGTTATCTTGATAGGGGATTATTCGAAATGAATGTGATGCCTATAATCCGTGAAGGCAAGAACAAAAATAATAATAATAATGCTCCTTCTTCTGTTTACTTGCTCGAGTGTTCAGATTTATGGCATTCTAGATTGGGACATGTTGGTCTAAAATCAATTAAAAGACTAATTAATCTAGAATTAATTCCAAAAACCCATGTTGAACTTAATAAGAAATGCGAAGTATGTGTTGAAGCAAAAATGGCTAAATTGCCTTTTCATTCAGTGGAAAGGAATACTACTCCTCTAGAATTAATTCACACTGATGTGTGTGACTTAAAATTTGTGCAAACTAGAGGAGGTAAAAAATACTTCGTCACTTTTATAGATGATTGCACAAGATATTGCTATGTGTTTCTTTTGAGAAGCAAAGATGAAGCAATTGAGGCATTTAAGATGTATAAAAATGAAGTTGAAAATCAACTTAACTGTAAAATAAAAGTAGTCCGAAGTGACAGAGGAGGTGAGTGTAGCACCGTTTGAACAATTATGTGCTGATTCAGGCATACTTCATCAAACGAATGCTCTTTATGCTCCTCAGTCAAATGGAGTTGCCGAAAGGAAAAATGGAACCCTGAAAGAAATGATGAATGCTTTATTAATAAGCTCAGGGTTGCCGCAGAACATGTGGGGGGAAGCTATTCTTACAGCTAACCACATTCTAAATAAAGTGCCACACAAAGGGAAAGATAAAACTCAGTATGAGTTATGGAAAGGGCGCAAACCTTCATTCAAATATCTTAAAGTGTGGGGGTGTTTGGCAAAGGTTGAAGTACCTGAACCAAAACAAGTAAGAATCGGTCCAAAGACAGTTGATTGCATATTCATAGGTTATGCATACAACAGTAGTGCATATCGATTTCTGATTCATAAATCTGAAATTCCTGATATGCATGAAAGAACTGTCATTGAATCAAGAAATGCCATTTTCTTTGAAAATGTTTATCCTTGTAAAGAAAGGATTGTGACAAACTCAAACAAAAGAACTCTTAAAACTGCAAGTAGTTCAAATCCTATAAATGAAGAGCCAAGAAAGAGTAAGAGAGCTCGAAAGGCTTAAGTCATTTGGTCCTGACTTTGAGACTTTTGCAGTTGATGATGATCCAAAGACTATACAGGAAACTTATGCTAGTCCTGATGCTCCTTTTTGGAAGGAAGCTATTTATAGTGAAATGGATTCCATCATGCAAAATTCTACTTGGGAACTGGTTGAAATTCTGCCAGGATGTAAGCCTTTAGGATGTAAATGGATCCTAAAGAGGAAATACAAAGATGACTGGTCGATAGACAAGTTTAAGGCCCGGCTTTTTGCCAAAGGGTTTAAACAGAAAGAAGGTTATGATTTCTTCGATACATATTCACCAGTAACCAGAATAACTTCCATTCGAGTGCTTATTGCTATTGCTGCATTGCACAATCTTGAAACTCATCAAATAGATGTGAAAACTGCATTCTTGAATGGTGAACTAGAAGAAGAAATTTATATGGAACAACCTGAAGGCTTCATTGCGCCTGGTCAGGGAAAAAAAGTGTGTAAACTGTTGAAGTCATTATATGGACTAAAACAAGCTCCTAAATAATGGCATATGAAGTTTGACACAATTATGTTGGAAAATGGATTCAAGATCAACGAATGTGACAAATGTGTGTATATTAAAGGCACATCGGAGTTATTTGTCATAGTTTGTCTATATGTAGACGATATGTTGATCATGGGTAGAAGCAATGAAGTAATTGTGAATACAAAAAGGATGTTAAGTAGAAACTTCAACATGAAGGATTTGGGTTTAGCTGATTTAATTCTTGGAATTAAAATTATCAGAAAGTCAGAAGGTATCTTCTTATCACAATCTCATTATGTTGAGAAAGTGCTCAAGAAGTTTAACGCTTTTGACAGCCCACCTGTTAAAACACCTGTTGATACTAGTATTCACTTAAGTAAGAACAGAGGTGATCCAGTGGCTCAAGAGTAATCGGAAGCCTGATGTACATTACAAATTGTACACGACCAGACTTGGCATTTGCTGTAAATAAGTTGAGCAGGTTCACGAGTAATCCGAGTAAAGAGCACTGGAATGCACTGACTAGGGTTTTAAGATACTTAAAGTACACCCTATGTTATGGGCTATTTTATAGTAATTATCCTGTAGTTTTGGAAGGATATACCGATGCTAATTGGATTTCAGACACGAAAGACTCTCACTCTACAAGTGGGTATGTATTTACTATTGGGGGTGGAGCTATATCTTGGAAATCAAGCAAGCAGACTTGTATAGCCCGATCCACCATGGAATCGGAATTTATAGCTCTAGATAAAGCTGGAGAAGAAGCACTTTCTTGAGGATATTCCATGCTGGAAAAAGCCTGTGCCTAGTGTTATGATCCATTGCGATAGCCAAGCTGCAATTGGAAGAGCACAGAGCCTTATGTATAATGGTAAGTCTCGACACATTCGTCGGAGACATAATACCGTGCGACAATTGATCAAAAATGGAGTTATATCTATTGACTATATGAGGTCAAATGTTAATTTGGCGGATCCACTCACAAAAGGTCTGAATAGAGATCAATTTCATAAACTGCTAGAGGGAATGGGGTTAAAATCCACATCTTGAAAGAACAATCATAGTGGTAACCCAACCTTGAAGATTGGAGATCCCAGAAACTTGGTTCAATGGGAAAACAAAATTATGAAAGTTCTATTGTAAAGCGCTTATAATAAATCCATCCCTATAGAGCAGAATAAGTGCTAAGTCCTGTGATTGTGGTGAGGTTAAGTCTCTAGACTTTTAATGGTTCCTTGTCCTTGGAAAGGAGAAGTATTGCAGGGTACTTTATAAAAGGAGACCACCTATCTAAGTGTGAGGACGGGCCGCCTAGAATAAACACTTAGAAAACCAAGATGTTGTCCATGGCCAAAACGGACAATGTCCACTAAGCCGCCGGTATATCCGACGATATTTTACTAAGGAAGGTTCAAAGCCACAAACTACCTTTCCCCATGCAGCAGTGTTTTACGGAAACTGGGTATGTGAGTTTACATTCATGCATGCATTTATTTCCACTCATGTGGGGGATTGTTGGAAATTGGTTTTAGAAAAATGAGTTTTTAACTCAATTTAAAACCAATTTAATAATGATAAAATATTTAATTCTTGGCAATTAAATGATAAATTGTGAATCTATGCTTCGAGAAGATGAACGTATGATTTTTATTTTCTCAAAACCGATTTCCGGTGAGTGAGAAATAAATGATTAAAGTTGGCCATTTAATTGAAAAGGTGAAGAGTTAACGAGGTTTGAAAACCCATCTGATCTGGAACTGCGATCTCGACTTGCGATCTCGGGACTGTCTGATCGGACTTGTCGATTTGGGACTGCGATCGAGACCCCTCGATCGACTGTCGAATCGGGACTGTCTGATCGACTGTCGATCTGGAACTGTCGATCACGGGACCCGCCTCGATCGACTGTCGATCGGACTGTCTCGATCTGGGACTGTCTCGATCTGGGACTCCGTCGATCTGGGACATGTCGATTTGGGACACTGCTGCATTCGACTGCCCGATCTGGAACCTGTCTGATCTGGGACTTGTCTGATCTGGACCTTGTCTGATCTGGGACCTGTCTGATCTGGGACCTGTCTGATCTGGAACCTGTCTGGTTCGGAACCTATCTGATCTGGAATTTGGTCTCGTCTGGAAAGAAGCAGGTTGAGAACTTAGCTTCTGGAATATAACTCTTCACACTCCATAATGTAACGTCCAAATTAAATGAGAATTATGGAGTTTTAATTTGTTGTAACTCCCCACCTGATGGAGTGGAATTGGACCCTATAAAAGGGGGTCTTATGCATTTTATTATATACAATCAGAACATAGAAAAAATACAAGCATACCTCATATTGAAGAATATTTCCCTCTTGTTTCGTGCTGGCCTAAAGACAGAACGTTCGGAGTTCTGAGTTTTGGAGAGCACCTAACTCAGAAACAAATAGCAGTTGTATCTTGGGGACATATTGCCTGAGGCGTCTGCTCTTATACGGGGGCAAAATTGTCTTACGGAAAGGGTTATCTCGCCTCTGCTAAAGTTGTAATTTTCAATTCAGCTTTTAATTTATTTAAATTGTATTAGGTTGCCTTATTTGTAATTTTTATTGTAATTACATTGTTGGAGATTCATAGAGGACCCAACAGTTTTTGGGAGGGATCTTGGGCGGGGACGTCTTGGCTTCGAGATAGATTTCCAAGACTGTTCCATTTAAGTGAACAAAAAGGATGCGTGGTGGGGGAAGTTGGAGAGTGGGTGAGCGGGGTGTGGAATAGAGATCTTGGATGGAGAAGGACATTGTTTTGGGAGAGAACTTGATTTGGCCAATGATTTTTTTTTTTTTGAAATATGTTAAAATATATTCAAAAAACCTTTTTTACATAGCGGTTAGGAGGTTAAACTTTAATTAATTAACCTCATCTTGTTGAAAACCAGAACTGAAGTTTAACCTCCTAACCGCTATGTAAAAAAGGTTTTTTGAATATATTTTAACATATTTCAAAAAAAAAAAAAAATCATTGGCCAAATCAAGTTCTCTCCCAAAACAATGTCCTTCTCCATCCAAGATTTGGCCAATGATTTAATCTCAGTGCTTGACAGTTTCAAATTGGTTATAGGGAAAGAAGGCTCGTGGACTTGGAATGGGAAAAGATCTGCTCCCGATTTTGTTAAAACGGCATACGAGAGAATCTCGGAAGGTGACCAGCAGCACGGAGGGGGCCTCATCAGCGGTGATATTTTCAGGCTGATCTTGATAGTTACTGCCCCAAGGAAGGCAATAAGAATGGCGTGGAGACTCATGTGGGATAGATTACCGACATGGGATAATCTTGGCAAAGGGGGCATGCTTAATGGAGATGGTGTTAATTGTCCTTGCTGCGGAGCGATACAGGAATCCGCCAGCCATCTCTTTGTTGGGTGCGAGTCGATTGTAAATGTGTGGAACTCAATGGCGCAGAGGGTCGGGATCATGTGGAGTGCTCCGGCTAAGGTTAGTGAGCATTTTTGGCAATTCTCCAATCATGGAAAAGGCAAGAGAATCCGTAAGAAGCTCGTGGGCCTTTGGATTTGTGTTGTTTGGGTCATTTGGAAGTGGCGAAATAAGGTAGTGTTCGAAAACTCTCAAATGGGATTTTTCAAAAATTATTGAGGAGATTTTGGTCCTGGGAGCTTTCCTTGTCCTCCAACTGCACCTCCATCTCTGGAGGAGTAATCCTTTAATTGAAGTTTGGATATTCATTACCGATCATTTGTATATTTATTGTAGCATGTTTTATTTTTTTTTTATTTTTTTTTATTTTTGCATCTCTGAATATGCATCTCTGTATTTATCGTAGCATGTTTTTCACATGCAAGAATATGCAAATAACAAGGATGTATATTAACTTAGTATTCAAAGCATCTCTGACAACAACCGCAAAATGGTGTTAGTATTGTGTTAGAGCATCTCTAACAGCAACTGCAAATTGGTGCTGAGCACTATTTTTGTGTTAATCATCTTCCAACAGCTACGGTAAAAACTTCTATATTTTTGGGATATATATATATAAATAGGAAATAGATCATATGAAAACTAATTACCTTGTGAAATTTAGAAATTTTTGTAGGTCATTGATATTAGTGATCTAACGGCTGTAGATGAGTAGAATTATATGCATTTATATATTTTTTTATTACATTATTTGTTGCATATACTAGCGACCAGCTTGATGCAGCAAATGAAATTACTTAATAATGCAATTGGTTTCTAAATTTCACCATTAAGGGTGTTTCCACCATAGTCAATATATATATATATATATATATATATATATATATATATGGAAAGTGAATATGAGGCTGTCCCACATGTAAGTTTACATGTGAAACCACTCTAAATCACCTAAATTATGTCACTTGGATTGATTTTTTTTCTCAAAATATGAGTGGTGGATCCAATGCATGAGTAGTGTAACACTTTTTAATCGTGAATTTAATTAAATAATTGTTTAAACTAAAGTGAATTGGTTATGTAATATAAAACACCCAACAATATGATGTAAAAAAACATTTATTATAGGAAATCCTATTTTAAAGATGTTATGATGCAATTAAGGGGAAACACTAATATAATGAAGGGACATAATATATTAATTACTTTTTAGCCATAACTTTCGAAAGATAATTTATAGTTATCATCACATAAAACATAACAGTATATTACTGCCCAAAATGAAAACAATATAACGATGTACCATCCAAATCTGCCCAATATTAACCACGCCATTTAAATTTAGGGTACTTTACGTAATTATACAACTTATACAGTGTAATTACAAAAATAAAACAAAAGAAGAGTATTTACAAATATAACATACTATTCATGTCTCCAATAGAAAAAAAATCATTATCCCAATTCTTAAAAATCAGCCAACCGTTCCCATATCTACATATCTCTCCCATATCTACATATCTCCTCTCTCTATCTCTCTCTAGACCTGGCAAAAGTGGAAGCGGGCCAGTCGGCGTCACCCATGAATAAATGGGCACAGAACTCTTTTAGCATTTAAAATTTGGCCTTTGGCCTTCAGATCACTTGTGAAAAGTCAGTAGCCAAGGCCGGGTAATACCATAAAAATTTAATAACTAATAAATATTAATTAATTAGGCTAAGGTTAATGGGTAAAACCTTACACCGTAACTTATTTCAATTTAAAGTTCATTTTGTTTAGATTTTTGTATTGATATTTTGCTATCGAATACGAGATAATGGACCAAGTGATGAAATTTCTTTCCGTCTGCATTGGTTGTAGTGCAAGAATCTAACGGTTTTAATAGTATTGAAATGGATGTTTGAACTTTTTAAAATAGTTGAAAATATATTTATCATATTATTGATACTTTTAATATATTTTGATTAATTAAGTTGAAGCAAAAAAATCAGAATCATGTAAATTTGGCTAGGCCCCAAAGATGGGCCAAACCTCAATATTTAGGCTAAAATCCCGGGCCTTTTGGCCCATCCCAAATTGACCCACCCATGGCAGCACATGCTTACCAAATTTGCCGTTTAAGGTATATCTCTCTCTATCCCCTTTTTTATTTTATTTTTGTTTTTTTGCAAATACCTTGTCGCCAATTTTATCTCCCTCTCTCACTCTTTCGCTTCCCCTCTCCCGCCCCCTATGAGCGACGTATTTGCTTGATTTGAATACCGATTTTAATCTGGCACATTAGTTTATTTGTATGTAACAAGAAAAGTGGATGTACCAAATCATAGATACTATCAAATTATAGTTTGATTACCTAAAATTGCATTTGGATAGCAGTTAACAGTGCTTGTCCGTAAATTTTTTATATATTTAACAATGAAAGATGGAGTTGCAAAACTGTGAATTGTATCAAGTGTTAATGGGTTACCTAAATAATGAACACATGTTTGGATACTTCTAAAACATATTGGTAACTTAAATATAAAATAACGGTATCCACCGATAAATGGGTGACCAGACCCAGAATAAAAGTAACCATATACATTATTTTGTTATATGTCCATAGTTCGTTTAATATCAAATTGCAATACCACATGAAAGAACGAAATTTCTTATTATGAATCTCATTAACTATTACCCAATAATTTAAAAAATATGAGTTGTTGGAGTATCCATCATCTTCTAATTGAATGTCCAACCATATGTGCTTTTAGTAGTTTTACTACAATATTATTACATTTAGGTACCTTTTATGTTTGCTAATTAATATATTTATAATTTAAAATGAAGACAAACTACTCATTTCAACATGTATTATTTATTGTTGATTGAGTTGTTTAAATTTACAACAGCAACTACAGACATATGGATACTATAAAATCATATTATTGTTCACGTTCAATTTTGAACTTTAATTCCTGTTTTTATTCCTTATGGATACTCATTTGAACATGTATTATTTATTGTTGATTGAGTTGTTTAAATTTACGATAGCAACTACAGACTTATGGATACTATATAAAATCATATTATTGTTCACGTCCAATTTTAAACTTTAATTCCTATTTTTTATTCCTTATGGATACTCATTTGAACATGTATTATTTATTGTTGATTGAGTTGTTTAAATTTACGATAGCAACTATAGACTTTTATGGATACTATAAAATCATATTATTCTTCACGTCCAATCTTTGAACTTTAATTCCCGTTTTTTGATTGTCCAGCGTGCCCTTCACCTCTTCCATCACACAACTCTACTAGTATTTTTTTAGAAGGTTTCCTTTTGATAACCACGAACCCAAAATATGTGGGCTTATCGCTTCTGTAGACTATTGACTGGTGAGTTGGCCCGAGCCCATAATGTACTTTTCCAATAAATACACCAACTAACTACGGAATGAAACAGGCGGCCCATCTGTTGTTCAATGGGCTTAGCTTATTTCACTCTACCAGAGAACAAGAACAGAGGAAGGAGAGAGTTTAACGAAGAACAGAACCGAAGTAGACGATTGGCCGGCTGATGCAGGTCAACGAAGCAGATGGAGGCGCCTCCGCCCCCTCCTCCGCCTCGGATGAGGCCTCCAATGGTTAGTGTTTTTTTTTTTTTTTTTTTTTTTTGCACTACCGCTCAATTAGGGTTTTCCCAAACAGTTTTCCCTATTCGTGAATTATTATTTGCGTCAATTCATCGTGCGTTAATTTACCGAATAACGGTTGTTTGACAGTTCTTTCTTTCTTTTTTCGCGAATATTATAACATTTGATTTCGATGCAGATTGAGTAATTACAAGTCTTTTAGCTGAAACTTTTTCTCGGTTTCTAAATCAACGTTTTTATCAATTTTCGCCCCCCCTTTTTTTCTAGTTATAGTTCGTGTGAAATTTGAGTGGATTCGAAGAATCGTTGCCAAATTCTGTTATTATGTATTTATTCTTCTCGTATCAATTTGCTCATTTGATTTTATGATACATGGTGAACTATTCTGTCTTCAGTCTGTAATTTCTTCAGGAAGCCATTAACAGGAATGAAGATCAGGAAACGAACTGCTACAGAAGAGGTTGAGGATGAAGATGACGATTCTAAAGTGGTGTACAATAAGAAGAAGCGAGCTGCCGCTGACAACAAGCTATATTTCTCTAGTGGGCCCGTGAAGAGCTCGAAAGAATCCGAGTTGGAAAAGACGAAAGCCTCAGTTTTTGAATACGAGTCGTCCAAAGAAATTCAGGTTCACAATGACAGTCGGGCGACAGCCACTTTGGAGACCGAGACTGATTTCTCGAGAGATGCTCGGGCTATCAGAGAGAGAGTTCTCAAGCAGGGTGAGGAGGCTTTGAAAGGAAAAAATAAAGGTGATGGGTCAGAGAAGATATATAAAGGCTTACATGGGTATACTGATTACAAAGCTGGGTTTCGGAGAGAGCATACTGTTGCGAGTGAGAAAGCTGCTGGGGCCCATGGGCCTCTGAGGGCTTCGGCCCATATAAGAGTGTCTGCAAGATTTGACTATCAGCCAGACATTTGTAAAGATTATAAAGAGACTGGTTATTGTGGGTATGGAGATTCCTGCAAATTTATGCATGATAGAGGTGATTATAAATCGGGTTGGCAGCTTGAGAAGGAGTGGGATGAAAAAGAGAAGGCGAGGAAGAAAAAAATGGCTATGGGAATGAAGGATGGCGATGATGACAACGATGATGAGGTAAGGGGTGCTGAGATGAGTGATGAAGATGAAGATGCATTGCCTTTTGCATGTTTCATTTGTAGGGAACCTTTTGTAGACCCTGTTGTGACAAGGTGCAAGCACTATTTCTGCGAGCATTGTGCTTTAAAGGTATTTGCTGTTTCTTGTGTTGTACTTGTATTTTGCTTAGAATGTCCGAGATATTTTTGGGATGTATTTCTTGCTAAGATAAATTTAATTTTTTTTCCACAGCATCATGCGAGAAATAAGAAGTGCTTTGTCTGCGACCAGCCGACGAATGGGATATTCAATACAGCCTTTGAGATACTCAAAAGAATAGCTGCCAAGAAAAACTAACGAGTCATGTTTGCGCCATTGTTAGTACACTTCTCTTTCTTGACATGAGTATTTGTATTTTAAACACTGCTCGTAAGTTTCTATAAGAAATCCTTTTCACCATTAACTGCTGATGCAAATGTTATGTTTGGAGAATCTTTCTTTTCTTGTTCTTCCCCAGGGGCAAATATGATACCCAAAAAAATGTATGAGCTTGTAATAGTATTTTATTTGTGTAAAAATCTAAACGAAAGTAGAATCTGAAATCCGAAGCACTCAATCCAATGCTTTTCAATTTGGATGAGTTGAATGAGAATCAAAAGCAGAAACTAGCATTTGCAGTGGTCACTAAAAGGTAAGCATTTATTCTTAAGCCGAAAGTAACCCTATGAATCTCAATCATAATTCTCCTTTCTTATTTCTTCTCCTTCCTTTTCGTTCATTACCAGCTTCTTCCACCGAGGTACAACCTCCGAAACCGTAAATCTGGGTCCCATATGAACCAAAAGATACACTGGAGGTATTTAATTCTGCATATTGCCTACCCAATTTTTGAGCACGAAGATCTTTCATTCCAGTTATCTTCCCCGAGAGCATGATCAGCAGTATGTGTCCGCCTAACCAGAAGATAGGTGGACCGTCTGTTGGATCAGCAACCCTTGCTTTCTTCCTCTGCGACGTCTTCCTCTTCCATTTCCTCGTCGTTTCTTTCTTGCTCATCACTGTCTCCCTCTTCTTCTCCATCTCCATCATGCCGATTGCTAGTTCGATGAAACTCTAAATTGAGTAGCAATTTGGAGTACTCCAATATTTTCTTAAATTCATAGTACATGCCTTTTTTGTTTTTTGGAATGGAGGTTTCCAAGATGAGTGTTTTTTTTTGCATGGATGGTGGAGCTTTCTCGTTGTGGAGGTTTCATGGTGCATGGTTTTTTCCTGGTTATGAAGGTTCCCCTCGTATGTTTTTTCTTTGTATTTTGGGACAGCAGTGTGGTGGTGTGTTGCTATTGTGCTAGACAGATCTGGATGGTACTTGGTGTCGATATGGTGCGATGCATGGTGTCGTGTTGTTGTGCGTTGGTTTTCTGTGATCGCCTGGTGTTTTTTTCCCTGGATTGTGTTGCCATTAATCTTGGGACTGACTTACCATATGTGCCCTTTCTTATTTTCTTATAGATATAATATAAATATGTCCCCACGATTTTGACGGTGCGTGTTTTTCTCTTTGTATTTTAGGGCAACAATGCAATGGTCCATGGTTATTGTTCTAGACAGATCTGGTCGATGCGTGACTTTGCTGGTGTAGTTTGGTGCATGGTGTCGATATGCATTGATTTCGTTCTAATTGCCGGTGCCTTTTCTTTGGGATTGTGATGCCATATTAAACTTGGGAACCAACTTACCATATAACTAGTTTCTTCCATAGTTTTGACTTGTGTATAGATTTAAAATACTACTATTATAATGTCGTTTGTAGGCGTATTATCATCGTCCGTATAAATGTTGGCGTATGGAAATTAATGGGCTGGCTACAAGACCTTGGGAAATTAATGGGCAGGCCAGAAGCCTTTTGAGGGAGAGTGAATGAAAAGATAAACCGTGACATTTATGGATTCCCAAGGTATTCTTAGCTACCTCATGAGGCAGTGCCTCACATTTGCTCTATACATTTAATTTATGTACAACATTTAAATCAATCACGTATTGTGACATGACAATAGCAATTATCTCAAACTCATCGCCGTCTCATGATATTTTCCATATAAATGGAAAAACCTATGATGTTGACGGTTTTGGAATTTCGTTCTATTTCTCCTTCATATGAAGGTTGCGACAGGAAGGGCATCCGGCGTAAAACTTTGCCACTTTGTTATTTGCATGAGTTATGGTGTTAACTAATTTTAGACAATTAGACGACACTATAATCTTCATGCCACCGACCCCAACATAGTTGGGATTAAGGTGCTGATGATGATGACAACATTTAAATCAAATGCACAATACATTTGCAACATGAGGCACTACCTCATGAGGTAGCTAAGACACATTCAATATTAGTGCCCATAATCTTTTGAGATGAATGTTATCGTCTCCTTTTTCAACAATAATGCCCATAAAGATACGAAGCAGCAAAGTGTATAGTTCGGGTACTAAAAGATCAATAAGAAAATAAACCACACACCACCATGATTTGAGTGGCGGCGTAGGCTTATCCCTCTCAAAACTTCCACTTTCAGCACTTAAAATTTTAGCAAGATTCCGGAGAGCGGTAATCTTTCTGCAAGCATACTCCAAGTGATTATACAAAACCACCAATCCATCGCCCTTTTTTTGGCCCCCTTTCTTCATAAACTAGTCACCCCGTCATCACTAGAATCGCCGCCATGGCCGATGGCGCTGATTTTGGAGCTTTGAGCCCGCCAAGAAAAGCCATGTCTTTTATGGGATGAGATTAAAGACCTAGTCTTGGCTGGAAATTATGAGAGCTTGGAGAGAGAAAGTAAAGTCTTGGATAAGTAGCCCGAAGATATTATGAGTCTTGCAAACAATTATGCTTTTAGAGGAAATGTTTTTTCGTAGCATGTGATAACGATGAGTTGATAGTATGTGCAAATAGAAGCTAAGTTGAATAAGTTAAAGACACTATTATTTGTAAAAAGTCGATCTACGAACAAATCGGAAATATATAAAAGTTCAAGCACACATAACTAAACATAGAATATACATATCTAGAGCATCAATACTTGTTCCACAATCCAATCATGTTCTCTGACGGAAATACTCCCTGTGTCGCCGAATAAGTGTCCCCAGCCGTCAAAATACATATATCAAGAAAAAGGATCAAATATATACCATCTAACCTTATTGGGAAATTATAAGTGTGTATGAATAGCTCACATAATGCTTTCGGAAAAAGTGAAATGAAGGTGAAAGTTCAATACTATTTTTGCATTGAGTTTTGAAAAAGGACGCTTATTCGGAACGACATTCGTTTCGAATAGGATACTCATTCTGGGGAAGGATGGAGTATATGTTTATTATCGTACTCTTCCAAAGTTAGCATGAATCTTTTCAGATGCTTCACTATCATCCATTTTGATGACAATTTGCCCTTTCACTTTCAATTGAATGCTATTGAAGGCAGTTATCACATCCATATCCTCAAGATTAATGAAACTCCACTAACAATACCCTTTCATCTTCTTATGCAAACCACATCTCTGAAGTAGGAGGCAACACTTCCCCAAATTAATCTAGTAATTGGAGAATAATTGAAATAGATATGTATTAAAGATCTCCGGCATTCTAGTAATTATGTCTACG
Source organism: Orobanche coerulescens (assembly GCA_033398695.1). NCBI lineage: Eukaryota > Viridiplantae > Streptophyta > Magnoliopsida > Lamiales > Orobanchaceae > Orobanche > Orobanche coerulescens. Next base: position 14,884,323 of record CM065815.1, on the reverse strand, counting down.
GAATGTAAGAAGCATGTTCATCGGGGAACAAAATTTTGGAATCGATAATGCATCTCATAAGCAAGCTTAGCTGATGAAAAGCCACATACCTAACAACTCAAATGCATATGCATAATACATAGTTGAGAAATAGTTAAGTTTCTCAGAGAAATAAAGTGAGCTCTTGAACAAGAAATTTTTTACCTTTTGATCCATGTTTATATTCTTTATACTTCTACCAGCGTTCTCTTGGCCGGCCATCCGGAAACACAGGAACAAGAACCTTCTCCTCACTCTTGCTCGACCCATTAACTTCCTCACTCGGTTTGCTCAGTTCTAAACTCGGCAACACATCATATTCTTTTTCATTAAAATCCGAAGGCACATCATCACCATCATCATCACTCCATTCCTCCTCCCCCTCCTCTTCTTCTTCATCATCATCATCATCATCATCATCATTTTCATCACTTTCTATATTCTCAATATCCGACCATTCATTTTCCTCATCTTCATTTCCTTCCTCTCCATCCGAATCCGTCCTCGGAGAATTCCTCCTCGGAAACCGGGGAACATTGACGAGCGCACGGAACTTCTCCTTTACGAGCAACATTCTGTCCTTTTCGATCAACTGAGAATCATGATATGCTTCTCGGAGGAAAACAGAGTCTCTATCCCCTTTGAGGGAAACATAGAACATATCCGGATGCCTTATCAACATCCCCCTCAGCTGTTGCGAAAATCTAAACTCCTCCCGGAAATGGGTCAAATGATCCACGAGCGTTCTCTTCTCGACAGTTAGGCTCAAAATTTCATGAACAACGCTGCAAGCATGCTTCTCCTTCTCGGGCGTACCCGACCTCAACTCCGAGAAATCGGAATAAGGCGAAATGTGAGGCATATCTCTAAATTGACTGATCCTTCTCATCTCGCCTTTCGAAAGACTAAGCCCTTTCGGTAGCTTAACTCTATTGAACCTCGGCGTCCGATCGATGATCAAATCCCTCTCATCCATCTCCCTTTGTCTATTCTCTTCGTCCGCAAGCTCGGCTGCAGACACCGCAAGCTCGGGATCCCAATGAGTCAGCTCGAGGGCCGGGCCCCGTCCAGTCGCGGCGATCCTGAAATACTGAGGGTAACGATGGCATATAGTGTCGCGAAATTCCATGGGAAGCCCCAAATCCGTTTTCAAATGGGCAATTTTCTCTAGAAGAATACGCTTATCGATCGACATCATCAACAATTTCCTCAGTTTAATGACCAGCAAACCCTCCATTCCGTTCCTAATCTTCATCTCCTCAAGGTAAAGCCTCTCGGCCTCAGCCGTTAGCTTGAATTGAAGGGAATAAACCCCTTCCTCCACAATCTCAAACACGGAGGGGAATTTCCTCAACAGTGAAATAAACCGCCGCCCCCTCTCTAGCCCCAAAGCTTTTCTAAACTTACCCAAATCGCGAAGGGCCATGATTCGATCCGGATGACTCATCAAAATCTTTCTAATTTTTATAGCTAATTTGAGCTTCTTATCCTTTTGGATCACATTGTCGAAAGGAAGCTCTTTCCTCCTCTTCACAGGACCAGCTCTTATGACAGGGAAACGGGTCATCCGCGAATTTGCAGAGGAGTCATTGTTTCCTCGAAAAATTAATTTTTGACACAGAAATTGGGTGTTCTTCAAATTTGGGGAAGAAAATGACAGGCGGATATCTGAAGACAACGACGACGACTTGGGCTTTTGGAGCAGTGAAGAGTTACGCGAGAGGAAAAATGGAAGAGCGCGAACTGATGGTCGAGCTTTATGCCTTGAAATCAAGAATTTAGGGTCCATAATGAATCTACGATTCTTCTCTAAATCACAAGAAAAATGAATCGTAAAATCGCAGGAACTGGCATGACAAAGTAGAGTTTATAATGCTGATATATTATGTTATGTGGAAGGGGGAGATGAAGTTTCTTCCAGAAACCACTGACCTGAGAGCTTAACTAGGGCTTAGCAGCAAACACCCCTCTCTGCAGATATTTCGATGGGAAAAATGCACCGATGTACCCTGTGTTCTCATAAATCTACACGGATGTACCCTATGTTTTGTAAATTGCGGGTGTCGCCGTGTTGCTTTCTTTATAACCATGCGGAAGCCAAACCGTCAACATAATGGAGAGTGCTTTCACTGCATGTCGCGATTATGAGAGTAAATTTAGGTATTTTTATAATCGAATTGACCAAAATACCTTTAAGTAGTGAAATATATAACCTCTTTTAATCTCCTAAGTATCTCTTGTCAAGATATAAATATATTCTTTTTAAATATTCAAAATATAATAATTTTTTTATCATTGTAATTTAATATTTCAACGAAGACAAACGAAAACAATATCAATACCTTTCTTTACCATTTCGAGAAGTTTAAATTTTCACCATAATACATATAATAAATAGAAAATTCATAAGAAGATAAAGTTTAATATAAAATAAAATATTAAATTAGTGTATGGTGAAAATAAAAAAAAATTGTATTAAACTCAAAAAACAATTTAAGACAGAGCTTGCAAAGACAAAGTTTAAAAATCAAAAGATACTATTTTATAATTACGAATTTTATTTTATAGAATTTTATATTAAAATATAGGAAACTTTGTCTTCTTATGAATAGGAACACTATTTTATAATTTGTTTAATATAAGAAAAAATATGGTGAAAATCGGCTCAAAGCTCAAAGTTTAAATTACACTGAAAATAAACAAATTTTATTTTATATTAAACTTTGTCTTCTTATGAATTTTCCTATTTATTATATGTATTATGGTGAAAATTTAAACTTCTCGAAATGGTAAAGAAAGGTATTGATATTGTTTTCAGTTTGTGCTCGTTGAAATATTAAATTACAATGATAAAAAATTATCATGTTTTTGAACATTTAAAAAGAATATATTTATATGCACAACCTGAAGAGATACTTAAGAGATTAAAAGATGTTATATATTTCACTACTTATAGGGTATTTTGGTCAATTCAGTCATAAAAATACCTAAATTTACTCTCATAGTCGCACACCAGGCGAGTGAAGAACACTCTCCATTATGTTGGATGATTTGGCACTTCAGTGCATGATTATAAAGAACACGAGGTACATCTGTGCAATTTACAAAACACGGGGTACATCCGTATAGATTTATGAGAACACAGGATACATCTGTGCATTTTTCCCATATTTCAATATACTCTTTCATCGTGGGAATTTTGCTGATTTGCCCCCCTACACTTTGCGGAAAGGCATAAAATCTCTCTTACACTGCGTAACGCCGTAACGGCACGGTGTTGAATTATAATTAAATTAAAATAATTAAATATCAATTACTTTACTAAAAAAATAAATATTTGAATTTTACACGCCCGCCAGTGCACAAGTCGAAAGCCGGCCGCACAAAAAAGAAAGACCGTCGTAAGAGGTTTGCCGGCGGCCGCAACAAAAAACAACAAAATACTGGTCGTCACCAGATGTCTGTTGCCCGCCCCTCCCGCCTCTCACCCCCCCCCCCCCCCCTCAAAAGAAAAAACGCCTCGATCCCTAAAAAAACGGTCATCCCCGGAGGTGTGTTGGTGGGCGCCCTGTTGAAAAGTAGACTTGTAAGCCCGTCAAAAAAAAAATAAAAATTGACCGGCTGTGGGAGGCGTGATGGGTTAGGCGGTGGCCCCGTCAGAAACAGGTCGACAGAAGAAAAAAAAAAGTGGCGGAAAATAGGTCGGCTTGCAGGCAAAAAAAAGGGCGATCGTTGAAGGTTGGCCGCCAGCCGCCGGCGGCCCCTCAGAAAAATAGGCCGGTAGGGCGGCCGCAACAAAAAAAAAATTACTGTTGAACAATTTTTTTTAGGATTAATTAAATATTTTAAGGGTATATTTGGAATTTTTTATTATGGAATTAAACACAAACGGAGGGGCAAAATGGTAATTTCAGGTGCATACTACAGGAAAGTATCATTGTCCTTTATACTATACAAGAAAGAGATACCGCGTGTCATGGTGCCAGTGCTACAATTGAATTAAAATAATTCAATTACCACATTACCTTGCTTGAAAAAAAAATGTTTCACGAATCTATCGGCAGCCGAAAGTTCCGTCGTTAAAAAAAAGGTGGGGGGGGGGGGGGGGGGAATTGATGGACCACCGCAAAAGCGTACCGGCAGCCTCCCCCCAAAAAATAACCGACTTTGGAAGGCAGGTCGACGGGCCTGCCATTAAGAGAATAAGAACATAGATCGTCCGCTGGAGGTCTACCAGCAACACCCCGCTAAAAAGCAAGTCGGCGGGTCTGTCGTTAAAAAAAATGACGGCCGTCGAGGGGCCTGGCAAAAAAATAAAATAAATTGTCTAACCGGTGAAGGTCTGCCGGAAAAACTGACAGGCTAGCCTGGAATATACATAAAAAAATTGGCCTGTTGCCGGAAGTCTGTCGGCGGCTGCCCCGCCAGAAAAGTTAATCGGTCGAAAGTCAATCGGAGATCCCCGTCGTGAAAGAATTATTTTTAAGATGAGTTGTTCATTTTAATTTAATATTTTAAGTATATTATTAAAATTTATTATTGTTGAGCATTGATATTATTACTATTAAATTTATTACAAATCGGAAAAAGATGAGGTGTACATTGATTTTTTTAGATGCGGACCATGATCAAAAATATCGTTATAAATATCGGAAGGGTTGATGTGGCTTGTATTCAGGAGATTAGGTGGAAGGGGGCGCAGTCCAGGGAGGTGAACGGTTATAAATTGTGGTATTCAGGCCTTGCTAACTCGAGCAATGGTGTGGGCATTCTTTTGTCTAAGGAGCTTAAGGACAACGTCGTGGAAGTGAAGAGGTGCAATGATAGGATTATGTTCGTTAGAGTGGTGGTTGGGGAGAAGGTGCGTATGCCCCACATGTTGGTTTGTGTGTGCTTGATAAGGAAGCCTTTTGGGTCTGTTTAGATGAGTTGGTCGGGTGTATTCCGGACGAGCAATTTATTATTTTGGGGGGCGATTTCAGTGGGCACATTGGTGAGGGGGTGGATGGTTATCATAGTGCGCATGGGGGTTTCGGCTTCGGAGTTAGGAATGCAGGAGGTTCCGCATTTGTTGAGTTTGCACCGCATGAGTTGGTAATTGCTAACTCTGTTTTTCAGAAGAGAGCTGAGCACCTCATTACCTTCAGTAGTGGGGGCACAACACGCAAATTGACTACCTTCTTTTGCGCAGTCGGGATGCTAGGGCGTGCGTGGACTGCAAGGTGTTTCGGAGCGAAACATGTGCTTCTCAACACCGGCTGCTGGCTATGGATTTATCCATGAGAGGTCGTGTTGTTAGCAGGGTTAAAGTAGCTAGACCTAGGATTCTCTGGAAGGATCTGAAGGGTGAGAAGGCGACAGTATTCAAGGAGTCTCTGACCCGCGAAGGAGGTTTTTTGCGTGCGGGCGATGCTAACCTTATGTGGACCAGCATGGCCAATGCTATTAGGAGAGTGGGCGAGAAGGTGGTAGGGGTTTCTTCGGGTAGGTCTAGTGGACCTAGGGAGGCTTGGTGGTGGAATGAGGAGGTCCAAAACAAGGTTAAGGCAAAACAAGCGCTATTTAAGGAGCTTTTGTCGGTTAGTGATGGGGAGGAGAGAATCTCGAAGATTGTAGCGTACAAGGTGGCGAAAAGAGAGGCTAAGAAGGCAGTGGCTAAGGCTAAATGTGAGGCTTACGAGGAGATGTACAAGCGCCTAGACACCAAAAAAGGAGCGAATGCTTTTTTTAAACTAGCGGAAGCTAGGGAAAGAGGGCGGCGCGACCTGGGACCCGTTAAGTTTATTAAGGATGATTTGGGTCAAGTGTTAGTGAACGATGTGGCTATTAAGGAGCGGTGGAATAGGTATTTTTCGAACTTTTCAATGAGGCTAGAGGTAGTGACTCGGTGGTGCAAGGAGTTAGTCTATCTTCTGCTCGTTCGTTTAGTTCCTGTGAGAGCATCAGCAAGGAGGAAGTAAATGGTGCCCTAATGAAAATGGGTAGAGCTAAGGCTGTAGGCCCGGATCAGATCCCTATTGAGGTGTGGCTTTGTTTGGGGGAAGTCGGTGTTCAGTGGCTAGCAGAGCTGTTCAACATCCTTCTCAAAGGCTCTAAGATGCCGACAGAGTGGAGGCATAGTATTGTCGTGCCTTTTTTCAAGAACAAAGGCGATGCTCAGAGTTGTAGTAACTATAGGGGTATTAAACTCCTCAGTCATACTATGAAACTTTGGGAAAGAGTGGTGGAATGCACGGTTAGAAGAGAAGTGGAGATCTGAGAGAACCAATTTGGCTTCATGCCGGGGAGGTCCACGACTGAGGCCATTCATCTCGTCAGACGCCTTATGGAGAAGTTTAGAGAGCGGTGTAAGGACCTCCATATGGTGTTCATAGATCTAGAGAAGGCTTATGATAGCATCCCGCGCGAAGTTATTTGGAGGAGCCTAGTATAGAGGAGGGTGTCGTTGCCATTCGTTAGGGCGATCCAAGACATGTACTCCCAAGCTAGGACGTGCGTTAGGACCCCAGTTGGTGACACCCAGTATTTTCCGGTTGAGATAGGGCTACACCAGGGGTCGGCGCTAAGTCCTCTTCTCTTCGCTCTAATCCTTGACGTCATTTCACGAGGGATTCAAGATGGCATCCCGTGGTGCATGCTTTTTGCTGACGACATTGAGTTAGTGGCGGAGTCGAGGAGGGAGGTGAACTCGAAGTTGGAGCTTTGGTGGGCTAAGTTAGAATACCAGGGCTTACGTGTGAGCCGGGATAAGACCGAGTATCTTTGGTGTAACTTTAGTGGTGAGGCCAACGAGCAAGATGTTGAGGTAAAGATTGCGGATCAGATCGTACCCCGTACGGATAAGTTCAAGTATTTGGGTTCGATCATTCAGAAGGAATGTGAGTGTGAAGATGATGTCACGCATCGCATCAAGGCGGGGTGGCTACGGTGGAGAGCAGCGACAGGGGTCCTGTGCGACAAGAAAGTCCCTCTAAAGTTGAAGGGTAAATTCTATAGAGCGGCAATTCGACCTGCAATGTTGTATGGCTCCGAATGTTGGGCGATGAAGAAGTCGCTTGAGAGCAAGTTGGAAGTGGCTGAAATGAGAATGTTACGTTGGTCGTGTGGTCGCACAATGTTAGATAGACGGGGTTTTCAGGAATGCGCTGGAAGTGGCGCCCATTTCAGCGAAAGTTAGGGAAGGGAGATTGAGATGGTTTGGCCACGTCCGCGGGAGGCAGGCATCTGCTCCGGTGAGGAGGGTCGAGAGTTTAATGGTTGTAGGGGAGAGGAGGAGGCGGGGCCAGGAGGATGTGGGAGGAGCAACTGAGATTAGATTTGAAGGCCTTAAACCTTTCCGAGACCATGACTGTTGATAGGTGCGCTTGGAGGCGCCAGATCAGAGTTGTGGATTCTTTTGTAGGGAGCGGTGCTGTAGTTGAGAGCCTCAGGGTTGGGTTGTCTCGGTTAGCTTTGACCTAGAGCATTGCATTTTTACTTGTATTGTATATTTTATCCTATTGTCTTTGCGTGTGGTGTATTTTTGACAGTGAGCTGTGCGCAGAGCCAACATCTCTTTTGTTAGAGCAGCGTTCATCGGGAGTGAAGTAGCCAAATTCCGCTTAGGTAAGTCCCATGTGGATCAAGCCATGGGCTCAGGTATGGTCTCGAGCTTTTTCGAATCATATGTTTCCTTTGTATTTATCACACAAGTTTCTGCTGTACACTAAGTTGGGGGTCTTCACGGAAACAGCCTCCCTACCATAATAAGTAGGCGTAGTGCGTCATGTCTTACATAGGGCCTGCTCTGAGCGGGATATACTGGGTATGTTTGGTTTGATTTGATTTAGATATATGAAATGGATCAAGATTGCCATGACATGAGAATTATGAATTATGAACCACCATTATCCGTTAAATTACTCGATACAGATGATTTAGATGTAGGTGAAGTTTAATGATTAATACACGCGTGAGAGGTGTGGAGGTTATAAAAAGAGTACGCTAAACGGATAACTTATTATCTTCGCACAAATAAATTATTTTTATTTAAAATATAATAACTTAATTATTTTTATTCGTTTTTTGATAAAAATCATATCAAATTAATTTTTTTTCATTATCTACTATTTAAGGTGCATAAGGCATACTTGTGAATATTAAAAAAATACTATTTTTTTATTAAAAATACTGTTTTTATTTTAGAAAATATATGGAGTCTATGTTAGCATAATATTTAGTGCTGAAAATTAAAATAAGCTATTCGATTCTCAATTTGAGCTCGATTGATAAAAAACTCGTTCAAACTAAGTCCATTAATATAATGAAACTAGCTTGAACATAAATTTTTATGTGAAAATTAATTTTTTAATACCAAACATCTTCACCCATAAGAGTGTAAGTTATTGATACCATTTTGCTTAAAGAGACTAAAATGTCCTCCAAAAAGGTGTTGATGTTGAATTTTCTTTTTTATCTTTTAGTGATAGATTTAAGGGTATTAATGTCTTTTGGTATCAAAAACTTATACTCTTATGAATGAGGATATATAACTTGTTACTTTTATGGTTTGCTATTATAAAAGATAGAACCCAATTTTTATTTAATATGATATCAAGCTCGGCTCAATATAAATAAAAATTATTGTATGCATAAAAAAACTGAAATACTCGAGCTTGATTATTGTTCACATCGATTAAAGCTCGTTCAAACTTGACTCTATTACTAATCAAACCAAGCTTAAACATACTGTTTAAACTCGATAAGAATTCAAATAAGTTTGAAGAGACATATATTTGAATCTTTTGGATTGATTTACACCCCTAACAATTGCAATAAATTTTATATCAACGATACAATCAAAGTATTATAACACCGAAAAAATGTGAGTACCGAGTAGGAAAATTAAAATTTTGATTGTCAAATCAATTCAAAATAACATAAAGTAATAAAAAACAATTAAACATAATATGTAAGAGCACTGTACATGTATAATAATAACACTAAAAATGGTTAGAATAAGTTCGGAAGCAAATATCAAAACTTAAAAATGCATAGTAACTAGTTCATAATAGCAGTCTATATTATATAATGGGATCTCTCTTTTTAGTACCAAAGCATAAAAGTAACAAGTTATATATCCCTATTCATAAAACTATAAGTTTTTTATACCAAAATGTGTTAAAAGACTTTATTACCCTTAAAGTCTACTACTAAAAGATAAAAAAACATATAAAAAAAAGATTATTAAAACGAAACAACAATAAAAAAACAGTCTCACAACTCAATATTTTCCTCTGCAAAAAAACACTCCTCCTCTCTGCAAAAAAACTCTCCCGTCGTGAAACCCTTCTCCGGCCAGAAAATGTCGAACTCCGACTACCACAGAGAATCTGAAGACGCCAGAAGTTCCGCTAGTGACACTCCATCTGAAGAGAAATTCGTCAATGAGCTGCCGGTTAGTGTATTTTCATTCACACACGATCGTGCCACGACGGTTGTTCATCTTCCCACGATCGTGCTGAAGAAGATGAGACCATCGTGTACACGATGGTCTTTCATGGGCACGATGGTTACACACGACGGTCGTCGATCGTGTGTGCCGTCGTGTGCTAGAAGACCAAAGGCTCCTGCCTTGCACACGATCGCAGGCACATGATCGTTTCCCGTCGTGTGAACCGTCGTGTGGCACACGATGGTCTTCACACGGCGGGCATCGATCGTGTGCAAGGCAGAATTTTTTTTTCGTTCTCTTAAGCATTCTATCATATTCTTATGAGTTGTATGTCCATATTGCAGACTGGTTGCGTATGGAAGAGACCTACATTGCGTTTTGTTACACGTCAAGTGAATCTTTACATACGGGAGGCGGTATTTAAAGAGATCATTGAGACACTAAGAAGTATGGGCCGCAATTCAGCGATTCTTGATCGAGCTATCGAGAGCTTGACCGAGGGGGTCCTGGGGCGCTTGATTAAAGTTAGGAGGAATGGGAGTTCAAATACTGCCCTACATCACTTGATTGCCCGTCAATTGGAGGGTGATCAAATCCCCCCGGATGAGTCGTGGTTCCAGGTTTGCGGGAGGACCATTCGTTTTACGAACCGTGATTTTGCCATGACCACTGGACTCCATTTTGGAAACTCTACCTTCCATCCGCAGGACGACCATCTCCTTCCGTCTGACGGTATTTTCCACAGAATACTCCATGGCAAAAATATTAAGGTTAGTGTTCTGCGGAAGAGGTTCAATGCACGAGATTTTGGTAGAGACATAAGAGATTATGTGAAGGTTGCCAATTTGCTTATATACTACTACTTTATCCTATGCCGTGACGACATGATGGTCGAGACATGGGCATGGGCATTAGTGGAGGATTTCGAGCAGTGAGATATGTTTTCTTGGGGTTCTTATGCCTTTGGGATTTTATCTTACTACATAGGCAGCATTGCCATGAAGGAGGGACAAGAGCACAAGGACTATCACTTCTATGGTCCTGTTTGGGCTTTACAAATATGGTCGTATGAGATGATTCCTTCATTGGGAGCATTGTGTGGTATTCGAGATAAAACTGTCCAAGTCCCCCGGTGTTTGATGTGGACTACGAGGAAGATGTTTTGTCATTTCACTCATTTCTTCGACGATAAGGTACATAAATTTTTAAACGTATTTTCTCCTGACTTCATCTCTTAAACGTTATGTGATTGCCCATCTAATGGTATGATTTAATGACTAATTTTGCAGCACAGAGTACTTCCCTCTTTACCGCATTTGGAGGAGGATGAGGCTGAGTACTACTACCTGAGCTTTGAGAATGGCTCGCCATATGACGTTAAGTTCATTAAGCATGTAAGAATAGCTGTGAAGAATAAGGAGGATGAGCCTGCGCCGATCCCGAGGAAGAAAGTTATGGATAGGTTGAAGAAGGCTGCTGGAAAATTGATTACATATGAGTCGGCACATAAAGTGTCGAAGCGACGCCGGCAGAATACCCCACCAGTAGATGGTGCAGAGACATCGGACCGGGAGAGGCAGCCAGAGAGGGTGTGTTGTGTCCACGGACTTCCTTGTCCGGACCACACCCAGGACACGAGCAGGGATGAGTACTTCGATCGTCGTTTGAAGGCGATCTTGTACGACGATTCAGAGTCCGGATTTATTGCTCGAGTTTCTCGCCAGGTGCTTTCTGGGATCGTGGATTTCTTCGGACCTATGCATAGACGTTCTAGGAGCCCGGTACACTACTCAGCTGGGAGCCATGATAGGCCTCGTCATTCTGCATCTGTTAGCAGCGCCCAGCGGAGGATTCCTGACCCTCCACGTCACTCAGTCTCTGGCGCAGCCCACAGTTACCATTCTCAGCGTCAGCCTAGTCATCATTCTCAGCGTCAGCCTAGTCATCATTCTCAACGTCAGCCGAGTCACCATTCTCAGCGTCTGCCTACCCACCATTCTGAGGTCCAGCACAGTCACCATTCTCAGATTCATCATTCTTTTGAGCGGACTCAGCAGCCCCTTGATTACGAGCATCAGTATGAGCCATTTGAGGCGCCGTTTCAGCAGTATGGGACGATGTTCGACTGGTTTCAGGACGAACATCATTATAGTGCGATGTTTCGAAGTGAGGGTGGTGGTCCTGAGCAGCAGCCTCCATTTCAGATCGAGCAACCAGTTTTTGAGATCGAGCAGCCGGCTGTACAGCTCTCTGATCGTTATAGTTGTGGGAGGGATGCTGAGGGTGATGAAGATGGTGAGAGTGCCGGAACCCAGCATTTGGGTGAGCGTAGTCTTCCACCGCGAGTGAGTCGACCATCTGCTGCTCTTCGGGAGCCTTTTGTGGTTGCGCCTCCAAGAGATAGCGAGGCTCTGAAGAAGTTGTACCTACAGTTTAGGAGGGAACAGCCACGTGATGCTATTGTCCGGTGTTTGGAGACTGGTCATGCTCTCACCCAGGCTTTATTTGACCGGATAGAGTCTAGCGGTGAAGACTTTGATGCTGAGGTGATAGACTGTTATGTGCTTGCGACTCGAGCGAGGCTTCGGAGGGGAGTCCGTAGTGTTGGTGTCGGTAGAGTTGGCACTGTACTTGCTGGCTCTCTATTTTACGTAAGTTCTATAACCTACTCGCTTGTATATCATTGGTGTGATATGGATTTTTTTTTTTTTAATTTTGTGGTTTGGCTTTTTGTAGTTAGTTTTGGCCAACGAGTTTGCAAGACTCCATCCGGATGATCCACTTGGTATCAAGGTGATGGGGAAGCCGGTTTACAAGGATTGGAAAATTCCTAAATGCATCGAGGACTACATGACAGGTCTTGATACACCACATGCGGTTCCATAGTTATATTGCAACGAAGTAAGTTTGAAATTTATATTTATAAATAATTGACGATTTGTTTCCATTTGAAATTTATATTTATAAATGATTCGCTAATTATAAATGATTCGCTATGTTTGATGTGATGATCTTATATGATTACATATTTTGTTTCAACAGATCATTGCCATTTGTTACCTCGACCAGAGCCACTGGGTGACTATCAAGATTGACATCATAACATGGATCGTGGAGTTGTACGATTCCTTTTACACACCACCACGAAGATGGTCGATACCGATTCAACCAACTGCGACCGATTATGCGTCTGATGCCTCGTGTGCTAGCTCAATCCGGGTATTGGCTGAACAACCAATCGAAGAAGAAGTATGACACGGAGATGAGTTTCAAAATTATGCCACGAGAGCTACAGTTCATACAAAACGATAATCACAGTTGTGGCCCCTTCGCGTGCATGTACTTGGATCGACTCGTCTCTGCAAACCCAGGAGCAAGGCACCAAATCAAGGAACTTAATGAAAAATATATTAAGAAATATCGATATGGTTTAGTTGCTAAAATCTTTATGTTGTCTTTAGACATGTAGAATGGTTTATGGTTACGATCGTGCCCATTGGGTTACGATCGTGCCCATCGTGGGTTACGATCGTGCCCATCGTGGGTTACGATCATGTGCATTCTTCCATGACCGTGTGCACACAACAGCATAGACAATTACCTTATAGCGTCAACGGCATGACGACATGGAATTTGATCCAAATCAAACTCACGACAACAACATGTCCATGTTCGAAGGTCGAGCTCATAAGAAACTTTGTTTTCTTCGACTATATAAACAAGTGGGGTGGTAGCTCGAACGGTAAGAGTCAGACTGGCTTGCACAGAGTTAGAAAGCTTTTCAAAAGTGTGCATTGTCGACTCATGGCCTCTTGATGTAGCTTCTACCCGCTTCTCATCAAATTAATTCTCTAAAATTAGGCGAAATATCTCAAGTAACGAGCAAACAGGTAAACGCCTCGCCCACAACATACGATTATTAAAGCATTCAACAGCATTGGATGTCAAGAAGTTATAGCGTCGTACCGGACACTTCGACCTAGCCCACCTCTCTGGCCTAATTTCAGAAAGGCGCCTGTGAGCCCCATTAGGGCTTTCGATATGTAGTTTCGAAAAGTAGTTTTCAAAAACTTCTTCTCGATGCGTGTAGGCAGCAGTTCTAAAGAGTCCTATAGCATGCGCACCGTAGGAGGTCAGATTTTTTGCAAGATGGTGATAGCACAACCCGTGGAATGCATTCGGATAGACAGCTCGAACAACATTTTGAATGCTCTTATGTTGGTCACTCACAATCAGTAAATCTTCCATCGGATTGTAGCATATGCGCATGTTATACAGAAAATAATTCCATGAATCGTCGTTCTCTATCGGACCAAGACCACCACAGGAGGAACCCGGTTGAGCATCTCAGCGGTCGGGGTAGCTGCCCGGACGTAGTCAAGGAACCAGCGCGGCCGTCGCCCCTTCATCTGGTCACACGGTTCCACCCGATCCTGGTTAACCGGGAGATAATGGCCCTCTAAATCAATTACGGGCTCCTCACTGGCCACACGACCAGTCCGGAAAGGAGTTGGGGCGGACACGACAACTTCAGGAGCAGACGAACCCTCCGCCTTGGTTGCGCTGTCCTCAGGCCCGGTCTCCACCCTCTTCCGCTTACCAGCCCACTCCCTCCGCTCGGCGGCCTCAGCTGTCAGCCTCGCCACGCGCTGCGCGGGCGTCTATTTCCGCCCGGACGAAGTCTTGGCCTTAGGAGCTGGAAAAAGAAGACATGTCAAAAAAAAAAAGCTACCTGATGAAGACATTATGCTCGGATCGGTCGATCTAAGTCCGGCCGCCCAAAGGTTTTCCTCGGTAACTAAAAGATACGACTTCCTTTGCTCAAGAGGAAGATCCAAAAGCTGTTCAACCCGGTCGTCGAACTCGGAAGAGGTCTCTTGCGCCGGGATGCGTTCTGCACATGCAATAAATGATGAGCGTTAGACAAAAAAGGAACAGAAATACGAAATACGACACTTACTCATTTTGGCCGTAAAATGCTCTGGGACCCTAAGCTCGGCATCTATCACACCAGGCTCCCACTCATCCAACGAGCTCCTCCACGGTCCCCCTATGAAGAACCAATGTTCCTTCCAGCTATGGATTGTCTCAGGCACACCCACTAATTCCTTATGCATGGCATGCCGGGCCGTCAGGTAAAACCAGCCCGAGCCGGATCTACCAACCGACCTCCATAGAAAGAGGTTGTTGAACTCCTCAAAACTGGGCTCGGGCCAGCCGTGCTGGTTGAAAAGAATGAAAAGACCCACCACCCGAACCCAGGAATTCGGATGGATTTGGGGAACACGAAGGCCCCACTGCCTTAGCCACCGGGAGAAGGCTAACGGAAGCGGAAACCTGAGTCCGACCAGTAGAGAGCGGTAATACACCGCCGTACAACCGACGGGCGGAGTGTGGGGCCTCTCCTCGGGGTTCGGAACGAACATCCGCACCATCGCCGGAATCTTAAATCGCAGCCGCCAAGCCGCTAATTGCTCCTCCGTAACAGTGCTGCGAATCGAGGCCGAATCCCACTCCGCCTCCACACGAGGGGACGACCGAGGGCGAGTCCAAGCCACCACCGACTCGACTCTTCCTTCCGCCTGAGTCCCTCCGACGGCCGTCAACGGCACCGCCATCTCCACCTCTCCAGATTCCGGCGACTTCACGACTTCGCCTTCTTCTTCCTCAACACTCCAGTCGACAGGAACTCCGCCTACCGACAGATCTGCCACACCCGTGCGGTCCGGCGACACGGTCAACTCCGCCTCAGTCTCGCCCCTCGGCTCCGACATCTTAAATGAAAAAAAGGTGGGGGGAGAGCTTACCGGGAAAGTCTCTGTAAAAATCGGGAAAAAATCGCCGGAAAATTCTTTCTCTCCCCTGTAATTAGCAAGCACAAAAATGGCGAAGGGATAAGGAAGGAGGAGACAGGCTATATTTATAGGGAAAAAAGGGCATTAAATGCCAGGCGCGTGGAGCGGCGATTCCTATTGAACTGTCGCGAAATTCGAAGGCGCGTGACAACGCCATCAAATTAAATTATGCCACGCGTCCTCCTCATAATGACACTTAATGGCCCTGAAATCGAATCGACGTGACTCTCAAAGAGGCGTCCCTTCGAGAGATCTTATCCTCCCACAAGACGGATCGGCCTCAACATGAAACGACCCCAGCCCCGGCCAACCCGGCACGGCCCTGGACTCGGGGGCCCTTGTTGGCAGCCCATCCACCTTGGAATCCACCTAGGCACTCCAGACAGATGAACCGGTCGAGCAGAGTCTGAAGCCGGACCGGGTACAAACCCGATTTTCTCCCGAGCTCGTTGGAACCGGACCGGGCAGAGACATCAGAGCCGACCCGATATCCGACCCGGGAGGGCCGAGCAGAGAGAAGATCGAATGCTCCGAATCAAGATTACAACAAGGCCGACCTGAATGGCGGGAGACCCGAGGACCGACCCCAGCGGATAAGCACCGCCAGAAGCATGCGAGGCTGGCCCGCATGCCAATTAATGCATGCAGTCACGCCCCTTCCGAAGGCACTCCTTAGAGGCCGCCACGTGTCCAAGGCATATATGCAGACTGACAAGTGTTTTGGGCATATTCCCCAAACATTCGCCAGCTGTCATCTCTCCACTGGCTCAAATTGTCTATATATAGAAGAAATGTACAGTGAAAGCAGATCTTTGGATTTTTAGCATTTATGACATAGAGAGAAAAAAGAGAGAATTCAGATTGACTGAGAAAAAAGATAAGGCTTGTAATTAGCAAGCAAACAAGATAGACCGGCATAAAATATCCTGCTCGGCTCTACTCTATATCAAAGTCATTAATAAAATTTAGTGATCAAACACCTTACATCTTGTTTATTATTTTCTACTTGTCTTCGATCCATTCATCCAGATCAGCACACGTGACGTTGACCATATCAGACGTCAACAGAACCAAACGTCCCCTTAGCTGCACCAACTGAGCCAGCCTCTGACCCAAGTGAAAGTGATGTCCTGAATCTAAGTCAGAATGTGGCGTACCGTCAAAAGTCGATGCGGCTCTAGAAGTCGATTCTGTCCCCAACCGGAAGTGGAACTTCCTGGAGTATCTAGGCCACTTTCCTATTGTAATAATAATAATAATAATAATAATAATAATAATATAAACTATTGAAAAAAAGAATATAATAACAATTTAGTTAGTCTTAAATAAAATGCAAAAGAAACTTAATTGAATACTAGCAATATACTTGTAGGATTGTTTTTACTAATGTTGATTCTCTTTTTTTGTTTTCATGTGGAGTGAAATTTATTTAATTAAAAATAATAATAATATACATTAAAATTACACCAAGCAGTTCAAATTATAGCAACTCATCGAAAATTCCAAATTTTTGCCGGAACGCATGATACGAAAACGCCGTTTCATTTGTTCCTATTAGGGCTGCAAACTTGTCGAGCTTCTCGCGAGCGCTCGCGAACATGTTCGGTCAAAACTCGAGCTGGACTTGACCAAGCTCGGCTCGAGCTCGTGAGCTCACGAGCGGCTCGCTGGCATTTAAAGTGTACTATATATTTTTAATTTTATATATATTCTTAATATTATAAGTAATTACTAATAATAATTACATATATTAAAATAAATATTTCTCGAACATATATATTTTTCAATTATATATATCTCCTTAATATTTTAATGATTTATTAACAATAATTACATTCATTAAATAACTAAATGTTTTAAAAAAATTTAACTAAAAAAATAAACAAATGCTTGTGAGCGCTCAAAAATTCTGCTCAAGCCGAGCTCGAACTTGAATTTTGATGCTCGTTCGAGCTCGAGCCCGAGTTTGAGGTCGAGTGAACAGTAACAACCCACGCTTGTTAAGGTTGGAGCTCGACTCGGTTTGACTCATTTGCAGCTCTAGTTCGCGTCTGCATTAAACCAAAATTGAACATGAGATAAATTTATGAGATCAAAATTGGATAATGGAAAAAGTAATAAGACCAAAATTTTGGCCGACACGTGCGGTACGCATGGCATGAAACGACGTCATTTTACGTATTTCAGCCAAAGTTGAATAATTTTACACTTCTATGATTAAAATTAGATAGGAGGGCTAAAATAAAAAAATTAATATTAATGGAGAGAAGCCGGATAACGTTATTAAAAAAAAAAACCGGATAACGTTATTTTAAGATATAATTAATTATGGAGTAGATTAGAAGCACTCCGATTGCGATATAAATCCAAAACCAATCTTATGATTTTCTTTCATAATTTAGCTCGCGTAACTTCTATGCGCGATACAGAAAAAGGTACAATCGGCTTCCTGTCTGTATCCTACTAGAAATCAGAAGGCATTGATTGGTGGAGAAATGGATATGATGAATGTCACTTTCTACGGTAGATATGACAAATGGGCATATATCTATTTCCTATGTATTATAGATATATTTTTAGGACACTTGTGTCTTAGATATTCATTCTCACGTTTCACTATGCTTTTTTAAGTATGGATTTATTATTTATGTAAAAAAATGAAATATCTTATAATATTTTAAACACACTTGTGATTTTCTTTTGTTCCCCTTTGTAATCAGGCTGCCCTATCATTTAACGACAGTAAGACTGTTATTTTGAATCAAATTACTGAATCAATCAATTGAATCAATCAATTATCTTTGAATCGAAATTAATCGCTTATTGAATAAAAAATAATTGAACTACCATTTAACAATAGTAAGACTATGTTATTTTGAACACACTTGTGATTATCTAAACACACTTCTGATTTTCTTTTGTTCCCCTTTGTAATCAAGTTGGCCTATCATTTAACAATAGTAAGACTCCGTTCTTTTGAACGGAATTTTACTGTATTAGACTGAATTGAATTGAATTTTACTGAACTGAAATGTGTTGAACTAAACTGAATCGAATTAAACTGAATTGTGCTGAGTTGAACTGAACTGAAGATATTGAATAAATAATAATAATAATGAGTATTATAGAAAGTAATTTATATATATATATAATATATATATATATATATATATATATTATATATATATATATCATCTACAATAATAATAAATTATATATAATATCATTGATAATATTAATATAAAGAATAATAATAATATCACATAACAATAATAATATCCAAAATTGTATTTGTGTGTGCTTTGACCACCTCGATATGCGGGTACCCAATCGAGTTCAACTACTCGAGCGGGTACACCGCCCCGTGTACATCGAGTATGGGCATCGGGTAAGAAATTCGAGTTGGGAACCCGCGTTTGAACGTTGGAAAAGTATACGTTGGGTTGGTGTGTAACGTTAATAAACGGCTACATTTAGCCAAAAAAAAATTTCCTATTTAACACCTAAACTTGCACCTCATTTTTCAAAATAAAAACACACAACACAAATAACAACACACACTAATCTTTCAAAAACACCAAACTATGGATCCAATGAGAGGTAAAAAAACTTTCACCTCGCGTCAAGGTCGGTCTCAACCATCCCCGAATCAACCAAAACAAATTCCGTTAGGATTTAGCCAATTTTATTCTCAACCATCCCCGAATCAATTTTATGTTCCACAACCTCAATCTCCACAATTTTTCCAATATAATATGGGTCCTCCTCAATTGAATCCACAACACTACAACATCACTGCTACAAGCGAGTTTTCCCCGTTCGAAAACCTTAGTGAAGACGTAGAGTACGTACCCGAAACACAACCACTACCAAACGAAGAAGACGAAGATGAGGAAGTTCAAGAAGTCGATCCGAGAGGGAAGAAAAAAGCTTTCGCGGGGAGGAGGCCCCGTGAAGTTTGGACGCCGACACAAGAGGAGGCTTTGGCGAAAGCATGGGTTCAAATCTCCGAATGTGGTGTTGTCGGTAATGAACAAAAGTCCGACGGTTTTTGGAAATGGATTCTCGAGCATTACGAGGCAACTTTGGGTTCGAGTTCACGAACATTTCATGCGTTGAATACCAAGTGGAGAGCAATGAACACGGCCATGGGTATTTTCAACGGCTACTACCTCCAAGCGGTACAATTACATAATCTATACAATTACATTATTTTGTTTTTAGCTATACTTTTTATTTTACATAATCTATACTTTTTATTTACAATTACATTATTTTGTATATAATGTAGAAACGTGCTAAGGCTAGTGGGTGCAACGACTTGGACGTGGTGAGGCAAGCTGAAATGGATTTCTATACAGCAAGAAAAAGACAATTTACTCATACCAGGGCGTGGGAGATTGTCAGAGGTCATGAGAAATGGACGGAGCAAGAATGTTTTCAAGATATTGCCGGTGCTCCAAGCAATTCTTCAAAAAGGAGGTCGGGGGAGTATGAATCGGCAAGCAACACCATTCCCGACATGAATGAAGACCCCACCCCTCCAATTGAATCAAGAAAAATGAAAAAGAAGCAAGCTGCATCCTCCTCGTCGATCTCAAGCGTTGCGGATGAAATCAACGCCTACACACAAAAGAAGACACAATATTTGGAAAAAAACGCGAGATGGCGAAACAATTGTTGGCTACACAACTCGAGGGGGCGAAGTTCAAGAATACACAACGGGTGTTGAAGTTTTTTTTTGGAGCCGCATGATCACATTCGCGATCCCGCTATGTTGGAATTAGTTCTTACCCAAAAACGTGAACTTGCGGCCAAACACGGATGTGCTTGCAATTTTTAAATTGTAGTTTCAACTTATTTTAATTTCAACTTATGTAATGTTTTTTTTTAAGTTGTAGTTTCAATTTTTAAGTTGTAGTTTTTTTAAGTATTATGTAATGTTTTATTTTTAATGAAATTGTATGTTTTTATTTTAAATATTGTATGTGATTTTATGTATTTAAAAAAAAAATAGAATTCGGGTACTAGGGTACCACTCCCTCCACGTAGGGTAGTGTTAGGGTAGTATTGAGGTAGTTTTGAGTTGGAAGGTTTTTATTGAATAGAGGTGATGTGGCACCCCCAGGGTATTAGGCAACCACTCCCACATGCCTTAAAACTAAAAAAATATGGTTTCTTAACACTTTATTCCCTTAATAAAGTGTTTCTTAATTTACGTGCATAAAGTGATGGGTCGATTAAAATGAGACGGAGAGAGTATCAAATTAAGGATAGCAATGAGGCAGGTCGGGCGGTACTTGAAGTACCTAGACCCGCCCATTAGGTGAACAGGGCAGCTTGGGCACTATTAACGTTATATCTGCTACCTTCATTCTTTATAATTGTCGTTTGACTTTTTAAAAATTGAGTTGTGACTATTTTTTTCTTTTAAATATTATACCGGTAAACATAAAAGATACTCTTTTCGTCCCGTTCAAATTTTTACACTTACATTTTTTTTTCTAAAAGCTTTATATTTATCACATTTAGACAATCAAATTAAACAATCATCTTTTATTTTTTAATCTCCACTACACACTCACTATCAATATTTGTTATTTTTTTTATTCCCACCACACATTTATCATCATTACTTACACCAATCATTACATAAAATACACCAAATATATACCCTCTATCAAGCTTTGAGCGGGATAGAGAGATCATTTCATTATATTCGTTGCTTAAAGGGTAAAAAAAATATTTTTCAACATTAATTCATCTGAAAATAATATATTGTATATTATAAAAAATATTTATACATTAATATATTGTAATAATACATTCTCCCTCCGTCCCACCGGTCTTGGTTCATATTCCTTTTTGGGCCGTCCAAGATATTTGGTCATTTCTTTTTAAAGACACCTTTATCTCTCACAACTTTAAATAATCTATATATATATAATAGCGTTACGGATTTGAAGCACTAGATTGATTCTCTCTCCTATGTGACATTCTCTTAATTTTAGATTCCTATTTATCTAAAATTTATGAATCCCACATCAATTTAAAATGGTACTTAACAAATGGACAATCTAAATAAATAGAATTCAATGTCTCAAATCCCACATCGATTTAATATAGAACCCACCAATGGAGAACTTTAAATAAATACTTAGGCTGCTGTGTATTTTTCAACCACAAAGTTATTCTACACACAAGCTTAAGGATATTATTTTTATTGTGTTTAATTTGGTCAATTATTAAGTTGGACAAATAAATAGTTTAAATTTTTACTGAAAATTTAATTGGGTCAATTATTAAATTTATATTAACTTTATTTGTCTAAAATTTGAATCTCACATCTATTTTATTTAGTAGTTTTATAATAATTGAAAATATATAATAGCGTTGAAACACCACGTTAACTCTCTCTCCTATATGGCATTCTCTTAATTTTGTATTCCTATTTATCTAGAATCTTGAATCCCGCATCAATTTAAAATGGTACTTAACCGATAGACAACCTAAATAAATAGAATTCGGTGTCTTGAATCCCATATCGCTTTTTTAAAATAGAACTTCACCAATACAACAACAACAACAACATCTAAACCTTAGTCCCAAAATGATTTGGGGTCGGCTAACATGAATCAAACTTTGAAACCGTCAATAATCGTTACATAAATAACATAAAAGGAAAAAAGAGGGAAAAAGTAGAGAAAAAAGCAAATAAAAAAAGAGAATGAATGTAAAAAAAAAAAGAAAAAAAAGAAAAAAAAGATAACATGAAATAAAAGAAAATAGGAATTAAAAAAAAAAAATCAGACTCCATCCACCATCGGTATTCTTTCTCGCCACATTTGCCTTTCCATCACCATACTTTCTCCAATTCCAAGAAACTGCATATCATTTTCAATCATCTTTATCCAAGTTTTCTTGGGTCTTCCTCTACCTTTCACAACATTACTTGTTCCCCAACTTTCTAGCCTCCTCACTGGGGCATCAATAGGTCTTCTTCTCACATGACCAAACCATCGTAATCGATTCTCCATCATCTTGTCTTCTATAGACGCAACTCTTACCTTCTCTCTGATCACCTCATTTCTGAGCCGATCCTTTTTTGTATGACCACACATCCATCGTAGCATACCCATCTCTGCCACATTCATCTTTTGAACGTGACACTGTTTTACAGCCCAACACTCGGTGCCATATAACAGCGCAGGCCTAATTGCCATACGGTAAAATTTACCCTTTAATCTATGAGGCATGCCAGGATCACATAAAACCCCTGTGGCACTTTTCCACTTCAACCACCCTGCCTTTATTCTGTCAGCCACATCGCCATCTAGCTCTCCATCCTTTTGGATAATAGATCCAAGATACCGAAAGAAAGTGGATCCATGAACAACTTTCCCATCAAATGTGATCATCCCCGCCTCTCTATCACTGTTTTCGCTAAACCTACACTCCATATATTCAGTCTTACTTCTGCTCAGCATAAAGCCTCGAGCTTCCAAAGTATCCCTCCAAAGTTCCAATTTCTGTTGCAGTCCAACCTTCGTTTCGCCAATGAATAACCTAAATAAATACTTAGAATTAAATGTGTATTTTTCAACTCCATAGTTATATTTCACACACAAGGTTAAGAATTTTATTTTTATTGTGTTTAATTTGACCATTTATTAAGTTGGACAAATAAATAGTTAAATTTTTCAGTGAAAATTTAATTTGATCAATTGTTAAATTAACTTTATTTGTCTAAAATTTGAATCTCACATCTATTTTATTTAGTAGTTTTATAATAAATGAAAATATATATAATAGCGTAACAAATTTGAAACACCTCATTAACTCTCTCTCATATGTGGCATTCTCTTAATTTTGTATTCCTATATATCTAGAATCTTGAATCTCATATCGATTTAAAATGGTACTTAATCGATAGATAACCTAACTAAATAGAATTCAGTGCATTGAATCAATTTGTATTTTACCATCACATTTCTCATATGCAACTAATTTGACCAATTATTAAGTCGGTTAAATAAATATTGTTATTTTTATTGCAATTGAATTTTGGTCAATCATTGAGTTGGCTAAATAAATAATCTTATTTTATCTGAAACAATTAATTTTTATTAAATTTAGTTTGTCCAATTTATCAATGTCTCATAATTTGAGCAAATTTAAATTTTTTTAAAGTGAGATATAACAACCCATTATTGTAACAACTTATATTTTATTATGTAGATTTTATAAGTTTTAATAGATTTGGTTAATTCGTTCATATAATCGATAAGTATTTTACCATCACATTTCTCATCGCCAATTAATTTGATCAATTACCGAATTGGCCAATTAAATAGTATTTTTTATTGAAAATATAATTTGGCCAATCCTTAAGTTGGCCAAGTAAATATTTTTACTAAAAAAATCAATTTGGCTAATTTATTGACGTTTAATTTAATTTGTTTATCAATACATAACAATTTGAGCAAATTTTATTTATTTTTGAAGTTAGACGTAACAACCAATTCTTATAACAACTCAAATCTAATTATTTAGATTTTATATAATTTAATAGATTCGGGCAATTAGTGCATATAACTATATAGATTTGCACGAGAAATATTTACTAAAATTATTTTTTAATCGAGCTTGAGACGGTTACATATATAATTTTGAAATGGGTTTCAGATGGTTGAACCCTAGTTGTATTGTTTGGGTATCACTATATGGGTTTGAGATGAAAATGCGTAGTGAATTCACCTTTAAGTCAGATTTCGTACGAGTACGGTTATATAAATTATAAACGTGTTTTGCCTCATCTTTTTGGTTCTTCGTTGTGTTCTGCATTGGTGAGGAACTCTGAATGGCTGAACCTAACTAACAAGTATAATTGGCGAGTTTTTCAAACCAATAAATTTAATTAAAAATATAATTTTAATATATATACACTGTTACGCATCCGGAGGACCACGTTAACTCTCTCATATGTGGTATTTTTATTTTTTAGATTCTTATTTATTTAAATCTTCTATCACATCCTAATTTTCAATGATACTCCACTCATTGAATAACTAAATAAATATTTAGAACAAATATGTATTTTACCCATAATTATATTACACCACCACTTGAATTTGGTCATCTATTGAGTTGGCCAAATGAATTATTTTATTCTTATTCGAAAATTAAATTTGGCAAATTATTAAATAAACCTTATTGGCCCAAATATGTACTTATTAATATCTAATTTATATATGTATAAATATTATTTTTATATTTGTATGTTTTTTAATAAACTCGATTCACTTCACTTACAAATAAATATATAAAGTATCTAATTGCAATATGGATTCGGAGTAGCACGTTAACTCTCTCTCTTACATGAAGTTTTTTATTTTTTTATTCTTAGTTATCTAAAATCTTGAATCTCCCATTAGAGAAGTATATAAACTGTAATGGGTCTTGAAGATTGTATAATTCTAAAATTATAATAGGAAAATAACTTTTAATCTTTGTCATTTATAATATTTATTCTTAACCTTTAGTTTACAATGTTTGAGTTTTCATTGAGATGGGCTAAACCAATTATTATAGCAACTTATGTTTAGTTACTTAAATTATATAAATTTAAATATGTTGAGTAATTATCGATAATATATAGGGATCTGGGATAAAACGAGGAATAAAATTATATTTTGATTGAGTTTGTGATGAATATGGGTATAAAGATTTTAAATAGGTCTGAATATTTGTACCGTACTTTCATTGTTTCATATGTTACTATATGAGTTTTGAACTGAAATAAGTAGTAAAATTATCTTTCAATCGAGTTTAGGACGAGTACAAGTACATAAAATCTAAATGAGTTCGGGTGGCTGAATCTCATCCTCATTATTTCTATTTATTTGTGTGTTCTGCTGCGGTACGATTGCTAAGTGGCTGAACCCTAATAGAGTATCAATTTATTTTTAAGTTTTTACTTATAAATTACAATATAAAGTGATTACCCGTCGAGTTTCGATGGGCTATACACTAGTATATATTCATACTATCACTTTACACACTATTTTTCAGTTTTTCTTAAATCCCGTGAGAACGGAAGGGGTATTTAAAAAAGAGGGTCATGTTCCCTCTTCAAAGAAGATGAACCAAGTCTCACTCATCTGTAATGGATAACAAGATAAACATTCGATACTATCTTGTGCAATTTTTTAGTTCTCAAGAGGAAGAATTGATTAATTGATGATAATAAGGAACTCTTTTAATAGTCAAAACACTTATAAATAGTGTTTGGGTACGTAGGACAATCAACTTCATCTCTTTGTCTTTACCAAATCTTTTGTTGAGAAATTTTGTATAAAACCACTATATATATATAAATCTGAACAACTCCCCAGAATTTCCAAATATTCATTTTCTTACCCTTTGTTTCTCTCTTTTCACACGTTTGTTTCAAGTGAGTTGGGTGACTATGGATAAGTGTAGGCAAAAGCATCCCAAGATTCAAAACTGTTGCTGCTCAGAAGGTTTATTTTTATTTTTTAATTTAACTTATATTATTATTATTATTATTGTTATTGTCGTTGTTATTTATTTTTAAATTTTACTTTTTAATTTATTTATTTTTTTGTCAGAACTTTTATTGTGACTTAGTTTTGTTTTTGTGGGCAGAGGTTAGAAGTAATGAATGTGAATTCATACATATGACTGAGCAAGAAGAAGATATCATCTGCAGAATGCACAAGCTTGTGGGAAACCAGTAAGAACAATTTATTGTTTTAAACATGCCAGAAGCCCAGCGGTTGGGTCCATGGTACATTCCCATATAGTGCATCTCCTGTCTATACGTGGCGTGCATGGACGGTGCAGATCGATGCTCCATCTAGTGCATCAATCTGCACCGTACATGCACGCCACATGTAGTGCATCCGACAGAAAATACACTACATGGGGTGTACTATGGACGGTACCCGACCGCAGCACCCCCAAAATAAATAAATAAATAAATAAGAGAGAGAGAGAGGAGTTATGAAATATAATATTAGCTTTTTTTTTTTTGGAAATTGAAATATAATATTAGCTTCATGCTGTATTATAATTTATTCTCATAGTTAAATTTTAATTAGGACGAATTGCATGTGAAATCCTCATATTTACTCGAGTTCTAAATACACTTAATTTTTTTAAGTTCGAAAAAAGATGCTCCATCTGTCTCACCTTTCTCCATAATAACCAAAAAATTATTCTCTAATTTAATGAATGGTGCAACTCGTTCTAAAACATCAATTCTTACCTTTTTTATAATCAATCAATATTGAATTCATATAACAAAAAATTTTAATTATAACAAAATATTATATAAATTCTAATTAGATATATAAATAAACTATTCTATTAAGATAAAATCATATTTTAAGAATACACGCTTTAAGCGGAACTTGGATAGTAAGATTTTGGAACCGAAATGAACTATCATGGTTGCCCGGGGTTGCTCGTTGCTGATAGGAAAATAGGACCAACAAACTGGAATTTTTTTTAAGAGAGAAATCTAAAATCAAAACAGAAATAATATTTTGAAATTATACGTTAGAGATAAATTCAATATCTTACATGCTAATATTTTATTTTTGTATTAGTCGAAAAGTATGGTCAAAGTTAATACTACCTCCATTCTCTTATAATTGCAATATCTGGACTTTTACGTTTGTTAATGCACAACTTTGATCATTAATATCTTTAATTCTTTATTTTTAAAAATTATAAGAAGTTGATATTTTGAAAGTATACTTCGAGATGAATCTAACAAGATTTCACGTGACTATATTTTTCTATATGTATAAATCACAAAAGACGGTCAAAAGAGAGTATGTGAACAGTGTAATAGTCAACACGTTGCAATAATAAAATAACAGATGAAGTATATAAGTAGCGTGATAGTGAATTGTTGCAACTAAACGAGAAGAAAGAAAGTAAAATAGGCCCAAAAAAATAAAAAAGTAAGATTATTGTAATTAAATCTTTATAGAATGAAATTTGAATTTGAAATTTACAAAAAAAAATCATTATTCATCATCCTCGATCTTATCCACTTTGCCAAATCCTAAATATTTATTAATAGGTAGTTGTTTATTTTTTCAAGAAAATAACTTCCTAAATTTCTTATGATTTTTATATAAGGATAATTTTAATAATATATATATATATATATATATATATATATATTGGTAGTTTAATATTTATTTAGATAACCTTCATATTCTATTTCTTTACGTATTTTCTATGATTTTCAAAAATGATTGTCCAATTTTTATATGAGTTTCATGTCATATTTTTGTTTTTATATGATCATTTTTATATTTATTAGATAATTTTCAATTTTTATTTGGTTGTTTATTAAAACGAAAAGAACGACATACTTTCAACAAAACGAGTTGCTCGAAACAACCTGATGATTCATTTTGTAATTAAGTCTTATCTAATATCATATGTTAAAGTACGGGATTTCATCTTAAAATCATTTAATAATGAGAGAAATAATCCATCTTTATATATTGAAGTAAAAGACTCGTATTTACAATATTGAAGTAAAAGACTAGAGTAAATGCTTGATGATTTTACATACAATTATCTCTTTTAATTAAATTAAGTTTGATTAAGAAGCGGTAATTGATTTCTTAGGTGGCCACTGATAGCGGGAAGAATACCAGGCAGGACACCTGAAGAAATTCAGAGATTTTGGAAGATGAGAAAAAGTGACAGTTTTAAAGGCAAAAGTATAGAGAATGAAAATAAAATGAGACAATATTCGTAGTCTCTCTCTCTCTCTCTCTCTCTCTCTCTCTCTCTCTCTCTCTCTCTCTCTCTCTCTCTCTCTCGGATCGACCAAATTGGACTGTATTATATATAGATCCATATTAGATTATTTCACTATTTAGATTCAATGTTTGGTAGTATTAGTTAAGTCTGTAATACTGTCAACCAATTACAGTATTTTTTTTCATAGACCCTATATACGGATCTGAATCCTCTACAGTGCGTGGCAAACTGCTTGTCTTTCTTGTGTGTTGGATCATGGCACACGCACACACATACCTGGATGTGTGCAATGAATCAAACATCTGCAGATTCGCCGTCTTTGTCTTATGCGCACATGTACAGAGATCCTGGTCCCCCTATATACATAGATGTAATTATTACTCATGTACTTGCTTATTTTACTATGAATATTATCTCCTTCTCTCTTTTACTCTTGTATTATTTGTAAGAATTCATAAATCAAGTGAATTCGGACATGGTACCGAAAAGTTAGTTGAAATTTTGAAACTCGATCGCGGAGTTTTTTGTCCGTTAACCGTTATTTGTGTCTTGTTCGTGTTTTGCTTCCGCTGGTTTTACTGTATGGATTGCAGTTCATAGTGTGATGTTTGGGTTCATATGGTTCGGATTGTTTGCACCACTCCAGCATTTTGTTTGGTTAGATTAGGTTGCATATTGTCTTTTAATTGTTTGTTATTTGAATTTCTGTTTGTTATTTGAGATTATTCAGTTTAGTTGTTTTGTAATGGCGTGAGGTGTCATGATTCATTACAATCTGTGGCGTTGGTTTAGATGGAAAAAATTATTCTTGCTGGAGATATGTTACGATACAAATTTGAAGAACATGAGTTGGAGATTATGTTTTTGGAATATAATAATGAATTGTTTCGTAGTTGGGAGACAAATAACTCAAATATTATCTCCTGGATTACTAACACAGTTGAACAAAGAACTGGTATCCAATTGGCTAAGTCCATAAATGCAAAAAAAGATTTGGGATTATTTGTTGAGGTTGTTTGTCCATGATAATTTTGCCGTAAAATATCAAGTGCAATCTGAAATCATGCACTAGTGCAGAATGATTTGGGTATTCGGGATTATTTGGTGCAATGACAAGTCTTTGTGATCAGTTGGCGATGATACGATCTATTGAATTGCAAATATTAAGAGTAGACATAACGTCTTGTTCAGCTATTGGTGGGTCTTTGCTTAGTTCACAACCTATATAACATTAGACCGTTATGTGAGAGGTTGTAGTATATGCTTGAGATTGGTTGGTCTTGACGATTAGCATATATTAGCGTATTCGGTATACGTTGAACAGGATCGAGGTGAGACAGATTCTTCTGTACTGACTATAAGAAGAACGTACATCTCGGATAATTATTATTTCTTAATTCTAGTGATTAATATTTAATTATATATATTTAATATTTATTGCTTTGATTTATCATGGGTGAGAGCCACAATGATTGACTCAATATGCTCGATATTTTGGGCAATATTATTATTTATATTATAATTATTATAGCTAGAAATCGTGTCCCGACCTGTCGGGTTGATCATGTCCCTTAAGGCACTCGAAAGGATTATTATATTAAACCCTGCAGGTGGAATTAATTTTCCGATATAATAATAAATGTCGAGTGGTATACTCATGTATAATATATTAATTAATTAAAAGCTGTCAGTAGCTTAAATTAATTAATGGACATGAAATATCTTAAACACGAGAAATAATTAATTCAAAAAGGATCCCAATTTCGTAATTTGGGATTTTGGTAGGAAGTGCACTATTAACTTATTAGTGGACTAAGTTGATATTAATAGTCTTCATATTAGGAAGAGTCCTAATATTGGAAAGAAGACATCTATTGGGAGTCCTTACCATATCCTCCTTAAGGTCCCTAGAGTAGCCCAAAACACCTATAAATAGGACTACAAGGTTGGCCAATTTTTACACTAATTTTGGCTCAAGAATTTCGATTTTTTTTCCTTTGTGTTTAATTGTGGATCTTGACTTGTGTCTTGGATTCCACAATTTAGCTAACACAATATTTTTCTAAAATACATAAATATTCAAAAAAATAGAGAGGAAAAATTTATAAGGAATTTCCTGGAAATATAGTGGTTCGGCCGATCTCATAAGCTGTCCAAGTATTCCGGTAGATTGTTGCCCACACGACATCCGGACGTAAGCGGGATATACTCTAGAAGATCTTGAGGTAGAAATACAAGAAGATCGGAGAAGAACACGAAGAGGAGACAAATCGACCAAAAGAGAATTTCTACCACTTCGCGTCAAAGGTATAAATTACCGACTCCCATGCGTAAATATGTTTATTTAATTGTTTATTAATCTGTTTAGTTAATTAATTGAGAAGCCTAAATAGATCCGGTTTTTATGTTGGTTAGTTTATAAAACCTTTATTAAAATAATTTCCACCAACTTGCTTCCGCTGCGTTTTATATTCCAACAGGGGCCTCAGAGGAATCTGTGATTTCGCCCCTGATTCACGAGCTTGTTTGGATAGCCAG
Source organism: Orobanche coerulescens (assembly GCA_033398695.1). Lineage (NCBI taxonomy): Eukaryota > Viridiplantae > Streptophyta > Magnoliopsida > Lamiales > Orobanchaceae > Orobanche > Orobanche coerulescens. Next base: position 14,853,666 of record CM065815.1, on the reverse strand, counting down.
TCCGGGAGGGTCCATAGAGGTCTCGAATGAGGCCAGTGGTTTAGCCCCGGTCCTAGGCGAGTCATGTGTGTGATTTTTAACTATGGCCAATCCAGGAGGGTCCATAGAGGCCTCGGATGGGACCAGTGGTTTAGCACCGGTCCTAGGCGATTTTCTTGACTGTTTTTTTTTCCGAGAAAAGGCATGTCTTGATTTTGAAACAAGTTGATGCATGTACTATGAGATGTGTAAGCGAATGGTTTGCCTTGATTACTTGTACTAGCGTAATTGCTAACCCCTTTGGGGACCCGTTTTTGGGGAATTCCGACATGGTACCAGAAAGTTAGTTGGAATTTTGAAACTCGATCGCGAAGTTTTTGTCCGTTATTTGTGTCTTGTTCGTGTTTTGCTTCCGCTGGTTTTACTGTATGGATTGCAGTTCATAGTGTGATGTTTGGGTTCATATGGTTCGGATCATTTGCACCACTTCGGCATTTTGTTTGGTTAGATAGGTTGCATATTGTCTTTTAATTGTTTGTTATTTGATTTTGTGTTTGTTATTTGAGATTATTCGGTTTAGTTGTTTTGTAATGGCGGGAGGTGTAAAGAGGTGTCATGATTCATTACAATCTGTGGCGTTGGTTTAGATGGAAAAAATTATTCCTGCTGGAGATATGTTACGGTACAAATTTGAAGAACATGACTTGGAGATTATGTTTTTGGAATATAATATGAATTGTTTCGTAGTTGGGAGACAAATAACTCAAATATTATCTCCTGGATTAATAACACGGTTGAACAAAGAACTGGTGTCCAATTGGCTAAGTCCAGAAATGCAAAAAAGATTTGGGATTATTTGTTGAGGTTGTTTGTCCATGATAATTTTGCCGTAAAATATCAAGTGCAGTCTGAAATCATGCACTAGTGCAGAATGATTTGGGTATTCGGGATTATTTGGTGCAATGACAAGTCTTTGTGATCAGTTGGCGATGATAGGATCTATTGAATTGCAAATATTAAGAGTAGAAGATCCTCATAAATATGCTCTTTCTGCTCATTTCGATTCATCATCATCTATTGGTTCAAGTTGTTGGAAATTAGTTTTAAAAAAATTGAGTTTTAACTCAATTTAAAACTAATTTAATAATGATAAAATATTTAATTCTTGGAAATTAAATAATAAATTGTGAATCTATGTTTCGAAAAGATGAACGTATGATTTTATTTTTCTCAAAACCGATTTCCGGTGAGTGAGAAATAAATAATTAAAGTTGGTCATTTAATTGAAAAGGTGAAGAGTTAACCAGGTTGAAAACCCATTTGATATTTGTGGCTGAAAACTCATCTGATATTTGGGGTTGAAAACTCATCTGATATTTGGGGCTGAAAACCTATCTGATCTGATATTTGGGCTGAAAACATATCTGATCTGATATTTGGGGCTGAAAACATATCTGATCTGATATTTGGGCTGAAAGCTATCTGATCTGACATTTGGGATGAAAGCTATCTGATCTGATATTTGGGCTGAAAGCTATCTGATCTGATATTTGGGCCGAAACCTATCTGATCAGATATTTGGGCGGAAACCTATCTGATCTGATATTTGGGACTGAAAACCTTTCTGATCTGATATTTGGGACTGAAAACCCATCTGATCTGATATTTGGGCTGAAAACCCATCTGATCTGATATTTGGGTGCTGAAAACTCAGCTGATATTTGGTCTCGACTGAAATGAAGTAGGTTAAGAACCTAGCTTCTCGAATATAACTCTTCACACTCCATAATGTAACGTCGGAATTAAATGAGACTATTTATGGAGGTAACTCTTGAGATGAAGGATTAAAGAGAATTAATGACACTTTAATTTGTAGTAACTCCCCATCCGATGGAGTGGAATTGGACCCTATAAAAGGGGGTCTTATGCATTTCATTTCATAACATTCAAAATACAACAGAACGAATACAGCATACCACATATTGCAGCATATACCTTTCTTGTTTTTTCATGCCCAGTTTCCAGCACTTAACGTTCACCGGAGTTCTGAGTTTTGGAGAGCACCTAACTCAAAAACGTGTAGCAGTTGTATCTTGGGGACATATTGCCTGAGCCGTCTGCTCTTATACGAGGGCAAAATTGTCTTACGGAAAGAGTCCTACTCGCCTCTGCTAAAGTTGTAATTTTCAATTCAGCTTTTAATTTATTTAGATTGTACTATTAGGTTGTCTTTATTTATAATTTTTATTGTAATTACATCGTTGAGACCAAATATCAACTCAGTTTTCAGCACCCAAATATCATATCAGATAGGTTTTCAGCCCAAATATCAGATCAGATGGGTTTTCAGTCCCAAATATCAGATCAGATAGGTTTTCAACCCAAATATCAGATCGGATAGGTTTCAGCCCAAATATCAGATCAGATAGCTTTCAGCCCAAATATCAGATCAGATAGGTTTTCAGCCCAAAATATCAGATGGGTTTTCAACCCCAAATATCAGATCGGTTTTCAACCTCAAATATCAGATGGGTTTTCAGCCCCCAAATATCAGGTGAGTTTTAAACCCCAAATATCAGATGGGTTTTCAACCTGGCTAACTCTTCACATTTTCAATTAAATGGCCAACTTTAATCATTTATTTCTCACTTACCGGAAATCGGTTTTGAGAAAAATAAAATCCTACATTTATCTTCTCGAAATGTAGATTCACAATTTCTTATTTAATTCTCAAGAATTAAATATTTTATCATTATTAAATTAGTTTTAAATTGAGTTAAAACTCATTTTTTTCTAAAACCAATTTCCAACAATCCCTCACATGAGTGGAAATAAATGCATGCATAAATGCAGACTCACATACCTAGTTTCCGTAAAACATTGTTGCATGGGGAAAGGTAGTTTGTGGCTTTGAACCTTCCTTAGTAAAATATCGTCGGATATACTGGCGGCTTAGTGGACACTGTGCCTTCAACTAATCCTCATTGGTGTATACCAAGTCAACGACACTTACACAACACTGTATCAATACCTTCCGTTCTCATAGTTGTGTCCATTTTGGTCATGGACAACGTCTTGGTTTCCTAATTGTTTATTCGAGGCGGCCCATCCTCACACTTAGATATGTGGTCTCCTTTTATAAAGTACCCTGCAATACTTCTCCTTTCCAAGGACAAAGAACCATTAAAAGTCCAGAGACTTAACCTCACCACAATCACATGAGTCAACACTTATTCTGCTCTATAGGAATGGATTCATTATAAGCGCTTTTCAATAGAACTTTCATAACTTTGTTTTTCCATTGAACCAAGTTTCTGGGATCTCCAGTCTTCAAGGTTGGGTTACCACTATGATTGTTCTTTCAAGATGTGGATTTTAATCCCATACCCTCTAGCAGTTTATGAAATTGATATCTATTCAGACATTTTGTGAGTGGATCCGCCAAATTAACATTTGACCTCACATAGTCAATAGATATAACTCCATTTTTGATCAATTGTCGCACGGTATGTCTCCGACGAATGTATCGAGACTTACCATTATACATAAGGCTATGTGCTCTTCCAATTGCAGCTTGGCTATCGCAATGGATCATAACATTGGGCACAGTCTTTTTCCAGCATAGAATATCCTCAAGAAAGTTACGGAGCCATTCAGCTTCTTCTCCAGCTTTATCTAGAGCTATAAATTCTGATTCCATGGTGGATCGGGCTATACAAGTCTGCTTGCTTGATTTCCAAGATATAGCTCCACCCCCAATAGTAAATACATACCCACTTGTAGAGTGAGAGTCTTTCGTGTCTGAAATCCAATTAGAATCAGTATATCCTTCCAAAACTGCAGGATAATTACTATAAAATAGCCCATAACTTAGGTTGTACTTTAAGTATCTTAAAACCCTAGTCAGTGCATTCCAGTGCACTTTACTCGGATTACTTGTGAACCTGCTCAACTTGTTTACAGCAAATGCCAAGTCTGGCCGTGTACAATTTGTAATGTACATCAGGCTTCCGATTACTCTTGAATATTCGACTTGAGCCACTGGATCACCTCTGTTCTTACTTAAGTGAATACTGGTATCAACATGTGTTTTAACAGGTGGGCTATCAAAAGCGTTAAACTTCTTGAGCACTTTCTCAACATAATGAGATTGTGATAAGAAGATACCTTCTGACGTTCTGATAATTTTAATTCCAAGAATTAAATTAGCTAAATCCAAATCCTTCGTGTTGGAGTTTCTACTTAACTTCCTTTTTGTATTCACAATTACTTCATTGCAACTACCCATGATCAACATATCCTCTACATATAGACGGACTATGACAAATGACTCCGGTGTGCCTTTAGTATACACACATTTGTCACATTCATTGATCTTGAATCCATTTTCCAATATAGTTGTGTCAAACTTCATATGCCATTGTTTAGGAGCTTGTTTTAGTCCATATAATGACTTCAACAGTTTACACACTTTCTTTTCCTGACCAGGCGCAATGAAATCTTCAGGTTGTTTCATATAAATTTCTTCTTCTAGTTCACCATTCAAGAATGCAGTTTTCATATCCATTTGATGAATTTCGAGATTGTGCAATGCAGCAATAGCAATAAGCACTCGAGTGGAAGTTATTCTGGTTACTGGTGAATATGTATCGAAGAAATCATAATCACTCCGTGAGGGGTGTGATGTTGGTATTTAATGTTTGTCGCCTCATGGGGAATTGCGCGTTGTCGCACCCGTGCGAGCTGTTAGAGCTTGGGTTTGTGTGATTGTGCACATATGTGGTTGTTTCATGATGTTTTGTAATTGTGCACTGGTTATCGTTCGAGTCGTTGATGTCGCCGAACGATGCCGTCGTTACTGTGATATTCATGTGTGTGTTGCCTTACGATGGTAATCGTAGTATGTGTTATGTGTTATGATTTTCTGTTGTGCTGAGTGGTTACTTATTCAGTATGCCGAGGGGCTGAGGTCGTGGTCGTGGCGATCGGATGCATGGTCGAGATCATGCTGCCGGTGATGGTATTGGTATCGGCGTCGCTACTATTTTACAGCAGGTAGCTACACAGATGACTCAGTTGACTCAGGCAGTTCAGCGCGTTACAGATGTGACCCAGAACACTGGCGCAAATCAGTGGCTTCGGGAGGTAATTCGTATGAATCCCCCTCGATTCGCCGGTGTTGCGGATGCGTTGGGCTGGGATGGTTGGCTTTTCCAGTTGGGAAAGATATTCGAGGCTGTCGATTGTCCTGCAGAGCGGAAGGTACCTATCGCGCAGTACCTTCTTGATAAAGATGCCGCTAATTGGTGGGAAGCTGTTAAGCCTCGTGATCGTGATGTCACGTGGGCGGAGTTCCAGACATTTATGAAGGCTGAGTTCTGTCCGAAACCGATTAGGGAGCAGAGGATTCACGAATTTTATTTGGCAGAGCCGCAAGATATTTCAGTGTCACAGGCTATCATCGACTATAGCAAACAACTCAGTTATGTGCGAGATCGGGTGAGAACCGAGGAAGAGAGGATCTTTCATTTTGTGACGTTTAATGAAGCCAGAGATTCGCGTGTATATGTCGGGACTCACTTGCACTTCGTTGAGGGACTACCAAGATCGGGCCTTGGCCCATGAACTAGCTTCGTTATCATCGGAGCGTGTGCCTGAGCCGAAGAAACAGAGGAAGTCCGATGACCTTATGGACAGTGCAGGAGCTAGTGGTTCTAGTTCGCAACGTCGTAGTCTTTCTGCTGTGAAGCTCTGTCGCTCGTTACGTGGGACTGAGAGTTCCAAGTCGTCTGCTTTGACTCCTGGTAAAGCCAGGAGGTGTTTTAACTGCAATGTGGCGGGGCGTGTCCGTGCACATTGTCCTTCTCCGCTAGTAACGTGTTACAAGTGCGGGCTTGAGGGACATCGGGTTTAGTTTTGCGAGTTAGTCGCCGAGCCTTCCGAGGCACGGACTTGAACACTGATATCAGGACCAACTCCGAGGAGTCCCTGGGGGGCGTGGTCTATCAGTTGTATGTTATGATTTTTCCTAACCCGGTTGTTTCGAATTTCGGAGATTAAGTTCTTTTATTCGAAGTGGATCGTTTTGTGTTTATTTTTCGTTTTCTCGACTGTGCACGGTGGTTAGTGTTTTGTGATTGTTCGGATAATTGACTTGATTGTATTATCCATTTGATGACGCTTGACATTTGTTGGTTTTATTATATCCCTAACGGCGACGTTGTGTTGGTCGTCGTGGAGCGTGTTTTCACGCCGTATATTCCTTTGCGTTGCTTGTAACGTTTCGCCGATGGGCGTAAGTTACGCGTTTCCTTGCGTATCTCGTTGAGTTTTCCTGGCGGGATATTGATTCTCCCTACTTGTTTTAAGTTTCGGGACGAAACTTCTTTTAAGGAGGGTAGAATGTAATATCCGCAATTTTCGATTTTTGGTAAATTTCTTTTTTCGGCTGGAGTCCGTTTTGACGACTCGCTCATGACCGTTTCGTCATTTCGAGAATGATTAATTCTGCACTTTTTGTCATCCGAGTTCGTTTCGGTATCGTTTTGTTGAGTTCCGAGCTTTTTAGCGACTTTTCCGCACTTGAGTTCGATTCTTGCGAATCTCGTCCGAAACTGTTGTTTCGAGTTTCTCGTAAGTTCATTTAATGTTATTATTCATGTTGCGAGCTTTGGTTTAGTGTTTCGATCGCGTATCGTGATTTTCGGACGTTTTGGGCTATTTTCGTAATTTCCCAAAGTTTTGGGTAATTACTTCCGTTGTTGAATTCCGAGCCTTCGGGTGGTCGGAATTGTGTGTTCTCTTAGCTCTTAGATTCGTCTTTGCGAGTACGTCGTAACCGTATCATCGATTCGTATTCAGGTTCGGGTTTCGGGGTCGTTCGGGCCGTCGGAGTTGGCCCCGGCCGAGTCATGGCCGGGCAATCTGGGCCCAGGCCGGCACTGGCCGAGTCACGGCCGGTAGTGCTCGGCAGTTTCTGGCCGAGTCACGGTCGGCAGTGATCGGCAACTTCCGGCCGAGCAGGCCACACCGTAGGGCCGCGGCACATGCTGGCAGGGCCGCGGTGTATATGCTTGAGATTGGTTGGTCTTGACCATTAGCATATATTAGCGTATTCGGTATACATTGAACAGGATCGAGGTGAGACAGATTCTTCTGTACTGACTATAAGAAGAACGTACATCTCGGATAATTATTATTTCTTAATTCTAGTGATTAATATTTAATTATATATATTTAATATTTATTGCTTTGATTTATCATGGGTGAGAGCCACAATTATTGACTCAATATGCTCGATATTTTGGGCAATATTATTATTTATATGATAATTATTATAGCTAGAAATCGTGTCCCGACCTGTCGGGTTGATCATGTCCCTTAAGGCACTCAAAAGGATTATTATATTAAACCCTGCAGGTGGAATTAATTTTCCGATATAATAATAAATGTCGAGTGGTATACTCATGTATAATATATTAGTTAATTAAAAGCTGTCAGTAGCTTAAATTAATTAATGGACATGAAATATCTTAAACACGAGAAATAATTAATTCAAAAAGGATCCCAATTTCGTAATTTGGGATTTTGGTAGGAAGTGCAATATTAACTTATTAGTGGACTAAGTTGATATTAATAGTCTTCATATTAGGAAGAGTCCTAATATTGGAAAGAAGACATCTATTGGGAGTCCTTACCATATCCTCCTTAAGGTCCCTAGAGTAGCCCAAAACACCTATAAATAGGACTACAAGGTTGGCCAATTTTTACACTAATTTTGGCTCAAGAATTTCGATTTTTTTTCCTTTGTGTTTAATTGTGGATCTTGACTTGTGTCTTGGATTCCACAATTTAGCTAACACAATATTTTTTTAAAATACATAAATATTCAGAAAAATAGAGAGGAAAAATTTATAAGGAATTTCCTGGAAATATAGTGGTTCGGCCGATCTCATAAGCTGTCCAAGTATTCCGGTAGATTGTTGCCCACACGACATCCGGACGTAAGCGGGATATACTCTAGAAGATCTTGAGGTAGAAATACAAGAAGATCGGAGAAGAACACGAAGAGGAGACAAATCGACCAAAAGAGAATTTCTACCACTTCGCGTCAAAGGTATAAATTACCGACTCCCATGCGTAAATATGTTTATTTAATTGTTTATTAATCTGTTTAGTTAATTAATTGAGAAGCCTAAATAGATCCGGTTTTTATGTTGGTTAGTTTATAAAACCTTTATTAAAATAATTTCCACCAACTTGCTTCCGCTGCGTTTTATATTCCAACAGGGGCCTCAGAGGAATCTGTGATTTCGCCCCTGATTCACGAGCTTGTTTGGATAGCCAGTCCGGGAGGGTCCATAGAGGTCTCGAATGAGGCCAGTGGTTTAGCCCCGGTCCTAGGCGAGTCATGTGTGTGATTTTTAACTATGGCCAATCCAGGAAGGTCCATAGAGGCCTCGGATGGGACCAGTGGTTTAGCACCGGTCCTAGGCGATTTTCTTGACTGTTTTTTTTTCCGAGAAAAGGCATGTCTTGATTTTGAAACAAGTTGATGCATGTACTATGAGATGTGTAAGCGAATGGTTTGCCTTGATTACTTGTACTGGCGTAATTGCTAACCCCTTTGGGGACCCGTTTTTGGGGAATTCCGACATGGTACCAGAAAGTTAGTTGGAATTTTGAAACTCGATCGCGAAGTTTTTGTCCGTTATTTGTGTCTTGTTCGTGTTTTGCTTCCGCTGGTTTTACTGTATGGATTGCAGTTCATAGTGTGATGTTTGGGTTCATATGGTTCGGATCATTTGCACCACTTCAGCATTTTGTTTGGTTAGATAGGTTGCATATTGTCTTTTAATTGTTTGTTATTTGAATTTCTGTTTGTTATTTGAGATTATTCGGTTTAGTTGTTTTGTAATGGCGGGAGGTGTAAAGAGGTGTCATGATTCATTACAATCTATGGCGTTGGTTTAGATGGAAAAAATTATTCCTGCTGGAGATATGTTACGGTACAAATTTGAAGAACATGACTTGGAGATTATGTTTTTGGAATATAATATGAATTGTTTCGTAGTTGGGAGACAAATAACTCAAATATTATCTCCTGGATTAATAACACGGTTGAACAAAGAACTGGTGTCCAATTGGCTAAGTCCAGAAATGCAAAAAAGATTTGGGATTATTTGTTGAGGTTGTTTGTCCATGATAATTTTGCCGTAAAATATCAAGTGCAGTCTGAAATCATGCACTAGTGCAGAATGATTTGGGTATTCGGGATTATTTGGTGCAATGACAAGTCTTTGTGATCAGTTGGCGATGATAGGATCTATTGAATTGCAAATATTAAGAGTAGAAGATCCTCATAAATATGCTCTTTCTGCTCATTTCGATTCATCATCATCTATTGGTTCAAGTTGTTGGAAATTAGTTTTAAAAAAATTGAGTTTTAACTCAATTTAAAACTAATTTAATAATAATAAAATATTTAATTCTTGGAAATTAAATAATAAATTGTGAATCTATGTTTCGAAAAGATGAACGTATGATTTTATTTTTCTCAAAACCGATTTCCGGTGAGTGAGAAATAAATAATTAAAGTTGGTCATTTAATTGAAAAGGTGAAGAGTTAACCAGGTTGAAAACCCATCTGATATTTGTGGCTGAAAACCCATCTGATATTTGGGGTTGAAAACTCATCTGATATTTGGGGCTGAAAACCTATCTGATCTGATATTTGAAATAAAACATATACGATCGATATTTGAAAACATATCTGGTCTGATATTTGGGCTGAAAGCTATCTGATCTGACATTTGGGATGAAAGCTATCTGATCTGATATTTGGGCTGAAAGCTATCTGATCTGATATTTGGGCCGAAACCTATCTGATCTGATATTTGGGCGGAAACCTATCTGATCTGATATTTGGGACTGAAAACCTATCTGATCTGATATTTGGGACTGAAAACCCATCTGATCTGATATTTGGGCTGAAAACCCATCTGATCTGATATTTGGGTGCTGAAAACTCAGCTGATATTTGGTCTCGACTGAAATGAAGCAGGTTAAGAACCTAGCTTCTGGAATATGACTCTTCACACTCCATAATGTAACGTCGGAATTAAATGAGACTATTTATGGAGGTAACTCTTGAGATGAAGGATTAAAGAGAATTAATGACACTTTAATTTGTAGTAACTCCCCATCCGATTGAGTGGAATTGGACCCTATAAAAGGGGGTCTTATGCATTTCATTTCATAACATTCAAAATACAACAGAACGAATACAGCATACCACATATTGCAGCATATACCTTTCTTGTTTTTTCATGCCCAGTTTCCAGCACTTAACGTTCACCGGAGTTCTGAGTTTTGGAGAGCACCTAACTAAAAAACGTGTAGCAGTTGTATCTTGGGGACATATTGCCTGAGCCGTCTGCTCTTATACGAGGGCAAAATTGTCTTACAGAAAGAGTCCTACTCGCCTCTGCTAAAGTTGTAATTTTCAATTCAGCTTTTAATTTATTTAGATTGTACTATTAGGTTGTCTTTATTTGTAATTTTTATTGTAATTACATCGTTGAGACCAAATATCAACTCAGTTTTCAGCACCCAAATATCATATCAGATAAGTTTTCAGCCAAAATATCAGATCAGATGGGTTTTCAGTCCCAAATATCAGATCAGATAGGTTTTCATCCCAAATATCAGATCAGATAGGTTTCAGCCCAAATATCAGATCAGATAGCTTTCAGCCCAAATATCAGATCAGATAGGTTTTCAGCCCAAAATATCAGATGGGTTTTCAACCCCAAATATCAGATCGGTTTTCAACCTCAAATATCAGATGGGTTTTCAGCCCCCAAATATCAGGTGAGTTTTAAACCCCAAATATCAGATGGGTTTTCAACCTGGCTAACTCTTCACATTTTCAATTAAATGACCAACTTTAATCATTTATTTCTCACTTACCGGAAATCGGTTTTGAGAAAAATAAAATCCTATATTTATCTTCTCGAAACGTAGATTCACAATTTCTTATTTAATTCTCAAGAATTAAATATTTTATCATTATTAAATTAGTTTTAAATTGAGTTAAAACTCATTTTTTTCTAAAACCAATTTCCAACAATCCCTCACATGAGTGGAAATAAATGCATGCATAAATGCAGACTCACATACCTAGTTTCCGTAAAACATTGTTGCATGGGGAAAGGTAGTTTGTGGCTTTGAACCTTCCTTAGTAAAATATCGTCGGATATACTGGCGGCTTAGTGGACACTGTGCCTTGAACTAATCCTCATTGGTGTATACCGAGTCAACGACACTTACACAACACTGTATCAATACCTTCCGTTCTCATAGTTGTGTCCATTTTGGTCATGGACAACGTCTTGGTTTCCTAAGTGTTTATTCGAGGCGGCCCATCCTCACACTTAGATATGTGGTCTCCTTTTATAAAGTACCCTGCAATACTTCTCCTTTCCAAGGACAAGGAACCATTAAAAGTCCAGAGACTTAACCTCACCACAATCACATGAGTCAACACTTATTCTGCTCTATAGGAATGGATTCATTATAAGCGCTTTTCAATAGAACTTTCATAACTTTGTTTTTCCATTGAACCAAGTTTCTGGGATCTCCAGTCTTCAAGGTTGGGTTACCACTATGATTGTTCTTTCAAGATGTGGATTTTAATCCCATACCCTCTAGCAGTTTATGAAATTGATATCTATTCAGACATTTTGTGAGTGGATCCGCCAAATTAACATTTGACCTCACATAGTCAATAGATATAACTCCATTTTTGATCAATTGTCGCACGGTATTATGTCTCCGACGAATGTGTCGAGACTTACCATTATACATAAGGCTATGTGCTCTTCCAATTGCAGCTTGGCTATCGCAATGGATCATAACATTGGGCACAGTCTTTTTCCAGCATGGAATATCCTCAAGAAAGTTACGGAGCCATTCAGCTTCTTCTCCAGCTTTATCTAGAGCTATAAATTCTGATTCCATAGTGGATCGGGCTATACAAGTCTGCTTGCTTGATTTCCAAGATATAGCTCCACCCCCAATAGTAAATACATACCCACTTGTAGAGTGAGAGTCTTTCGTGTCTGAAATCCAATTAGAATCAGTATATCCTTCCAAAACTGCAGGATAATTACTATAAAATAGCCCATAACTTAGGTTGTACTTTAAGTATCTTAAAACCCTAGTCAGTGCATTCCAGTGCACTTTACTCGGATTACTTGTGAACCTGCTCAACTTGTTTACAGCAAATGCCAAGTCTGGCCGTGTACAATTTGTAATGTACATGAGGCTTCCGATTACTCTTGAATATTCGACTTGAGCCACTGGATCACCTCTGTTCTTACTTAAGTGAATACTGGTATCAACAGGTGTTTTAACAGGTGGGCTATCAAAAGCGTTAAACTTCTTGAGCACTTTCTCAACATAATGAGATTGTGATAAGAAGATACCTTCTGACGTTCTGATAATTTTAATTCCAAGAATTAAATTAGCTAAATCCAAATCCTTCGTGTTGGAGTTTCTACTTAACTTCCTTTTTGTATTCACAATTACTTCATTGCAACTACCCATGATCAACATATCCTCTACATATAGACGGACTATGACAAATGACTCCGGTGTGCCTTTAGTATACACACATTTGTCACATTCATTGATCTTGAATCCATTTTCCAATATAGTTGTGTCAAACTTCATATGCCATTGTTTAGGAGCTTGTTTTAGTCCATATAATGACTTCAACAGTTTACACACTTTCTTTTCCTAACCAGGCGCAATGAAATCTTCAGGTTGTTTCATATAAATTTCTTCTTCTAGTTCACCATTCAAGAATGCAGTTTTCATATCCATTTGATGAATTTCGAGATTGTGCAATGCAGCAATAGCAATAAGCACTCGAGTGGAAGTTATTCTGGTTACTGGTGAATATGTATCGAAGAAATCATAATCTTCTTTCTGTTTAAACCCTTTGGCAACAATCCGGGCCTTAAACTTGTCTATCGACCAGTCATCTTTGTATTTCCTTTTTAGGATCCATTTACATCCCAAAGGCTTACATCCTGGCGGAAGTTCAACTAGTTCCCAAGTAAAATTTTGCATGATGGAATCCATTTCACTATAAATAGTTTCCTTCCAAAAAGGAGCATCAGGACTTGCATAAGCTTCCTATATAGTCTTTGGATCATCGTCAACTGCATAAGTTTCAAAGTCAGGACCAAATGATTTAGCCTTTGAGCTCTCGTGCTCTGTCTTGGCTCTTCATTTATAGGATTTGAACTACTTGCAGTTTCAAGAGTTCTTTTATTAGAGCTTGTCACAATCCTCTCTTTACAAGGATAAATATTTTCAAAGAAAATGGCATTTATTGACTCAATAACAGTTCCTTCATGCATATAAGGAATTTCAGATTTGTGAATTAGAAATCAATATGCACTACTGTTGTATGCATAACCTGTGAATATGCAATCAACTGTTTTAGGACCAATTCTTACTTGTTTTGGTTCATGTACTTCAACCTTTGCCAAATACCTCCACACTTTAAGATATTTGAAAGAAGGCTTGCGCCCTTTCCATAACTCATACGGAGTTTTATCTTTCCCTTTGTGTGACACTTTATTCAGAATGTGGTTAGCTGTAAGAATAGCTTCCCCCCACATGTTCTACGGCAATCCTGAGCTTATTAATAAAGCATTCATCATTTCTTTCAGGGTTCGATTTTTCATTTCGGCAACTCCATTTGACTGAGGAGCATAAGGAGCAGTCGTTTGATGAATTATGCCTGAATCGGCACATAATTGTTCAAACGGTGCTACATACTCACCTCCTCTGTCACTTCAGACTGCTTTTATTTTACAGTTCAGATGATTTTCAACTTCATTTTTATAATTTTAAATGCCTCAATTTCTTCATCTTTGCTTCTCAAAAGAAACACATAGCAATATCTTGTGCAATCATCTATAAAATTGACGAAGTATCTTTTACCTCCTCTAGTTTGCACAAATTTTAAGTCACACACATCAGTGTGAATTAATTTTAGAGGAGTAGTATTCCTTTCCACTGAATGAAAAGGCAATTTAGCCATTTTTGCTTCAACACATACTTCACATTTCTTATTAAGTTTAACATGAGTTTTTGGAATTAATTCTACATTAATTAGTCTTTTAATTGATTTTAGACCAACATATCCCAATCTAGAATACCATAAATATGAACATTCGAGCAAGTAAACAGAAGAAGGAGCATTATTATTATTGCTTTTATTCTTGCCTTCACGACTTACAGGCATTACATTCATTTTGAATAATCCCTTGTCAAGATAACTTCGACCAAGGAACATTCTAAACATGCTCATAATAAATTTTTCAGACTCAAAAACTAGTCTAAACACATGACTAACTAGTAAAGAGTGTAATACCTGATTGTGAACTCATTTATTTTCATTCAGTAATTGTCACTCAGTAAATTTTCACTCAGTAATAATCATTCATCATTCATGTTCATTCATTTGTTTTCACCGTTGGCGTATTTTGAGCCGTGTATTAGTTATCGATCGTCATTCAACTCCATTTGAGAATCGAGACGAGAATATTATCATAATCATTGTGATTGGTAGCCTTGTGTTGGAAGTATCATCTATTGCATGTTATTGACTTAATTATATTCATACAAGTATTGTATGTCGGACCATTTATCATTTGTAACAAGAAGACGGAGTTGTTCGAATGGTTCTCATTCCAGCAGTGAGTTACGGCCGTAACTTATCATACATTACGGTCGTAACATGCATTCGTGGAATTTTTGTGTTTTGGACGAAGACGAGATAAGTCCGTAAGAGGAGACAGGCTACGACCGTAATATGCATACGTTGGTTTAAGGATGTTTTGGACGAGGCCAACTTACGGCCGTAAGAGCTTCAGGATACGGCCGTAAGAAATGATTTATGGTGTTCTGGTTGTTGTCAACAAAGGGAAGTTACGGCCGTAAAGGAGGTCTTGTTACGACTGTAAGCCGAGAAGTTTGAACAGGATGGTTTTTAGACGAGGCGAAGTTACGCCCATAAGAGGGTTTTGTTACGGTCGTAAGGCCGTTGACCTTGGAAGGTTACGGCTGTAAGTTAGAGGAGTTACGGCCATAAATCTATCAGTATTTAAAGGACTGGACGGGCATTTTGCCCTCATTTCTTCACTTCTTCATTTTGATTCCGAGAGAGAGATATTTGGGAGAGATTTTTTCATCACCAAACACTTGTGTGTTCGTGTTTTAATCATCTTTATTCGTTTGTGGAGCTTGGGAAGTCGATTAACACGAGTTTCGACGGATCGAAGATGTTGGATCTTCAAAGGTAATTTCTTCAAAACCTTAGATTTCGATTTTGAGATGATGTATGATGTTTTGTATGTTATAATCATGATATATGAGGAGATATACATATGATTATGAGTTTCTACGAATTATCGTTGGATTGTTGGAGAATTATTCAAGAACACTTTGAATGTTGATTTTTGGAATTGGGGGATTCGATTGGATGTTGTTGAAATCTTGAATTATGTATTCATATTAGATTATTGATTGTATTGAGGATGTTTTGTTGGATTGAATCACTTATTTGGAAGCTTGGTATTGATATATTGGAGATTGGTTGTAAATAATCGAAGATTGTTTACAACATGTTTGTTAAAATGCCCCAATAAGTTTGGGTTTATCGTATCGACGTTTTGAGTTGGTTGTGATCATACTTGATATGTGTATTAAGCGTATTGTTGGTAATTGTGTTATTCAAGATTGTCCGAGCGACCGATAATTCCATTAAGGACGTTTGTTCGAGGGAGGACATTGCATCACCGGTATTGAGGCAAGTTCATTCTTGCTCGGTTAAAGGGATAATCATTACTTTCGTTGTTGTTCATTCATATTCATAATGAATTAATAGTATATTAATCATGTTGAGACTTGTAATTATCAAACTAATCATTCAATTCACGAGGAACGACGGTTCTAATCATTTCAGTGAGCTATCATTCGTTTCGTTATTATTTCATCTCGGTGAGTCATCCTTGACCCTTGTTCGGATTGCTATTCATTAATATTCATTTATGGTCACTTTTTTTCTTGTGACCTTCTAGGATCATAGTGGGGCACACGATAGTCATGTGTTATGCGGGTAATCCGACATATTAGTCTGTGCACACGGTAACGTGCCTCCGTGAGACTAATTAGGCACAACTGCGTGTGTGTTCGGACACTTGTCTTGTGCACTTACACGTCCCATTATCGGGCATACTATGATGCCCCTCTTCAGCTTTATTTCATGACTAAGTCATGTAATTATTATGCTTGTTCAACTCTTGATGATATTTGTTCTGTGTAACTGACCCCGTTGGGAATGTTGTTTTTAGGTCATGGCAAGGTAAATGCATGGGAAGAGAACGTTGACGGCGATGAGTCCCAGTGATACTAGTAGGGCCCCTTAGTCTTCCCATTTATTCATGCTTTCTTTGATGTGTATTTTCCGCTGCAGTTCCGTTTGGATTTTTATTTTATTCAGTGTTGTATATTTTATCTTCATGTGAAATATACACGTATTCTGTATTCCTGGTTGTGTTGTACTAGAAACTCCTCATCGGAGTAGTGGGTAATATAATGTGGTTCGGTACTACAATTATATTATTTAATTCATTAATTTTCACTCGCCTGGTGGGTCCCAGTTGGGGGTCCACGGCACTGTAATGTCCGCCTAGTTTGGGGGTGTTACATAGTTGGTATCAGTGCGTGGTTTTGAATACTACCCTTCCGAGTTACGTCTCATTGAAATCATTATTCATCGGACTAATATCATTGGACTTTCGCGTCACGTGTGACCTATACAAGCGCCAAGCCCCTCAGACCGAAAGAACAGTAAGATTTCTGATGCCATGGTGATTTTTGGAAATAAGAATCACTCATTCATCATTCATCAGTCAACAATCCTCAATCATCATTTTCATTTTTGATCATGTCGATCATGTTAACTCATTAATCACTCAGTCAATTTCATTGCTCAGTTGTTGATCTTGTGGATCGTATCATCAATCTTGTTAACTAGTTCAAGATGATCATTTCAATAATTTTATCATATAATCATGTTACCTCAGTTGATCTTTCATGCGAGATCTATAATTATCATGTGTTTCCCTACTTCGGTATGGATAGAGCTGTCAGAGGACGCAGGGGGAGAGGCCGCGCTGTGGGCCGAAACCCGGGAGCTCGTGTGAATACTCGCGCAAACGCGAGGAATAATGTTAATTCAACAAGTAGCGACGCTGCCACTCATTCACCTGGAGATAATCATTCACCGTAAGGAAGTTGCACCCGAGATATAGCTCAATCGGAAGGTGTTCGGGTTGATCCATTCAATTTTATGCAGGGCATGATGGCCCAGATGACTCAGATGTCACGTCTGATGGAGACGATGCATAATTCAACCGCTCAGAATCAACAGGTTCCTCCGCCGCCACCTCAGAGGCAAGAGAGAAGTGTGAGCAGTATAATTGGCGACATCTCTCGCCAGAGACAACTTACTTTTGAGAGCTCATCTGAGCCAGCAGATATTTTTCACTGGCTTGAACACTTTGAGAAACTATTTGCTATGGTGGAGTGTCCCGAAGGGCACAAAGTTTCAGTTGCGGCTTACTATCTGGGTAAGAGCGCTCACTCTTGGTGGCTATCTTTGAAGCCCACTGACGGATCTTGCAGTTGGGACCAGTTCAAGACCCTCATAATGGAAAGGTATTATCCGGCCCCACTCAGGGAGGCCAAACTATCGGAGTTACTCAGTCCCGACCCCTCAGGAGAAAAATATGTACTTACCATCGCCGAGAAGTTTTAGGAGCTACTTCTATTCGCCTCATCTATTATCCACTCCGAGGCGGATAAGATCAAGTATTTCAGTAAGAGGTTGAAACCTCGTATGCGGATGCAATTACTTAATCATCATTGCACCACCCTGGCCGAATTCATCGAGAAAGCTCTTACCTATGAGCTTACTGCGAAGGAAATTGCTAAGCATCAAACTTCGTCTTCTAGCAAAAATCGAAGAATCATAATCAGTCCGAAGGTGGTCAGGCAACCTTCAAGAAGCCTCATGCGGGCCCTACTTTTTCTGAGCGACCCCCTATAGTGCCTAAACCTGCGGAATCTCAGTCCCGAGCGGCCAGTTCGGCCATCAACTGTTTCAACTGTGGAGAGCAGGGTCATTTCAGCACTAAGTGTCCGAGGTAGACTATCACGTGCAACAATTGTGGGATTCGGGCATAAGGCCCGTTTCTGCCGAAGAGACTCCAAATCTACTCCGACGGCATCTCAGGCCCCGAAGCAGTCGGTCGTTCAGAATCAGGCCACTCAGTCCGCTTCATTTAAGACGACGGGAGCAAACATAGGCGGAGCCCACAGTTATCAGATAGGAGCATCCGGTTCTGGGGCTGGCAAGCCCCGAATTTACGAGATAAAGAGAGCCGACGATCCAGAGGCCCGAATGATCTCAGGTACACTCAAAATTCTATCTCAACCCATTTGTACCCTTTTTGATACTGGTGCATCGCATTCATTCATTTTCGAGTCATGTTTGAGTAGACTACACCTGGATAGTGCTACTAGTTGTGAACCTTATGTCATTGGTCTACCAGATGGTAGAAGAATTATCGGGGATCGTGAAGTTAAGAACTGTCCGATTCAGCTTGAGAGCCGTGAATGGCTGGCAGACCTAATCGTGGTAGACTTACCTAAGGACTATGTAATTTTGGGTATTGATTGGATGGATTGTCATGATGCCATACTTAGTGTCCGTAAGCGTATGGTCACTATCATTTCAGACGATGAAGTCGAGTGTGTATTTCAGGGGGTAACCCCAACCGTTCCAGAAGAGTTATTAATATGATGGAAGCAGTGAAATTACTCAATCAGGGGTGTGTCGGTTATTGGTGCTATATGACTAAGACCGAGGAACCATCAGTGACGTTGGCGGATATCCCGATAGTGAGAGAATATGCCGATGTATTCCCAAACGAGTTACCTGGTTTACCTCCACAGAGAGATGTGGAATTCACGATAGAGTTGGAGCCTGATACGTCTCCTATATCGAAGGCACCGTATCGTATGGCCCCGATCGAAATCCAAGAACTGAAGAATCAACTGGAGGAATTGACCAAGAAAGGTTATATCCGACCGAATGCCTCCTCGTGGGGAGCACCAGTATTATTTGTCAAGAAGAAGGATGGTTCTTTTCGCTTGTGTATTGATAATCGAGAGTTGAACAGGGTGACGATCAAGAATAAATATCCCCTACCCCGCATTGATGATCCCTTAGATCAATTTCAGGGAGCTTCAGTATTTTCCAAGATCGATTTAAGATCTGGGTATCATCAGTTGCGGATTCGAGAGTCAGATATCGCAAGAACGGCGTTTCGAACACGTTATGGGCACTACGAGTTTGTAGTGATGCCGTTTGGGTTAACTAATGCACCCGCTGTATTCATGGAGTTGATTAATCGAGTTTTCATCGACTATTTAGACCGGTTCATGGTTGTTTTCATAGAAGACATTTTGATTTATTCTCGTGACTGATAGGAGCATGAATTTCACCTTCATCAGGTCCTCGACATGTTGAGACGAGAGCAACTCTATGGAAAGTTTTCCAAATGTGAGTTCTGGATGTCCGAGGTGACGTTTCTCGGACATGTGATTTCATCAGACGGAGTACGTGTCGACCCTCAGAAGACGGAGGCTATCCGAGATTGGCAACCTCCGAAGAATGTTAAGGAAATCCGAAGCTTTCTCATATTAACAGGCTATTACCGGCGATTTGTGAAAGGATTTTCTAAGATCTCTCAACCTATGACTAACCTTTTGCGGAAGGATAAGAAATACACGTGGTCTGACGCGTGTCAGCAGAGTTTTGAGGAACTCAAGAGCCATTTAATTTCAGCGCATGTCCTTTCTTTACCGCAAGGGACGGAAGGATTCGTTGTTTATAGCGACGTGTCCGAACACGGTCTCGGATGTGTACTAATGCAGAATGGGAAAGTGATTGCTTATGCTTCACGGAAACTGAAGCCTTATGAGGTCAACTATCCGACCCACGACCTGGAGCTAGTGCCATGGTATTCATATTGAAGATTTGGCGACATTATCTTTATAGTGTCACTTGATAGATTTTCACCGATCATAAGAGTCTAAAGTATATATTTACTCAGAAGGAGCTAAACATGCGACAGAGACGGTGGTTGGAACTGATTAAAGATTATGATATTGAGATACAATACCACCTGGGTAAGGCGAACGTCGTCGTCGACGCCTTGAGCCGTAAGTCCGTTCAGGAGCAAATGCTTGCTCATTTGACTGCTCAGAAGGAACTTCAACAGGAATTCCTAAGACCCGAGATCGAGGTCTGGTTATAGCGAGTGCAAGGGAAACTTTGTATGCTAGAGATTTTATTGCCACTTGAGGAGGCGATCAGAGTGAAGCAGGGTTCAGACCCATTTTTATTGCGTATTCGAGATGATGTGGCATAGGGAGAAGCCCCTGGATTTGTGGTCCACGAGGATGTACTTTTGCGATTTAATCCCTGGTTATGCGTTCTGGCGGATAACGAGTTGAAAAACTCGATTTTGAGAGAAGCTCATGCTACCCCTTACTCCATTCATCCGGGGTCTAGCAAAATGTACAAAGACTTGAAACAAAATTACTGGTGGAGTTATATGAAGCGAGAAGTCGCAGAATTTGTTTCAAGATGTCTGACCTATCAACAAGTTAAGATAGAACATCAGCGACCGACGGGTATGATGAAACCGCTCCCTATTCCAGAGTGGAAGTAGGAGGATATTTCAATGGACTTCATCACGAGTTTGCCAACAAGTCGTCATGACATGAACACAATTTGGGTAATTGTGGACCGTTTAACTAAGTCAGTTCATTTTCTTGAGATTAAGGATACGTGGGGTCCTGAGAGACTTGCCCAGATATTCATTAAAGAGATCGTGAGATTGCACAGTACCCCTAAGAGTATCGTTTCTGATCGTGACAGACGATTCGTGTCACATTTTTGGAAATCCATTCATCGTGCTATGGGAACTCAGTTAAACCTCAGCACAGCTTTTCACCCTCAGTCCGACGGACAATCAGAGTGAACTATTCAGACGTTAGAGGACATGCTGAGGGCATGTGTTCTCGACTGGAAAGATGATTGGGAAGCCCAACTACCGTTGACCGAGTTCACGTACAACAATAGTTGGCATGCTTCGATTAAGATGGCACCTTACGAGGCCTTATACGGTCATCGTTGTCGATATCCCTTATGTTGGGATGACTTATCAGAATCAATCGGCACTGAGCCCGATATGCTTATAGCTGCCCGCGAGAAGGTAGTTTTGATCAAGATTTGTTTGTTGATCGCTCAGAGTCGACAAAAATCACATGCGGATAATCATCGTCGACCATTAGAGTTCGAGACAGGTGACCACGTGTTGGTCAAGGTATCCCCTATTCGAGGTATTTTCTATTTCGGGA
This sequence comes from Orobanche coerulescens, assembly GCA_033398695.1. NCBI lineage: Eukaryota > Viridiplantae > Streptophyta > Magnoliopsida > Lamiales > Orobanchaceae > Orobanche > Orobanche coerulescens. The sequence goes on along the minus strand of CM065815.1, from coordinate 14,832,111 downwards.
AGAGAGGAAAGTTGAGTCCGAGATTTATTGGATTGAAATTTTGGATCGAGTAGGCAATCTGGCTTATCGATTGGCTTTACCTCTGGCTTTGAGCCGAGTTCATAATGTGTTTCACGTCTCTCAGTTGAGAAAGTATGTTGCCGACCCGAGTCATATACTTCAGTTCGATGAAATCGAGATCGCGGATGATCATACGTACAAGGAGCGTCCTGTACGAGTCTTGGAGCGGCGAATCAAGCAGTTGAGAAACAAGCCGATTCCTTTGGTTAAAATTCAGTGGTCTAGACACAGAGTCGAATAGGCTACTTGGAAAACCGAGGATAGTGTGCGGGAGAGTTATCCCGAATTGTTCGACCCTTAGTTTCGAGGACGAAACTCTTTTTAAGGGGGGGAGTATGTAATACCCGATTCTGAACTCATTTATTTTCATTCAGTAATTGTCACTCAGTAAATTTCCACTCAGTAATAATCATTTATCATTCATGTTCATTCATTTTTTTCACCGTTGGCGTACTTTGAGCCGTGTATCAGTTATCGATCATCATTCAACTCCGTTTGAGAATCGAGACAAGAATATTATCATAATCATTGTGATTGGTAGCCTTGTGTTAGAAGTATTATCTATTGCATGTTATTGGACTTAATTATATTCATACAAGTATTGTATGTCGGATCATTAATCATTTGTAACGAGAAGATGGAGTTGTTCGGATGGTTGTCATTATAGCAGTGAGTTACGGCCGTAACTTATCATGCATTACGGCCATAACATGCATTCGTGGAATTTTTGTGTTTTGGACGAAGACGAGATAAGTCCGTAAGAGGAGACAGGCTACGACCGTAACATGCATACGTTGGTTTAAGGATGTTTTGGACGAGGCCAACTTACGGCCGTAAGAGCTTCAGGATACGGCCATAAGAAATGATTTATGGTGTTCTGGTTGTTGTCAACGAAGGGAAGTTACGACCGTAAAGTAGGTCTTGTTACGGCCGTAAGTCGAGAAGTTTGAACAGGATGATATTTTGACGAGGCGAAGTTACGCCCGTAAGAGGGTTTTGTTACGGCCGTAAGGCCGGTGACCTTGGAAGGTTACGGCCGTAAGTTAGAGGAGTTACGGCCATAAATCTATCAGTATTTAAAGGACTGGACGGGCGTTTTACCCTCATTTCTTCACTTCTTCATTTTGGTTCCGAGAGAGAGATATTTGGGAGAGATTTTTTCATCACCAAACACTTGTGTGTTCGTGTTTTAATCATCTTTATTCATTTGTGGAGCTTGGGAAGTCAATTAACACGAGTTTCGACGGATCGAAGAGGTTGGATCTTCAAAGGTAATTTCTTCAAAACCTTAGATTTCGATTTTGAGATGGAGTATGATATTTTTGATGTTATAATCACGATATATGAGGATATATACATATGATTATGAGTTTCTACGAATTATCATTGGATTGTTGGAGAATTATTCAAGAACACTTTGAATGTTGATTTTTGGAATTGGGGGTTTCGTTAGATGTTGTTGAAATTTCGAATTGTGTATTCATATTAGATTATTTATTGTATTGAGGATGTTTTGTTGGATTGAATCACTCATTGGAAGCTTGGTATTGATATATTGGAGATTGGTTGTAAATAATTGAAGAATGTTTACAACATGTTTGTTAAAATGCCCCAATAAGTTTGGGTTTGTCGTATCGACGTTTTGAGTTGGTTGTGATCATGCTTGATACGTATATTAAGTGTATTGTTGGTAATTGTGTTATTCAAGGTTGTTCGAGCGACCGATAATTCCATTAAGGACGTTTGTTCGAGGGAGGACATTTCATCACTGGTATTGAGGCAAGTTCATTCTTGCTCGGTTAAAGGGATAATCATCCCTTTCGCTGTTGTTCATTCATATTCATAATGCATTCATAGTATATTAATCATGTTGATACTTGTAATTATCAAACTAATCATTCAATTCACGAGGAACGACGGTTCTAATCATTTCAGTGAGCTATCATTCGTTTCGTTATTATTTCATCTCGGTGAGTCATCCTTGACCCTTGTTCGGATTGCTATTCATTAATATTCATTCATGGTCACTTTTGTTCTTGTGACCTTCTGGGATCATATTGCGTGGCCGGGGTGGTTATGTGTGGAATTTTTAGTCGGGCACACGATAGTCATGTGTTATGCGGGTAATCCGACACATTGGTCTGTGCACACAGTAACGTGCCTCTATGAGACTAATTAGGCATAAGTGCGGGTGTGGCCGGACACTCGTCTTGTGCACTTGCACGTCCCATTATCGGGCATACTATGATGCCCGTCTTCAGCTTTATTTCATAATTAAGTCATGTAATTATTATGCTTGTTCAACTCTTGAGGATTGTTGTTCTGTGTAACTGATCCCGTTGGGGATGTTGTTTTTAGGTCATGGCAAGGCAAAGGAACGGGAAGAGAATGTTGACGGCAGGGAGTCCCAGTGATACTAGTAGGGGGCCCCGGTCTTCCCATTTATTCATGCTTTCTTTGATGTGTATTTTCCGCTGCAGTTCCGTTTGGATTTTTATTTTATTCATTGTTGTATATTTTATCTTCATATGAAGTATACACGTATTCTGTATTCCTGGGTGTGTTGTACTGGAAACTCCTCATCGGAGTAGTGGGTAATATAATGTGGTTTGGTACTACAATTATATTATTTAATTCATTAATTTTCACTCGCCTGGTGGGTCCTAGTTGGGGGTCCATGACACTGTAATGTCCGCCTAGTTTGGGGGTGTTACAAAGAGCCTGAAACTAAATTTCTTCGGACGTCTGGGACATGAAGTACATCCTTAAAAAGAAGCTCATTTCCAGAGGTCAGCTTTATGACCACGTTCCCCACACCTGCAATCACAGAAGAAGCAGAGTTTGCCATATGCAATTTCCTACCATCAGTAACAGTGTAGGAAGAGAACATGTCTTTTTCAGAACAGACATGACTGTTGGAACAAGATTGGTCGGTATTGCCGTTTGGAGATAGAGTCGTGAAACTCTTTCGCATTGCGGAAGCGATTTATAGAGGTTCGGCCAAACGTGCCTATGTCCTCTCTCGGTATCTTTTTCTATAGGCTTAAGATAAACCTCTGCACCTATCTTCTATCGGTCGAGGGATAACCGTTACAAGCTTGTTTTCTATCAGTCTGAGTAAACCATTCAATCACTTGTTTTTATGTCGGTCCTAGTTAAACCGTTTTCCTTTTCTATTGGACAAGGAATCAACCACTCTAGCTTTCTATCGGTACTAGATAAACCTCACTTAGATATTGATTGCGATTCTAACAATGCTGGATCCTTGATCCTAATAACACTGAATCCAATCGTATCTTTTCTTTTACCTCTTGTGTATGTGTTGAATGTATAAACACTCGAACTATCAATATAAGCACAGTTACAACAACAATAGTAAGTATATCAATATCTGATGAATGTATCGTTTGCTTGAAGTTGTTGTGTAATGAATACCATATGAAGTGGTATTTATAGGCATTTCTCTTCCAACTAGCCTTCTGTGCCTTCTTTACGTACGTTACCAGCCCTCTCTTACGTACGTCAGCTTCCTTACGTATGTTAACATCAATATGTTACGTACGTTATACTCTTCACAAAACAGTCTAGTAGCCTTCATTTTATGTGTTACGTACGTTAGCAAATTGCACATTACGTACGTTAACATTTGTCATCATATCCGTTGCTTGCTGACCGATGCCATGACGTCATCTCCAGCATTCTTCTTGCTTGAATACTGAAACACTTCGCTACGTACGTTATCATCATGTTGTTACGTACGTTAAGCTCAGCACATTACGTACGTTATCTTTTTTCGTTACGTACGTTAAACTTGGTCAGGCAGCTTCCTTCTTGTCTGATTAGGTAACTTTCTGTCTCATCTGATCAGGTAGGTTGATCTCGTCTGATTCGCAGGTAGGTTGGTCATCTTGATTGATCTTGAGCAGTTAGCTTTTCCGGATTCCGCGACTATTTGTGTTTTCGACTCCTTCGTTATTTTGTATCGCTTCTTTGTTGTTTTGCTTTGTTTAACAGCTTTAATCATCAAAACTCTATTAGTAAATGTATGGAATAAAATATTCCAACAATGACGAGTAGCCCCAGTATCAACGTACCAGGCGCGGTGATTCTCCACCATATTGGTTTCAATCACCATGGATGAGACCTCCTCGTCCAGCTCCTCAACCATAGCTGACAGCTCCAGATCTGGCATGTCAACATCGCCATGTTCAACCACATTGGCAACTGGCTTGCCTTTGTTTCGCTGACCAGTTGAACTTATTGGCAAACGACAGTCCTTTGCCTTATGGTTTGGCTTACCACAGTTGTGGCCGGTAAACTTCTTTGCCTTAAAACGACTTTTTCCCTTTGTCCTGAACATAGTTCAGTTTCCTCTTTTTACTAGAGGACCCATGTTCAAGCAAATATACTTTCGCCTCCATAGGGCCTCTCTTGAACTTAGAATGAGACTTTCAGTTGTCTTCTTCAATTCTGAGTCGAACAACCAAGTCCTCTAAGCTCATTTCCTTTCGTTTGTGTTTCAGGTAATTTTTGAAGTCCTTCCAACTAGGAGGCAACTTCTCAATTACCGTTCCCACAAAAAACGGTTCAGGAAGGATCATTCCCATAAAGTCGCCATTATACCACTAATCGGAAGCAAAACGATGACGGACTTCAAAATCATTATCGAATAAGTTCAACAATTTCAATTGATTGTGCATGAAATTAATGCTGAAGGAATGATCCTTCCGGAACCGTTTGTTGTGGGAACGGTAATTGAGAAGTTGCCTCCTAGTTGGAAGGACTTCAAAAATTATCTGAAACACAAACGAAAGGAAATGAGCTTAGAGGACTTGGTTGTTCGACTCAGAATTTAGGAAGACAACCGAAAGTTTGATTCTAAGTTCAAGAGAGGCCCTATGGAGGCCAAAGTAAATTTGCTTGAACATGGGTCCTCTAGTAAAAAGAGGAAACTGAACCATGTTCAGGACAAAGGTAAAAAGCCGTTTAGGCAAAGAAGTTTACTGGAAATTGCCACAACTGTGGTTAGTAACACTATAAGGCAAATGATTGTCGCTTGCCAATAAGTTCAACTGATCAGCGAAACAAAGGCAAGTGAGTTGCCAATGTGGTTGAACATGGCGATGTTGACATGCCAGATCTGGAGCTGTCAGCTATGGTTGAGGATCTAGACGAGGAGGTCTCATCCATGGTGATTGAAACTAATATGGTGGAGAATCACCGCACCTGGTACGTTGATACTGGGGCTACTCGTCATTTTTGTTCTGAAAAAGATATGTTCTCTTCCTACACTGTTACTGATGGTAGTAAATTGCATATGACAAACTCTGCTTCTTCTGTGATTGCAAGTGTGGGGAACGTGGTCTTAAAGCTGACCTCTGGAAAGGAGCTTCTTCTTAAGGATGTACTGCATGTCCCAGACGTTCGAAGAAATTTAGTTTCAGGCTCTTTACTAGTTAGTCATGGGTTTAGATTAGTTTTTGAGTTCAAAAAATTTATTATGAGCAAGTTTGGAATGTTCCTTGGTTGAGGTTATCTTGACAGGGGATTATTCAAAATGAATGTAATGCCTAAGCCGTGAAGGCAAGAATAAAAGAAATAATAATAATGCTCCTTCTTCTATTTACTTGCTCGAGTGTTCAGATTTATGGCATTCTAGATTGGGACATGTTGGTCTAAAATCAATTAAAAGACTAATTAATCTAGAATTAATTCCAAAAACCCATGTTAAACTTAATAAGAAATGTGAAGTATGTGTTGAAGCAAAAATGGCTAAATTACCTTTTCATTCAGTGGAAAGGAATACTACTCCTCTAGAATTAATTCACACTGATGTCTGTGACTTAAAATTTGTGCAAACTAGAGGAGGTAAAAAAATACTTCGTCACTTTTATAGATGATTGCACAAGATATTGCTATGTGTTTCTTTTTAGAAGCAATGATGAAGCAATCGAGGCATTTAAAATGTTTAAAAATGAAGTGAAAATCAACTGAACTGTAAAATAAAAGCAGTCCGAAGTGACAGAGGAGGTGAGTATGTAGCACCGTTTGAATAATTATGTGCCGATTCAGGCATAATTCATCAAACGACTGCTCTTTATGCTCCTCAGTCAAATGGAGTTGCCAAAAGGAAAAATCGAACCCTAAAAGAAATGATGAATGCTTTATTAATAAGCTCAGGGTTGCCGCAGAACATGTGGGGGGAAGCTATTCTTACATCTAACCATATTTTGAATAAAGTGCCACACAAAGGAAAAGATAAAACTCCGTATGAGTTATGGAAAGGGCGTAAGCCTTCTTTCAAATATCTTAAAGTGTGTGGGTATTTTGAAAAGGTTGAAGTACCTGAACCAAAACAAGTAAGAATTGGTCCTAAGACAGTTGATTGCATATTCATAGGTTATGCATACAACAGTAGTGGATATCGATTTCTAATTCACAAATCTAAAATTCCTTATATGCACGAAGGAACTGTTATTGAGTCAAGAAATGCCATTTTCTTTGAAAATATTTATCCTTGTAAAGAGAGGATTGTGACAAGCTCTAATCAAAGAACTCTTGAAACTGCAAGTAGTTCAAATCCTATAAATGAATAGCAAGACAGATCAAGAGAGCTCGAAAGGCTAAATCATTTGGTCCTGACTTTGAAACTTATGCAGTTGACGATGATCCAAAGACTATATAGGAAGCTTATGCTAGTCCTGATGCTCCTTTTTGGAAGGAAGCTATTTATAGTGAAATGGATTCCATCATGAAAATTTTACTTGGGAACTGGTTGAAATTCCGCCAGGATGTAAACCTTTAGGATGTAAATGGATCCTAAAGAGGAAATACAAAGATGACTGGTCGATAGACAAGTTTAAGGCCCGGCTTGTTTCCAAACAGAAAGAAGGTTATGATTTCTTCGATACATATTCACTAGTAACCAGAATAACTTCCATTCGAGTGCTTATTGCTATTGCTTCATTACACATTCTAGAAATTCATCAAATGGATGTGAAAACTGCATTCTTGAATGGTGAACTAGAAGAAGAAATTTATATGGAACAACCTGAAGGTTTCATTGCGCCTGGTCAGGAAAAGAAAGTGTGTAAACTGTTGAAGTCATTATATGGACTAAAACAAGCTCCTAAACAATGGCATATGAAGTTTGACACAACTATGTTGGAAAATGGATTCAAGATCAACGAATGTGATAAATGTGTGTATATTAAAGGCACACGAGAGTCATTTGTCATTGTCTGTCTATATGTAGACGATATGTTGATCATGGGTAGTAGCAATGAAGTAATTGTGAATACAAAAAGGATGTTAAGTAGAAACTTCAACATGAAGGATTTGGGTTTAGCTGATTATATTCTTGGAATTAAAATTATTAGAACGTCAGAAGGTATCTTCTTATCACAATCTCATTATGTTGAGAAAGTGCTCAAGAAGTTTAACACTTTTGACAGCCCACCTGTTAAAACACCTGTTGATACCATTATTCACTTAAGTAAGAACAGAGGTGATCCAGTGGCTCAAGTCAAATATTCAAGAGTAATCGGAAGCCTGATGTACATTACAAATTGTACACGACCAGACTTGGCATTTGTTGTAAACAAGTTGAGCAGGTTCACGATTAATTCGAGTAAAGCGCACTGGAATGCACTGACTAGGGTTTTAAGATACTTAAAGTACACCCTAAGTTATGGGCTATTTTATAGTAATTATCCTGCAGTTTTGGAAAGATATACTGATGCTAATTGGATTTCAGACACGAAAGACTCTCACTCTACAAGTGGGTATGTATTTACTATTGGGGGTGGAGCTATATCTTGGAAATCAAGCAAGCAGACTTGTATAGCCCGATCCACCACGGAATTGGAATTTATAGCTCTAGATAAAGCTGGAGAAGAAGCTGAATGGCTCCGTAACTTTCTTGAGGATATTCCATGCTGGAAAAAGCCTGTGCCTAGTGTTATGATCAATTGCGATAGCCAAGCTGCAATTGGAAGAGCACGTAGCCTTATGTATAATGGTAAGGCTCGACACATTCGTCGGAGACATAATACCATGCGACAATTGATCAAAAATAGAGTTATATCTATTGACTATGTGAGGTCAAATGTTAATTTGGCGGATCCACTCACAAAAGGTCTGAATAGAGATCAATTTCATAAACTGCTAGAGGGTATGGGATTAAAATCCACATCTTGAAAGAACAATCATAGTGGCAACCCAACCTTGAAGACTGGAGATCCCAAAAACTTGGTTCAATGGGAAAACAAAGTTATGAAAGTTCTATTGAAAAGCGCTTATAATGAATCCATTCCTATAGAGCAGAATAAGTGTTGAGTCCTGTGATGTTGGTGAGGTTAAGTCTCTGGACTTTTAATGGTTCCTTGTCCTTGAAAGGAGAAGTATTGCAGGGTACTTTATAAAAGGAGACCACATATCTAAGTGAGAGGACGGGCCGCTCGAATAAACACTTAGGAAACCAAGATGTTGTCCATGGCGAAAATGGACACAACTATGAGAACGAAAGGTGTTGAGACATTGTTGTGTAAGTGTCGTTGACTCGGTATACACCAATGAGGATTAGTTCAAGGCACAGTGTCCACTAAGCCGCCAGTATATCCGACAATATTTTACTAAGGAAGGTTCAAAGCTATCTTTCCTCATGCAACAGTGTTTTACGGAAACTGGGTATGTGAGTCTGCATTTATGCATGCATTTATTTTCACTCATGTAGGGATTGTTGGAAATTAGTTTTAGAAAAAATGAGTTTTAACTCAATTTAAAACCAATTTAATAATAATAAAATATTTAATTCTTGAGAATTAAATAATAAATTGTGAATCTACATTTCGATAAGATGAACGTAGGATTTTATTTTTCTCAAAATCGATTTCCGATGAGTGGGAAATAAATGATTAAAGTTGGTCATTTAATTGAAAAGATGAAGAGTTTACCAGGTTGAAAACCCATCTGATATTTGGGGTTGAAAACTTATCTGATATTTGAGGTTGAAAACCCATTTGATATTTGGAGCTGAAAACCCATCGGATATTTGGGGTTGAAAACCCATCTGATATTTGGGGCTAAAAATCTATCTGATCTGATATTTGGGCTGAAAGCTATCTGATCTGATATTTCGGTTGAAAGCTATCTGATCTGATATTTGGGGCTGAAAACCTATGTGATCTGATATTTGGGCTGAAAGCTATCTGATCTGATATTTGCGCTGAAACCTATTTGATATTTGGGCTGAAAGCTACCTGATCTGATATTTGGGCTGAAACCTATCTCATCTGATATTTGGGCTGAAACCTATCTCATCTGGTATTTCGGTTGAAACCTATCTGATATGATATTTGGGCTGAAACCTATGTGATCTGATATTTGGGCTGGAAACCTATTTGATATGATATTTGGGACTGAAAACCCATATGATCTGATATTTGGGCTCAAAACCCATCTGATCTGATATTTGGGTGCTGAAAATTTAGCTGATATTTGGTCTCGATTGAAATGAAGCAGGTTAAGAATCTAGCTTCTGGAATATGACTCTTCACACTCCATAATGTAATGTCCGAGTTAAATGAGACTATTTATGGAGGTAACTCTTGAGCTGAAGGATTAAAGAGAATTAATGGCACTTTAATTTGTAGTAACTCTCCACCTGATGGAGTGGAATTGGACCCTATAAAAGGGGGTCTTATGCATTTCATTTCATAACATACAAAATACAACAGAACGAATACAACATACCACATATTGCAGCATATATCTTTCTTGTTTTTCGTGCCCAGTTTCCAGTACTTAACGTTCGTCGGAGTTCTGAGTTTTGGAGAGCACCTAACTCAGAAATGTGTAGCAGTTGTATCTTGAGGACATATTGTCTGAGCCGTCTGCTCTTATACATAGGCAAAATTGTCTTACGAAAAGAGTCCTACTCGCCTCTGCTAAAGTTGTAATTTTCAGTTCAGCTTTTAATTTATTTAGATTGTATTAGGTTGTCTTTATTTGTAATTTTTATTATAATTACATTGTTGGAAATTCACAGAACTAACACAGGTATCGTTTGTCTTCTTAGATTCTAGACTTAGGAGCTGGAAATCATATGAAGAGAAGATCCATAATAAACTGAATTGTAGTCGAGAAAAGGTAAATCAACCAAATACTCAGCAAATATAAGATTCAGCAAATATATTAATCACAATAATGATTGAAGCAACTATTCGAGTATTTAATAAAATACCCAACAAAAACATCTAGAATTTAGGGTTCTTTAAAGTATTGAAAATAAATATTTGTGTCTGAAAAAAGTAAACAACAACAAAACTAATTTTTCTTTATCGCCACTAATCCGTATTCTTGCATTTTGTGGAAGAGATGAAGGTATGATTTAAAGTAGGGGTGGCAATCGGATAATACGGATACGAATATGGCTATATCCGTATCCGAATCCGGAACCAGGAATCCGTATCCGAATCCGAATCCGGGAATATCCGAGAAAACCTTATCCGTATTCGAATCCGGCGAATATTATCCGGATACGGATACTATCCGAATCCGAATCTGCAATTCTTGTTTTATTTTTCAAAAATAAATGGGTGCAAAGGGAATTGAACCCACAACTCTTCTCTTTATGGATTTTTAAAGCCACAGTCTAACCACTTGAGCTACTTGATTGTTGTGTGAAAGATAGAAATAATTATAGATAACTAAGTATAAACATATCACTTAATTAAAGATCTACTAAGATTTCCAACCAAATTACTTTTTTATTTTTTGAAAATTTGGGAATATCACTAAATTATAGTAGTGATCTACTAAGATCTAAAATCAAATTATATTTATAAAAATTTATATTATTATAAATATAAAATGTGTTATATTTTGTAATTATATATTAAAAATATATTAAAATTATATATTATATATAATTTATCTCGGATACGGATATTTTCGGATACGGATGCGTCTATATCCATATCTGTATCCGGAATTTTCGAATACGAATAATATCCGTATCCGCTTTTTTTCGGATACGGATAATATTCTCTTTTTTCGGATACGAATACAGATATTTCGGACGGATATCAGATTTTTTGGATTTTTTTGCCAGCCCTAATTTAAAGAATAAATTTGTGTGTAAGTGCATAATTTTTGAAAGATTTTGTGGGCGACTAGGCACGCGAAATAACAAACCAGACATCCCGATGACAGCGGGTAATTTTAGAGGTTCATAAGGATATTTGAGTCATTTTATGTCGATCAAGGGGCATAATTATAAACAATGACCAACTTGGACATTTTTCAATTTTTGTTTTAAAAGCTAATACTTGACAATATTTTCATATAAACTTATAAAAATTAGAATACCGGCACAAAATAAGAAAATCAAGAAATAATACATATATATGTATAAATTAATACTTGACAATATTTTCATATAAAATTGTAAAAATTAGAATACCGGCACAAAATAAGAAAATCAAGAAATAATATATATATATATATATATATATATATGTGTGTGTGTGTATGTGTGTATCAGTGTTTTAAAAGGCGTAGCGCTGGTGCGTAGCGTTTTTGTCCGCAAAGCGCGTGGCGCAAATAGCGTAGCGTAGGTTTAGCATTCATGTTATTTTTAAATTAAATGATATATATATATATATATAATTTGTACCTATTTAACATAATTCAACCTAAGTTACTAAGTATAATAAAAATAACATCTAAAATAGTTCAAATAACAAACTAACACAACTTCCATAAGAATTCATACAACCATAGTCAAACAAACTTAAACCGAACTCAAAATAAGTAAATGTATCACAAATCATAATAATGGAAATCCATAAACAAACTAAAAATAATTATTATCTTCATCATCCAAGTTAATGTTGGAATCATCATCAAGGGAATCAATGGTAGGAAAGTTTCCACTATCAAAGTTACTTAGCCCCATGTTCGTCAACATCATCAAAGGTCACATCTTCATCAACAAGACCAACTCTCGGTTGTTTGCCTTTATCTTTGATACCACCTATAAATAAGAATTATAAAGAAAAAATATTCATGAACAAGTACAATAGAAATATATTTATGAACAAGTACAATAGAAATAGTTATTATGTAGTATGTACTTACTTGAACTTTCACTAATCCTTTTCTTTGTGACCGTGGGAGGAACATCAACAACATTATCTTCAATTCGTCTATCCGAATCTAAAAGACTATCAAAGAGACCTGGTGGCACACTAACAATGGGATCCCCTTCAAATAATTCATCATCTTCAAGCCATTTTGTACTCGTAGGCAAGACGAGATCCTCTTTCTCCATTATCCATTCATCATCCAGATCAATCTCATCAGCTACAATAGGATCTATTTTGTTCCTCCTCTTAATACTTCTCTCCCTTAACTTCAAGTTATATTTCACATAAATTAAGGCATTTAACCGTTTATGTTCAAGCTTGTTCCTCTTTTTCGTATGAATCTAAAAAATTACAATACATCAACAATCAAATACTAGAAGCATAAACATATATATCATCAATCAAATACCAAGCATAAACACTAGAAGTTCATATTACTAGATGGAAATGAAGAATAATAAAGATAACACTTACCGATTCAAATGTACTCCAATTCCTTTCACACCCCGAAGCACTACATGTGAGACTAAGGACACGAATGGCAAACGACATAAGCTCTGGCGTCTCGGTACCAAAACGCTCCCACCAACTAGCTATACGAATATGTATAAATTATAAAATAAATAAAATAAACACTAGAAGTTCATAATTAAGTAATTCAAAAAGCAAAATATAATAATTACCCGGAGATCGCAACATTCTTGATCTTTTTGCTACTGTAGTTCCAAACTCTCCTTGAGCCTTGTTAAATGAATCCAATTGGATATCAGCTATCAAACGATCATCTGGATCCATCATTTTGTCCATGCATGCATACAAGCCCTGTCTAATCTCTACACTATTGATAAACCTTTCTCCATAATGTAGTTGCGGATTCAAATAGTACCCAGCTGCATGTAGAGGATGATGAAGTTGTGGAGCCCAACGAGCATCTATTTTCTTCCAAATTGGCATGTACCTCTTTTGAACTCCCCCACAATTAAATTTAATTGTCTCTTTTGCCCTTTGAATAAGCTCGTATGTGTATCCCATAACTGGTCTCTCCTCCGAATCTACTTCCCTCAACACACTAACAAGAGGGACAATGCTTTTGATGCAGAAAGCCATGTGTGGCCAGAAGTTGGGATCGTTTACTACAAGTCTCTTAACCACTTTACCCTGCATTGTTTTCGCTTCACGAGAATTAGCCCAATGTTCAGAAGAGAACAAATTCTGAAGTTCTCTTTAAACCTTATACATGCTCTGTAAAGTAAGAAATGATGTGGCATAGCGAGTAACAACCGGTCGGATAATTTCTTTACCCTTTGTATAATCCCTCATTAAATAAAGTAAGGTTCCATGGCCGTAGAGAAACTTCACGACTGTCTTCGCATGGGTAATTATTTGTGAGATGACCTCGATTTTTGCAATATCTTCTAACATCAGATCAATACAATGTGCCGCACACGGTGTCCACCATATGTTCTTCCTCACTTCCATAATCTTTTTCCCTGCCTTAACACAATTCGTAGCATTATCTGTGATAATGTGAATAACATTTTCCTCGCCCACTTCAGTAATAACCTCATTAAGGTAACCAAAAATTAAGTCGCCATTTTTAATAGAAGCCGATGCGTCAACCGATTTAAGAAAAAAAGTTCCCGCGGGGCTATTAATCAAGAAATTTATCAAACTCCGATTTTTCCCATCTGTCCAACCATCGGACATAATAGTGCCTCCAACTTGTTTCCATACTTGTTGGTGTTCATCATAAATTCGATGGATGTCTTCGACCTCAGCCTTAAGTATCCAAGTTCTCAACTCATGCATAGAAGGCGGTTTAAACCCTTTTCCATATTCTGCAATCCCATCACACATGGGCTTAAAGTGTGGATCATTGATAACATTGAAAGGAAGTGCGGCGGAATAAAAAAAACGGCCAATCCTACGCTTCACATCAACAAGCAACTCCTTTTTATATGCTGAATTAAGGGTTGTTTGTTTGGGTTCCGATGTAACAAAGCCATCAAGCGTTCCTTTGAGTTGTTTAGAGCTGCTAACATGTGTCCCAACATCTTCACTATCGTCTTCTCCTGATTGTCTAGTATTAGTGCCGAGTCCCTCGCCAATCTCCCTTAATAATTGTGTACTCCGGAGTTTGTTAGTTTTTGCTTTCTCAAGTGCATCTTTAATTTCTTTTTTGACATCATCAGGAACTTTTGCACAAGGAGCAACACCTTTGTGGGTTTGAGCTAAGTGTTGCTTTAGACGAGTAACACCCCCATTCGATTGATGGTGACAAAATTTCCATCGAAGTGATTTTTCCCCATCATTTTGATAACAATACTTCCAATCAATATCTTTTTTGGAGGAATTACCACTTTGTTGTGTCACGATTTATTCATCCCGACAGGCGATCGACTATAAGGCCGAGCGACCAAGTCAACTCCAGTCAAACTATGGCTAGCCCGCCAAGTCGAAGATATCAAACCACCATCAGGTACCTAGCGATCGACTCCCAAGGCGATCGCCCTTTGGCAGCTGGCGATCTACTCTAGTGACCGGCTAAGGGCAATCGACCTACGCCCCGAGCAGCGACGATCGCCCGTCAAAGTCATCAAGGACTGGATCTCAGAAAAGCACCCACGTGCAGATCCACCAAAGGCGCTGACAAGATCTTCGCTAGCAGATAAGATCTTTTACTGACAGACAAGATCTTTGACCACAGCCTGTCACCTACCTCACCTACCAGCATGCGCGCCGAAAGTTGTCAGTGGGACCACCCGTGACAAAGAACTCAGACGCGTAAGCTCCCATCGACCGCATATTTGATCGCCAAAGAACTCCTGCAGATTTTGAGGGGACAGCCGATGTGCGAAAAGACGATCGCCCGATTATTATAATGCGTAAAAGGCGATCGTCCGACGATTCAAGCCCTATAAATAGAGAACCTCCTCCTATCGAAAAGGTTCGAATTCATTCGACTTACGTCGTAATTCATTTCTCCCACAATAGAAATACAGAGAACACACATATCACCAAGCTCCCGCTTTCTCACCTAATCCATCTCAGGACTTCTCTCTCCGAATCTCTCGTCCAGAACACGATCGGCAGAAGCAGCAAGTCTCCACTAGGCCGATTCCAAGGGATTCATAAGCCCCGGAGCCCAAGCATCCAGCTAAATACTCGCCGTGAGAGACGGTCGATCTCTCACCGCCGCGACTGTTCATCTCCTTTGTTACGAGAACTCACAGAGCATCAAATCTGGTTCTTCCGGCAATCTACACGCTCACTAACTAAGATAACAAGAATCTTTACACTCATTGTAATTGTATTCTTTCATTAGTACTTGTATCCCCGAATATTAGTATTAATAATATCTCGCGAGAGCATTCAAGTCCGGGACTAACAACCCCGGCAAATCTTGTGTTATTTATCTTTCTCTCGGAAGTGCTCTTGCATTTGTTTGCTATTCCATCCATTCCAGCAATATCTATCTCCGAATAATATTTTGGGTAGCAACAATTGGCGCTAGAGGAAGGGGATCTAACCCTCACATTTTTATTCCTACCGTCTCGAAGAACACTCACTGTTCTCGGGGCATATACTTGAAGTGACACTCACTGCACTTCAAAGAAAACCTTCAGAATCATGACATCCGCCGGTACATCGAAGAAAGCCGCTCTCCGAACCGCCGGACACCATTTCCCGGCTCAGTCCGAACCCCAGCCGACGACAGGGGGAAGCCGCAGCAACGCGAGACTCTCGATCCCGCATCCGAGAGATGGCCCCAACCTCTCACTCGATCAGTTCCAAACCGAGGAACAGATCGAGGAGGCTATGGCCATCCTGGAGGAGCGACGGAGAGCATGCGCGTCGCCCGCGATAACTCCCTCGATCATCCGCCGCATGGGAAAACGGAAATTCAACGGGCTACTGAACGAGCGATCGTCAAAAAGCCCCAATTCGCGAGGAAAGGCTCTCGCACGACCGGACGGATCCATATTCGATCGCTTGGGGCGCGACCCGTCCTGGCGACCGGGGCATTCTGTTTCCAACCTTGACAAGACGGAATCCGAATCCGTCACCAGGACTTCGGCCTACCCGCCTCACAGCCGAACGCAGGTCAGCCATCTGACTCCCGCCCCGATCGCCAGGGGATCAGTACTGGATCGCCTCGGCTCCCGCTCCGAGCGCCGAGCCGCTAGCAGTCAGGCCACGGCGATGGCCGCCATACAACGCCAGCTCGACGAGATGAAAGCACTCTTGGACACTGGGGCAAGCACCAGCAAAAAGATCACCGGGCCGACCGAGCCACTCGCGGTCCACATCGAGCTTGCCCCCATACAACCAACGATCGCTCCTCCCAAAACACCTCTGTATGAGGGGAGATCGGACCCCGAAACCCACCTGAGTAAATTCCGAATTTACATGACTGGGTGTGGGGCAACTGTCCCGTTGACATTGGGCGATCTGGCCCATAGGTGGTACGTCTCACTACCACCACGATCAATCACCTCGTTTAAGAAACTGGCGAATGACTTCACGTCATACTTCGCCAGCAAGGTCGCCAGACCAGAAGGCCCCCACCGCATGATAAAAATCAAGCAGGGGAAGGACGAAACCGACACAGATTACATCGACCGGGTAGACGAAATCATCCTCACCGACGAACCCGTCAGTGACGAGCTCGCTCTCTATTCGGTCATGGGGGGATTCCACGGTCACTATCCCATGTTTAGACATCTCTCCAAGGATATTCCCCCAACTTACGCGATCTTCCGCGCTAAAGCTGCCAACTTTCTGGCCAGGCAAAGGCTACTCACCCTCCGCTTAGGCGAGGAAACGCCACCTCTTGTCCAGAAGATAGCGATCGCCAAAGCAAAGAAGGCGATCGCCAAGACACCCGGAGATCTCAAGGCTTTCGAGGACATGGAAGCCCATCTCCTCCATACGTTCAACAGAACTCCGGCACGAAGAGCTCAAAAAGCCAAAGGCGATAAGGGACCACGGTCACCTGGACAACAATCAATATTGTGCCTACCATAAGAGTCCCGGCCACAGCACCAACAAATGCCGCGACCTCCTCAAACAGCTCTGGAGATTGTTCGAGGAGGGCAAGTTGGACAGCTTATTGGTTTAGCCGAGGCCCCTACCTATCTCTATAGACGATCGTCCGAGTCAAACATAAAACAGGCTGGAAAGCTCATATGAGCCGACCCCTGGATTAGCCTCGGCGACCGTCCATACATGCTTCAATCAAGAGAAGGAGACCTCGGAAGTCTCCTCGATCTCCCTCCTCATTTAAGAAACTGGAGGGCTCGATCGCCATCTAAAGTTCACCATTTAACATGATGGACTAAGGCACGAGATCGCCTCCCCCGCACAACGTACACCGTCGAAAGTCGGCATCTGCATGATGATCCAAGGTGGAAGAGTGCAGCCATGGTCCTGGTGGTCGATGGAACCGACTACTTAGGCCATGCAAGGTCCCTTTGGGCCAAGATCGCCCGCCCTTCGTTTAAATACGAGGCCGGCGTAGTCTGAGGGCCCTCCAAAGTTAATCAGTGGACACGATCGCTCGCCCTCAAAGGTTCATCATCTAACATGGTGAACCCGGACAATACGACGTGCCACAACCCCCATCTCAACGTACACCGTCGAGGTTCTCCATCTTCATGGTGGGCCGAGGTGGAAGCAGAGCTAAACAAGCCGCGGGCGTGGAGTTGAATCATCCGACGCTGCCCCACGCAAGGACTCCTCTAGACCGAGACCGCACGCCCTTCGTTTAAATACGAGGCGAGGCGCAGCCTAACAGAGGACCCTCATAATAAAGTGAGTCACAAGACACTCAATGTCTTTGCGCATCAAGACATGATCAAGGAGTCGGTCCATCGAACTCCGCGATCGTGCACGGTTCCTCAAGACGGACGACCGTTCCCGAGGATTCGACAAAGTTAAAGACCGCTCACTCGTCGAATTATTTTCATCCCCTTACTTCCGCTAAGTGAATAAAAACAAGGGGCAATAAGAGTGCGGACTACCTATACGACGATCGTCGCTATTCAACCACATACGGAGATCGTCATTTTTTCAGATGTAGTGCAACGATCAAATTTGTTGTAAAAAGTTGTCTTTATGAGTTTATCAATTCATTTGGAACTACCCTCGCAACGATCTCTCCTCACACATTTGTACAAAGTCAAACAAAGACTAAAAAATAACCATTCATTCAAGTGATAAGTCAGAAATCCAAATGCTCATTTCATTTACTTGAAAAATCAGAGTACACGGTCGCCCGAAGGCCTAAGTGCTACAAAAGAAAACTACAAAACTACAAGCTAAAAACGCCAAAAATGAAGCGCCTCAGGCCCCTGCCTGGCCTTCACCATCAGCATTCGGCGCGGTCCCCTCATCTTCCGGAGCGTCGGGATGAGCAAGATTGGCCGGAGACGGATACCAGCTCAAATCCACGCCGATGTCCGTAAGATCCAAGATCGGTAAGGAGAAAGCTGAATGGAGAGGATGCTCCAACGCATACGCCTTGAAGTTATCGGCAAGAGGCCCGACCTCCAAACCTCCCTTCTTAGCCGCTCGGATCGAGTCGGCGAACGCCAAATAATAGGCGAACTCGCTGACATACTCCAAGTTTTGGAAGGGATCGGCCTTGGTCGCCTCAACCTCTCTTTTCAGCTCCGCCATCGCCTGTTGCGATCCCTGGAGCTCGGCCTCCCTCGCAGCAATCTTTTTCCTCGCCTCCGTCAGCTCGCTGGTCAGCCGAGCAATCGTCACCTTCTGGCGATCGGCCTCCTCTTCAGCAACGATCCGCGCCTGGACGGCATTCTGCATCTGGTCCCAAAATCGGTCAACCGCCATACGATATTTCTCAGTCTCCTTCTTCTCCAGCTCAAGCTCATGGCTCGCCCGCAGCGCCTCCGAAGAGTCCTTCTCCATCGCCGCGATCTTGTCGGCAAACTCGGCGTTCTCTTTCCGAGCCGCCTCGAGATCCTCCTGCAGCGAATAGTGGAGGGCCGCCTCAAACTCCCGAGCGGCCTGGACGTCCATGGTCGCCGTCTCAAGAGAAAGGGCGAGAACAGCGTGCATCGAACTCGCCGATCGCTGCCGAGCGATCGCATCCAGATCGGTCGTCCATGCCTTCAAGCGAGCGTATGGCCTTGCTAACGTATGGAGGAATGTCGCAGGAATGGCGAGGAGATCGGCTCGCTAGGAAATCTACGACCATCGGCGGACAAGACGGATCTGCGCGACGGATCCTGCATCAAAACAACAAAGTTAATACAACTCCTACGCAGATGCAATTTTCAACACAAAAATGCTATCTACCTCTCAGCCTTCTCGGGATCCCGACCGAAAAACGGTTTCCCTCGAGGGGTCTCAGCATCCGCGATCGCCGTCTCCCGCATAAAAGCCGCAGAGGGCGGCTCGCTCTCCGGAGCAACGATGGTGATCGGAGGCGCGGCGATCGGCACTTCATCGCCCGGGGCAGGAACCGAAGTTTCTTCCGGCCTCGGCCTCTTTCGATTCACTCGAAGCCCCTCCTCCGGAACTTCCTCCTCAAACACGACCGGCTCTACGCGAGGCTCCGGCTCCACGCGAGGCTCCGCCTCCGGAACTATAGGCAACGCGACGGGAGGGGCCCGAGTCGACCTCTTATGGCGAAGATGGCCTAGAACTCCTGGGTTCGACATGGCGATCTCCGTCGGAGGCTCCAAAAAGCGAGGAAAGCGAACCTCTGCAGTTAAGACAATCGATCAACAGTCAGATTCTGTCCTCAAGTAAGGCGATCGCCTAGAAAGTGAAGGTCGCAGAAACTCATACCTGGCACCGAGAGATGTCTCGGGAAACGGAATAGTCGAGCCGACAACCAACGACTCTCCTTGTTGATCCGAGTGGCATCAAGGTCGTCGTCCGACAAGCTCCTTATCCACTCCCAGACAACGAGAAAGTCGAAAGGCAGCTCCTCGATCGCCGGAATGTGAAAACCTGCAAAACCGAAATCAAATTAGATCAGTCCAAAACGCATCCAAACGAAGGGAGAGTCTAAACCCTTACCGGGATTCCTCTCCCGAAATTCAGTGGGGATCTCCAGCTCGCCCGTAGGATTGTCGCTCGCCGAAGCTCTCCACTTGCCAGCGACCCAGAACCATTTCGTCTGATCGCCCCGCATCTTATTCGGGACTCCATGAATCACCCGACCAGATCGGCCTTGAATATGGTAACCGCCGACCAACCCTTTTTGAGCCGTCAGTTTAAACAAATGATTCATCTCCAACGGCGATGGGAGGCGGTACAGGCGGTGACCGCCGAAGAGGGTGAGGGTGCAGATAATTTGGAGCCAGGCGTTCGGCGTCAGCTGAAGTGGCGCCACATTCCAAGCGGCCAACAGATGGGAGACCGCAAAGGATAGAGGGAAGCGCAGCCCGGCCTCCATAACGGCCTCACTCACTGCGACCATACCCATCGGGGGCTGGTCGGCTCGTTCATTCTCCGCCGGCGCGAACATGTCCACATCGGAAGGAACATGGAATCTTGTCCTCCAGACGGCCAGATCTTTCCTGGTCGCCGAACTCCGTATCCGGCCAAGCGACCACAACGATCGCTGCGCAGCCGATGCGCGATCGTTTGGGAAGCACATAGGGGTAGGCGACCGAGTACCCCCGGAAATCGAATCTCGGAGTAGGACCGGCCAACCTCTCCATTATCTCAGCGAAAGCCCTATAGGCCCGACCAAAAACGCTATGTTGCTCCCAGTAAGCCTTGATCGCCAGATCTCTCTCGATCTGCGATCGTCTCTCTTCAGCAGCCGACTCCTTAGCAACATCGGCCTCATTGAATAAAGCCTCGACTTCAGCACGGTCGATTCTGGCCCGAATGGCTTCAGCCGCCGTCTCCAGGTGGAAGACGGAAGGAGTTTCTCCCCGGACAGCCGATGTCCCGGCGGCAGAACTGGTACCCGCTCCAAATGATGATAGGTTCCGGCCATTTTCAGAGATACAAAAGGAGAAAAGGATTTTTTCTTACCCGAAAGTGAAATCGAACGACGATCGGCACTAAGATCTTCAGAAAATTCGACAGCAAGTCCTTCTTTCTCCAATAAGCACGCGTGAGTGAAGCTGCAGCACCGCCCCCCTTTTATAGGAGAAGGCAGGGACCCGTTTGCAATAAGGGAAAACCTCAGGGGTCGGATCTCAAACGATGGCATTAATTGACCCCCTCGAGACCCGCGTACGCGTCTTTTCAAGGACGCGTCGGTAGAGTCATTAATGACCGTTGGCATCCTCCAATAGAAGCGACGCGTGCGCGGAGACTTTTCCACGCCCATTGTTTTTTCCTCACAGATTCGGCCAACCAGTCGTCCGAACCTGCAGTATATCGATCAAAGACGACCGCCGCTTGATTGATTAAACACGAAGTCGCTCGTCAAAAGTTCAGCGATCGCCAAGAGAGCCACCTCACCCCACGTTTCCAACGTATGAGCGAGCTGGGGGCAATTGTTGTGTCACGATTTATTCATCCCGACAGGCGATCGACTATAAGGCCGAGCGACCAAGTCAACTCCAGTCAAACTATGGCTAGCCCGCCAAGTCGAAGATATCAAACCACCATCAGGTACCTAGCGATCGACTCCCAAGGCGATCGCCCTTTGGCAGCTGGCGATCTACTCTAGTGACCGGCTAAGGGCAATCGACCTACGCCCCGAGCAGAGACGATCGCTCGTCAAAGTCATCAAGGACTGGATCTCAGAAAAGCACCCACGTGCAGATCCACCAAAGGCGCTGACAAGATCTTCGCTAGCAGATAAGATCTTTTACTGACACACAAGATCTTTGACCACAGCCTGTCACCTACCTCACCTACCAGCATGCGCGCCGAAAGTTGTCAGTGGGACCACCCGTGACAGCAACTCAGGACGCGTGTAAGCTCCCCATTGGACCGCATAGTTGACTGCCAGCGACTCCTGCAGATTTTGAGGGGACAGGCCCATGTGCGAAAAGACGATCGCCCGATTATTATAATGCAGAAAAGGCGATCGTTCGGCGTATCCAAGCCCTATAAATAGAGAACCTCCTCCTACTGGAAAAAGGTTCCGAATTCATTCGACTTACGTTCAGAATTCATTTCTCCCACAATAGAAATACAGTAGAACACACATATCACCAAGCTCCCGGCTTTCTCACCGGAATCCATCTCAGGACTTCTCTCTCCGAATCTCTCGTCCAGAACACGATCGGCAGAAGCAGCAAGTCTCCACTAGGCCGATTCCAAGGGATTCATAAGCCCCGGAGCCCAAGCATCCAGCTAAATACTCGTCGTGAGAGACGGTCGATCTCTCACCGCCGCGACTGTTCATCTCCTTTGTTACGAGAACTCACAGAGCATCAAATCTGGTTCTTCCGGCAATCTACATGCTCACTAGCTAAGATAACAAGAATCTTTACACTCATTGTAATTGTATTCTTTCATTAGTACTTGTATCCCCGAATATTAGTATTAATAATATCTCGCGAGAGCATTCAAGCCCGGGACTAACAACCCCGGCAAATCTTGTGTTATTTATCTTTCTCTCGGAAGTGCTCTTGCATTTGTTTGCTATTCCATCCATTCCAGCAATATCTATCTCCGGATAATATTTTGGGTAGCAACACACTTGAACTCATCCTCAACTACCTGCTTATTGTAAATGAGTTATTTACAGTAAAAACGAGTTCTTCAGTTCTTCACTTCTTCTACAATATAAATCACAGCTAAAATAAAATTTAGGGCTGAAAATACCTTGATAACGAAGAAGATGATGTTGGAGATGTAATAATGGAGTTGAAGAAGATGATGTTGGAGGTATTGAACTCGAGGGCTGACCGGCTGAAGGTAAAACGAAATCGAAATCAAAGATCAATTCGTGTTTGTTTAATTTGTTTCCATATCAGTTTGTGTTCTTTTCTTCTTCAGCGGCATGCTTTTACTGGAAGAGGATAACTTTTGTTACTTGGCTTTTTGCTTGTTTTTTTTTTAAAAAAAAATAGGACATTTAGCGTGCGCAATGAACACTTTTGCGCGCTTTAGCGCGCAAATCGTCAAAATCGCGTGCCACATCAGCATAGCCCAACGCTTTTTGGCCCAAATGCTATTTGTAGCGCGCCTTGTAGCGCTCCAGGATCAAATCGCACAATAGCGCGCTATAGCATAGCGCTAAAAACGCTTTTTAAAACACTGGTGTGTATATATGATGATTCTCTCAAAAGCAAATATGTGATTTTCTTCAAACTGACCTGTATGGTCATTATCGCCCAAACTGTGTAAAAGAATAAAAATGAATTAAAAAAATAAGAAAATTAATGGCCTTACATAATATATTTAGGAAAAAAAAATCTCTTCGACTTGGCCCACAGGCGGAGGCAGAGTATGATTTAGCTTTTTGGGGAGTTATGTAAGGAGCCTCCTTAAAAGGGGTTAATTATGTCAATTCACCCCCTTTTTTTTAACAAAATCGCCATAAATGAAAAGAAAAAGACTCACTAATTAGAAAATAGATCCGACAAAATAGGTAATAAAATGCTACGAGTTTGAGTGTGTGAATCACTCATTCATACACGAGAGTAAAGAAAAGATTGTAAATTTGATTCGGTATTATTAAAATCGTGGATATGATATTATTAGAATCATAATCTAAATTCAAGTGAGGTTTTTCTAGTACCGATCACTAGTAGAAAAATACCATTTCACATCGGACTTTTAACATCGGTTATGTCGAAACCGATGTAGAAAGTGACGCGGTGGCATTTTCGTAATAAAAATGTCACTTATTACATCGGTTATTTATGAACCAATTTAGAAAGTTGCAGATTTTCACTTTTTACATCGGTTCCCATCATAACCGATGTAGTATAAATATTTTCCACAATGGTTGTGATGCGCCTGATGTAGTATCTTACCACTACTAGAAAAAAATACTTTCTAAATCAGACATTTTAGATCGATTCTACAATAACCGATTTAGAAAGTGACGCGACCATTTTCTAGATTGGTTCTAAAATAACTGATCTAGAAAGTCCACTTTCTAAATCGGTTGTTTTAGAACCGATCTAGAAAGTGGACTCTCTAGATCGGTTATTTTAGAATCGATCCAGAAAGTGTTTCAGAACCGATCTAGAAAGTGGACTCTCTAGATCGATTATTTTAGAATCGATCTAAAAAGTGCACTTTCTGGATCGGTTATTTTAGAACCGATCTAGAAAGTGGACTCTCTGGATCGGTTATTTTAGAATCGATTTAAAACCCACATAAAAAATTGTATTTAAATTTAACATAAATGTAATTTATTCAAACAAATCACTATAGCCTAATGGTTGAGACTTGACTCCCCAACCATAAGGTCAAGGGATTCAAACTCTCACGGTGACAAATTACAATATATTGATATTTCAGGGCCGGGTTGGGCCCGGTATCGGGCCGAACCGTGGCCGGTCCCGGGTCGTGGCCTGGCTCGGGTCTGGGTTGGGTTCGGGTCATTTTTTTTAAGTTAGACTTTCTAGATCGGTTAAATAATCGATGTAGAAAGTAGACTTGCTAGATCGGTTCTGAACAGCAGATCTAGAAAGTGGACTCTTTAGATCGGTTATTTTAGAATCGATTTAAAACCCACTCAAAAAAGTGTATTTAAATTTAATATAAATGTAATTTATTTAAATAAATCACTATAGCCTAGTGGTTGGGACTTGACTCCCCAACCACAAGGTCAAGGGGTTCAAATCCTCATGGTAACAAATTGTAATATATTGATATTTCAGGACGGGGTTGGGCCAGGACTCCGGCCGAACCGTGGCCTGGCTCGGGTTGGGTCGGATCGGGGTTGGGTTTGGGTCGTTTTTGTTTTAAGTTAGACTTTCTAGATCGGTTAAATAACCAATGTAGAAAGTAGACTTTGTAGATCGGTTCTGAACAACAGATCTAGAAAGTAGACTTTCAAGATCGTTTCTGAACAACCTATCAAGAAAGTCCAGACTTTCTAGATCAGTTCCGAACAACCGATCTAGAAATTCCAGACTTTCTACATCGGATGGATCTAAATCGGTTAAATAATCGATTAAGAAAGTCTTTTTTACCCGATTTAGAAATTGTTTTTTCTAGTAATGGATAGAGAGGTGGAAAGGTTGTTTTCTTGCTGATAGAAAAGAAAATATGGTTTATCTTGGACCAAAGAAAGACAGGATTGTAACGTTTTCTTTGACCAGTTCGAGACAAGATTGTAACAGTTTACTTCGGACCGATTGAATGTAATATCCGCATTTTTCCTTTTCCCGGTATTTTTCATTTTACTGTATTTTTTATTTTTAGTGACTCGCGTGTAACCGTATTGATATTCGAGAACATTTAATACGAGACTTTTTGTCATTCGAACTTGTTTCGGACTTGTTTTACTCACAGCGTTTCAGGTCATTTCATCGCTGTTTGGTTCGATTCTCGTGATCGTTGTTCGGAACCGTCGTTTCGGGGTTGCCGTAAATCCATCTTATGTCATTATGGATGTTGTCAGCTTTGTTTGATGGTTCGATCGTGTATCGTGTATTTCAGATAGTTGTGTTGTGCATGGGAAGTTTAGCGTACGCTAAGTCTGTAAATTAGCGCACGCTATAGTGGAAATTAGCGCACGCTAAATATGTTGGCAGCGCGCGCTAATCCGGTACTCCAATAAGGGCAGAATGTTTTTTAGGTTTTGGACTCAGGATAGGATTGAACAGGTAGCGCACGCTACACCGGACTATAGCGCGCGCTACGTAGCTTGGTAGCGCACACTATTTAGGCCGGACAATTGAGGCAGAATGTTTTCGGACTCTGGAGACGAACAGGTGGCGCACACTATAAGCAGATAACGCGCGCAAACGAGGACTAATAGCGCACGTTAATTTCGAGTTGCGCACGCTAACGGGTCAGAACCGAAGGTTCTGGACTAGGGTTGGCTGGTTAGCGCACGCTAACCATATGTCCTTAGCGCACGCTAAATTGTTTGATTATAAATACCTGCGAGTTGACCTCAGACGCATCTATTTCTCACTTCTTCTTCCTCTTCCGCGGCTGTGGGCGATTTTGGCGATATGGGGCGATTTTTGAACCTGCAATCATATTGCTATCATCTTTCTTAAATTCCTGGTGTAGATTAACAACATCTACTTGTATTCTTTGTCTTCGATCCAAGGTAACCTCTTAGAACCTTATTTTTGGGGAATTTGGGGGTTTTCGATTTAATTGTCCGATTCGTTCCGTGTTGTTGATTAATCCATGATATATGTGACTAATCTTCGTGGTACTCATGTTTTCCCTACTAGTTCATGGTAAATTTCGTGGTATTTGTGAAATTAAGAGGTTTCGATTGCGACCTGCCCTCGTTGTTGTTTTTGTACGAATTTACATGAATCGTAGGTGGGTTTTCGGGTGTATTCCATTTACGTACTCGTGTAGAATTGGTTGTGATTGTATTCTTCGAAACGTTAGGTTCGGGGTTGTCGGTTCCTAGCGAGCGTGGTTGATTTTTCATTCTTTTCGTCGTCAATTTCTCAAGGCAAGTATTCTTGTGAAACCCTTATACTTAACATGAAATGGTAATGTATGTGTGTGTGATTTGCTCACTCCGGGAGGGTCCGACGAGGCCTCGGAGGAATCTGTGATTTTGCTCCTGATTCACGAGCTTGTTTGGATAGCCAGTCCAGGAGGGTCCATAGAGGCCTCAGATGGGACCAGTGGTTTAGCCCCGGTCCTAGGCGAATCATGTGCGTAATTTTTAACTATGGCCAGTCCGAGAGGGTCCATAGAGGCCTCCGATAGGACCAGTCATTTAGCCCCGGTCCTAGGCGATTTTCAACTTTGATTATTGACTGTTTGTTTTTCAGGGAAAAGACATGTCTTGATTTTGAAACAAGTTGATGCATGTACTATGAGATGTGTAAGCGAATGGTTTGCCTTGATTACTTGTACTAGCGTAATTACTAACCCCTTTGGGGACCCGTTTTTGGTAAAATTCATGTTATGAATTTAATGTTGTGTTCAACCGTTCTAGCGGGCACTGGAGCAGTACGAGGATGTTGGCCAGGGTTGTTGACGTGTGCAAATGAGTTCCTTTATTTTAGTTGTCCATTTCAAACGTTTGTTTTCAAACTTGTAAACTGATAGATAATACTCGTGAATACTTAGGCGTTTTGATTTGGAAGATGTATTGTATACTAAATTTTATTTGTGATTTTCGGTGATGTCTGGTTTACCGATTATACCGGGCATTTTATTTAATTTTCGTCCTGGTGATGTAATACCCGGTCTTAATACAGTCATTATCATTCAGTAATTTCATTCGGTAATTGTCACTATGTAATTTTTCACTCGTTATAATCATTCATCTGTGTTCACCATTCGGAATAACTTCGAGTTGTGTGATATTGTTCATTGTTTCAACCTTACTTGGGAATCGAGACAAGAGTATTATCTTGATCGTTGTAATTGATTCATTAGTCGATGTTGACGTTGGAATTCATGTCATTTCAAATCTCTTCATTGTTCAAATCGTGTTCTTGTTGGACGAACCCTTGTAATCATTACTTGAAACCACCGTTTTGGGGTTTCCGTACTTCCATTTCGTGGTATTGGTTCCCAAATATCAATTCCTATTGCCTTTATTCCCTTCCCGGGTCATTTTTCATCATTTTAGGACCCAAGGGGGTGTGGGCCGCGGCACAAGGAGTGTGCGCCGCGGCACACACATTTTCCAGATTTCGGCCGAGCACTCTGTACCTTGTGCCGTGGCACATGCCGGCAGGTCCTCGACACACTGCCGAGTCACTGCCGCGGCACACCCGTCCGGGCCGCGGCACACTCGTATTGCATTTTCGGCCAAACTCGTCTGTACCTTATGCCGCGGCACATGCCGGCAGGGCCGCAGCACACTGCCGAGACACTGCCGCGGCACACTCCTCCATGCCGCGGAACACTGCCGATCACTGGGGGCATTTTTTGGCCCTGTGCCGCGGCACACTTCGGCCGGGCCGCGGCACACAGGGCAGTCAACTCTATGATTACATTTTTTGGGCGAGATCAACCCATTTTCTTCCATTTCTTCACCTTCATCCGAGAGAAAAGGCTTGAGGGAGAGAATTTTATTCATCTATCACTTGAGTGTTGGATTTTAATCATTTTCATTCGGTTGTGAAGCTCGGATCATCGATCTATCGCGTATTCTTCGGATCATAGTGCTTGGATCTTCAAGAGGTAATTTCTTCAACATCTTGGATTTCGATTTTGTATTGAGATATGATGTTTTGGATGTTAAGATCATGTTGTATGAAGTGATATACGCATGATTATGGATATGTTTGATTATTCATTGGATTATTGAAGGATTATTCAAGAACACTTTGAATATTGTGTTGTAATTGGGGGTTTTCGATTAATTGTTGTTGAAATCACGATTTTGGATATTCATAATGGATTATTGATCGTATTGAAGATATTTTGTTGGTTTGAAACACTTCTTGGTGATTTGATGTTGGTATTATTGAGGTTTGGTTATAATCAATCGAAGTTTGGCCACAAAGTGTTCGATATAATGCCCCAATGAACTTGGTTTAATCGTATCGACGTTTTGAGTTCGTCATATTCGTGTTTGATTCGTATATTGAACGGATTGTTATTTATTCAAGGTTGTTCGAGCGACCTATATCTCAATTAGGACGTTGTTCGTGGAAGGATAATTGTCACCGGTGTTGTGTAAGTTAATTCTTACTCGGTTAAAAGGATATTCATTCCTTTTGTTGTTGTTCATTCATAATCATAACTCATTCATCATTGTATTAACCGTATTGAGACTTGTAATTGTCGAATAATCATTTTATTCACGAGGAACGATGGTTCCAATCATTTCATTGGGTTATCAATCACTTCACTATTATTTTCATCTCGGTGAGTCATTCTTGACCTTGTCGAATTATTATCCATTGATATTCATTGTGGTCATTCTCGTTCATATGATCTTCTGGGTTCATATTGCGTGGCCGGGTGCGGATGTGTGGAATTTTTAGTCGGGCACGTGATGGCCATGTATTGGGAGTGATACATTGGACTGTGCACACGGTAAAGATTAACTCCGTGAGACTAATTAGGTACAAGGGCGGGTGTGTTCGGTCATCCGTCTTGTACACTTGCACAGAACACTACGGGCGTACTATGATACTCCTCTTCAGCGTAATTCATAACTAAGGATATTTCATAACTTCAGATATATCATGATTGTGTATTTTCAACCCTTGAGAATTGTTGTTCTGTGTAACTGACCCCGTTGGGGGGATTTTATTTTCAGGTCACGGCAAGACAAAGGCACGGGAAGAGCATGTTGACGACGAGGAGTCCCAGTGATACTAGTAGGGCCCCCCCAGTCATTCCGGCTATTTCAGTCATTTCAGTCATTTTAGTCATTTCAGTCATTTCCGTCATTTGTATTTCCGCTGCAAATTCCGTTTGAGATGTTTATTTATTCAGGGTGGTGTATTTTATCTTCATATAAAATATACTAGTATTCTGTATTGTCCTGGTGTATTGTACTTAAGCTCCTCATCGGAGTATTTGGTAATATAATGTGGTTCGGTACTACAATTATATTATTTAGTTCATCAGTCTTCATTCGCCTGGTGGGTCCCAGTCGGGGTTCCACGGCACTGTAATATCCGCCTAGTTTGGGGTGTCACAGAGTTGGTATCGGAGCGTGGTTTTGAATACTACCTTCCGAGTCATGTCTCATTTGAAATCATCTTCATTGGACTAGTATCATTGGACTTTCGCGTCACGTGTGACCTATGCAAATGCCGAGCCAATCAGACCAAGAACTGTAAGATTTCTAACGCCATGGTATAATTTCTGGCAATAAGAATCATTCATTCATAATTCATCAGTTAACAATCCTCACTCATCATTTTCATTTTGACCAGGACGGTCATTTTAACTCATTAATCACTCAATTCATTTCATTACTCAGTTATTGATCTGGAAGATCATATCATTAATCTTGTTAACTTGTTCAAGATAATCATTTCAATAATTTCATCAGATAATCATGTCACCTCAGTTAATCATTCATGTAATCACTGTGTTAGAGCGTGTATGCTCATTTTCATCATCTCATGTCATAATCATAGCGTGATATTCATGCGGGAAATATAATCATGTGACTTTCCTACTTCAGTATGGAGAGGGCAAGAAGAAGACGTGGAGGACGAGGCCGTGGTGCGGGCCGAATACTGAGAGCTCGTGTGAATACACGTGCGAACGCGAGAAATAATGCTAATTCTTCGAGCAGCGACTCTGCCACTCATTCACCTGGACGTGATCATTCACTATCGGGGAGTCGTACTCGGGACATAGCTCAGTCAGAAGGTGTTCGGGTTGACCCACTCGCTTTTATCCAGGGCATGATGGCCCAAATAATTCAGATGGCACAGCTGATGGAGACGATGCATAACTCAGCCAATCAAAATCAACAGGCTCCTCCGCCGCCACCTCAGAGGCAAGAGAGGAATGTGATCAGTATCATTGGCGACATCTCTCGCCAAAGGCCACCTACTTTTGAAGGCTCATCTGAGCCGGCGGATATTGTTCATTGGCTCGAACATTTTGAGAAGTTATTCGCTATGGTAGAGTGTCTCGAAGGACACAAAGTCTCAGTTGCGGCTTACTACCTGGGTAAGAGCGCTCATTCTTAGTGGTTATCGTTGAAGCCCATCGACGGATCATGTACTTGGGAACAATTCAAGACTCTAATGATAGAGAGGTATTATCCGGCCCCACTCAGAGAGGCCAAGCTGTCAGAATTACTCACTCCCGATCCCTCAGCAGACGAGGATGTTCTCGCTATTGCCGAGAAATTTCAGGAACTTCTTCCGTTCGCCTCATCTATCATTCATTCCGAGGTGGATAAGATCAAGTATTTCAGCAAGAGGCTGAAACCCCGTATGAGACTACAGTTGCTTAATCATAATTGCACCACGTTGGCCGAATTCATTGAGAAAGCTCTTACCTATGAGCTTACTGCTAAAGAGATTGCTAAGCAGCAACCTTCATCTGCTAGCAAAAAGTCCAGGAACCGTAATCGATCCGACGGCAATGTGCCACTTTCAAGAAACCTCGTGCGGGCTCTGCTTTTTCGGAGCGACCTCCTGTGATGCCTAAGCCCGCGGAATCTCAATCACGAGCGACCAGTTCGTCCATCACCTGTTTTAACTGTGGGGATCTTGGTCATGTCAGCACTAAGTGTCCGAGACAGTCTGTCACGTGCCATAATTGTAGAATTGTTGGGCATAAGGCCCGTTTTTGCCATAGGGACTCCAAACCTAACAATCAGCTGTTCAAAATCAGGCCACTCAGTCTGCGTCGTTCAAGACGACAGGAGCGAATAAAGGTGGAGCCTTTATCCATCAGACGGGAGCATCCGGTGCCGGGACTAGCAAGCCCCGAATTTATGAGATGAAGAAGATTGATGATCCAGAGGCCCGAATAATCTCAGGTACACTCGATATTCTATCTCAACCTGTGTGTACCCTTTTTGATACTGGTGCATCGCATTCATTCATTTCTGAGTCATGTTTAAGTAGACTACGTCTGGGTAGTGCTACTAGTTGTGAGCCTTATGTCATTGGCCTACCTGATGGTAGATGAATTATCGGAAATCGTGAGATTCAAAATTATCCGATTCAGCTTCATGGTCGTGTATGGCCAGCGGACCTAATCGTGGTAGATTTGCCGAGAGACGACGTCATCTTGAGTATTGATTGGATGGATCGTCATGATGCCATCATTAGTGTCCGCAAGCGTATGGTCACTATCATTTCAGACGATGGGGTCGAATATGTCTTTCAGGGAGGTAATCCCGGCTGTTCTGGAAGAGTTATTAATTTGATGAAAGCAGTGAGGTTACTCAATCAGGGGTGTGTTGGTTATTGGTGCTATATGACCAAAACCGAGAAGTCACCAATAATGTTGACGGATATTCCGGTCGTGAGAGAATATGCCGATGTATTTCCAGACGAGTTACCTGGTTTGCCTCCACAGAGAGATGTGGAATTCACGATTGAGTTGGAGCCCAGTACGTCCCCGATATCGAAGGCACCGTACCGGATGGCCCCGACCGAAATGCAAGAATTAAAGAACCAACTTGAGGAGTTGTTCGAGAAAGGTTATATCCGTCCGAGTGCGTCCCCTTGGGGAGCACCGGTGTTGTTTGTCAAGAAGAAGGATGGTTCGTTCCGTTTGTGTATTGATTATCGGGAGTTGAACAGGGTGACAATCAAGAATAAGTATCCCTTATCCCGTATTGATGATCTCTTAGATCAACTTCAGGGAGCTTCAATATTTTCCAAGATCGACCTAAGATCTGGATATCATCAGTTGCGAATTCGAGAGTCGGATATCGCGAGGACAACATTTCGTACACGCTATGGTCATATGAGTTCGTAGTTATGCCGTTCGGACTAACTAATGCACCTGCGGTATTCATGGAGTTAATGAATCGAGTTTTCATCGACTTTTTGGATCAGTTTGTTGTTGTCTTCATCGATGACATTTTGATTTATTCTCGTAACCGAGAGGAACACGAGGTTCACCTTCATCAGGTTCTCGACGTGTTGAGACGAGAGCAACTTTATGGAAAGTTTTCCAAATGTGAGTTCTGGATGTCCGAAGTGACTTTTCTCGGGCATGTAATTTCATAAGATGGAGTGCGTGTTGATCCTCAGAAGACGGAGGCTATCCAAGATTGGTTACCTCCGAAGAATGTTAAGGAAATCCGAAGCTTTCTCGGATTAGCCAGTTATTATCGGCGGTTTGTAGAAGGATTTTCTAAAATCGCTCAACCCTTGACGAACCTTTTGCGAAAGGATAAGAAATACACGTGGTCCGACGCGTGTCAGCGGAGTTTTGAGGAACTCAAGAGTCGGTTAATTTCAGCACCCGTACTTTCCTTGCCGCAAGGGACGGAAGGATTTGTGATTTATAGTGATGCGTCCGGGCAGGGTCTCGGATGTGTACTTATGCAGAATGGGAAGGTTATTGCTTATGCTTCATGGCAATTGAGACCTTACGAGGTTAATTATCCGACCCACGACCTGGAGTTAGCAGCCGTGGTTTTCGCGTCGAGGTCTGGCTTCAGCGAGTACAAGGGCAACTTTGCATGTTAGAGATTTCATCGCCACTTGAGGAGGCAATCAGAGAAAATCAGGGTTCAGACCCAACATTGTTGCGCATCCGTGAGGATGTGGCTCAGGGGAAATCCCCTGGATTCGTGGTCCACGAGGATGGACTTTTGAGATTTAAGAATCGGTTGTGCGTACCGGTGAATGACGAGTTGAAAAACTCGATTTTGAGAGAAGCTCATGCTACCCCTTATTCTGTTCATCCGGGGTCTAGCAAGATGTACAAGGACTTGAAACAAAATTACTGGTGGAGTAATATGAAGCGAGAAGTCGCAAAATTTGTTTCTAGATGCTTAACCTGTCAACAAGTCAAGATTGAACATCAGCGACCGGCGGGTATGCTGAAACCGCTCCCTATTCCAGAATGGAAGTGGGAAGACATTTCTATGGATTTCATCACGAGTTTGCCGACGAGTCGTCGTGGCATGAATACGATCTGGGTGATCGTGGACCGCTTAACTAAATCAGCTCATTTCCTTGAGATCAAGGATACATGGGGTCCCGAGAGACTTGCCCAGCTGTTCATCAAAGAGATAGTGAAACTGCACGGTACTCCTAAAAGTATCGTTTCCGATCGTGACGGACGGTTTGTGTCTCATTTTTGGAAATCAGTTCATCGTGCTTTGGGAACTCAGCTTAATCTCAGTACCGCCTTTCATCCTCAGTCCGACGGACAATCAGAGAGGACTATTCAGACACTACAGGACATGTTGAGGGCATGCGTCCTCGATTGGAAAGACGATTGGGAAGCCCAACTACCTTTGATCGAGTTTACGTATAATAATAATTGGCATGCTTCGATTAATATGGCACCTTACGAGGCCTTGTACGGTCGTCGTTGTTGATCTCCTTTGTATTGGGACGACTTATCAGAATCAATCGGCACCGAGCCCGATATGCTTATAGCCGCCCGTGAGAAGGTAGCTTTGATCAGGAGTCGTTTGTTGACCGCTCAGAGTCGACATAAATCTTATGCAGACAATCGTCGTCGACCACTAGAGTTCGAGACGGGTGACCACGTTTTGGTCAAGGTATCCCCGAGTCGAGGTATTTGCCGTTTCGGAAAACGGGGGAAGTTGAGTCCGAGATTTATTGGACCGTTTGAGATTTTGGAACGAGTAGGCGAGCTAGCTTATCGTTTGGCCTTACCTCCGGCGTTGAGCCGAATTCATAATGTGTTTCACGTCTCTCAGTTGCGGAAGTATGTTGCCGACCCGAGTCACATACTTCAGTTCGACGAAATCGAGATCGCTGATGATCATTCGTATGAGGAGCGTCCCATATGATTCTTAGAGCGGCGAATCAAACAGTTGAGGAATAAGGCGATCCCTTTGGTTAAAATTCAGTGGTCTAGAGGAGTCGAAGAGACTACTTGGGAAACCGATGATAGTATGCGGGAGAGTTATCCCGAGTTGTTTGACCCTTAGTTTCGGGGACGAAACTCTTTTAAGGGGGGGTGTATGTAATACCCGGTCTTAATTCAGTCATTATCATTCAGTAATTTCATTCGGTAATTGTCACTATGTAATTTTTCACTCGTTATAATCATTCATCTGTGTTCACCATTCGGAATAACTTCGAGTTGTGTATCGATATTGTTCATTGTTTCAACCTTACTTGGGAATCGAGAAAAGAGTATTATCTTGATCGTTGTAATTGATTCATTAGTCGATGTTGACGTTGGAATTCATGTCATTTCAAATCTCTTCATTGTTCAAACCGTGTTCTTGTTGGACGAACCCTTGTAATCATTACTTGGAACCACCGTTTTGGGGTTTCCGTACTTCCATTTCGTGTTATTGGTTCCCAAATATCAATTCCTATTGCCTTTATTCCCTTCCCGGGTCATTTTTCATCATTTTAGGACCCAAGGGGGTGTGGGCCGCGGCACAAGGAGTGTGCGCCCCGGCACACACATTTTCCAGATTTCGGTCGAGCACTCTGTACCTTGTGCCGCGGCACATGCCTTGTGAGGCACACGCTGGAGTCACCGCCGGCACACCCGTCCGGGCCGCGGCACACTCGTATTGCATTTTCGGCCAAACCCGTCTGTACCTTGTGCCGCGGCACATGCCGGCAGGGCCGCGACACACTGCCGCGGCACACTCGTCCGTGCCGCGGCACACTGCCGATCACTGGGGGCATTTTTTGGCCCTGTGCCGCAAAGACACTTCGCCGGCCGCGCCGCACAGGCGCCAACTCTATAATTGCGTTTTTTGGGCGAGATCAACCCATTTTCTTCCATTTCTTCACCTTCATCCGAGAGAAAAGGCTTGAGGGAGAGAATTTTCTTCATCTATCACTTGAGTGTTGGATTTTAATCATTTTCATTCGGTTGTGAAGCTCGGATCATCGATCTATCGCGTATTCTTCGGATCATAGTGCTTGGATCTTCAAGAGGTAATTTCTTCAACATCTTGGATTTCGATTTTGTATTGAGATATGATGTTTTAGATGTTAAGATCATGTTGTATGAACGCATGATTATGGATATGTTTGATTATTCATTGGATTATTGAAGGATTATTCAAGAACACTTTGAATATTGTGTTGGAATTGGGGGTTTTCGATTAATTGTTGTTGAAATCACGATTTTGGATATTCATAATGGATTATTGATCATATTGAAGATGTTTTGTTGGTTTGAAACACTTCTTGAGGATTTGATGTTGGTATTATTGAGGTTTGGTTATAATCAATCGAAGTTTGGCCACAAAGTGTTCGATATAATGCCCCAATGAACTTGGTTTAATCGTATCGACGTTTTGAGTTCGTTATATTCGTGTTTGATTCGTATATTGAACGGATTGTTGGTAATTGTATTTATTCAAGGTTGTTCGAGCGACCGATATCTCAATTAGGACGTTGTTCGTGGAAGGATAATTGTCACCGGTGTTGTGTAAGTTAATTCTTACTCGGTTAAAAGGATATTCATTCCTTTTGTTGTTGTTCATTCATAATCATAACTCATTCATCATTGTATTAACCGTATTGAGACTTGTAATTGTCGAATAATCATTTCATTCACGAGGAACGACGGTTCCAATCATTTCATTGGGTTATCAATCACTTCACTATTATTTTCATCTCGGTGAGTCATTCTTGACCTTGTCGAATTATTATCCATTGATATTCATTGTGGTCATTCTCGTTCATATGACCTTCTGGGTTCATATTGTGTGGCCGGGTGCGGATGTGTGGAATTTTTAGTCGGGCACGTGATGGCCATGTATTGGGAGTGATACATTGGACTGTGCACACGGTAAAGATTAACTCCGTGAGACTAATTAGGTACAAGGGTGGGTGTGTCCGGTCATCCGTCTTGTACACTTGCACAGAACACTACGGGCGTACTATGATACTCCTCTTCAGTGTAATTCATAACTAAGGATATTTCATAACTTCAGATATATCATGATTGTGTAATTTCAACCCTTGAGAATTGTTGTTCTGTGTAACTGACCCCGTTGGGGGGATTTTGTTTTCAGGTCCCGGCAAGGCAAAGGCACGGGAAGAGCATGTTGACGACGAGGAGTCCTAGTGATACTAGTAGGGGGCCCAGTCATTCCGGCTATTTCAGTCATTTCAGTCATTTCAGTCATTTCCGTCATTTGTATTTCCGCTGCAAATTCCGTTTGAGATGTTTATTTATTCAGGGTGGTGTATTTTATCTTCATATAAAATATACTAGTATTCTGTATTGTCCTGGTGTATTGTACTTAAGCTCCTCATCGGAGTATTTGGTAATATAATGTGGTTCGGTACTACAATTATATTATTTAATTCATCAGTCTTCATTCGCCTGGTGGGTCCCAGCCGGGGTTCCACGGCACTGTAATATCCGCCTAGTTTGGGGTGTTACAGGTGATGTGTGTTTTCTCGCTAAACGTGATGGTTAGACGAGCGGTATTAAATATTTAGCTTGGTGGATCCCACGTAGGGGTCCACAACGCTGTAATATACCCTGAATATCTTGGGGGTGTTACAGATAATGGTATCATAGCGCATGGTTTATGGATACCTAAGCTTGTTGGTTAATTGGGTCTAGTTGTGTTTTATTTTTCACTTCGTCATCATGTTGCCATCATCTCGGTACTTCCAATGTTCATAAGTTTTCCTTACTCGATTCTTTTACTTTCTCGGATCGTACCTCCGTTTCTTGAACTGTGATTGTTTTTCTCCCGTACTTATCATCGAGTTGCTTTTGCTACCTTTTATCTCCAGTATAGATGATGGGAGAGGTCGAGGTAGAGGTCGTGGCCATGGGCGTGGACGCGGCCGGGGACGTGGGGCAGCTAGTGGGGCGGCCACGTCACACACTTCTGGAACCGGCAGTAATGATGGCCGTCAAGACCATATTGCTACTCAAGATGACACAACCGTTAATGGCGTCGACATTGGTGTTGCAGCTGTGATGCAACAAATGGTGAACCAAATGGTTGTGATAGCCCAGGCGGTTCAAAACCCGACTCTGGCTCATACTGCTCAGGCCGGAGCGGATCGTTGGCTTCAGGATGTCACCAAGATGCGTCATTCTCAGTTTTATGGGGCTTCAGACCCGATTGGTTGGGAGAGGTGGATCAAAGAGATGTCCAAGGTCTTTGTTGCCACTAACTGCCCTGAGGATCGCAAGGTCCTAATCGCCCAGTATTTTCTCACTGGGGACGCGGCTGATTGGTGGGAGGCTGTTGAGCCTCAGGATCATGATGCTTCGTGGGCCGAGTTCAGAGACCTCATGGAAACTGAATACTATCCGTGGCCAGTTCAACAGGCGTGGGTCTATGCTTTTTATGATGCTCAGTCTCGAGATATTCCGGTTTCTCAGGCCATTGCAGATTTCAATCGGGAATTGGGCTTCTTGAAGGCCTAAGTTAAGGAGGAGAGCGACAAGATTTGCCACTTTTCTAGGTGGATGAAACCGAAGATTCGTGACTACATGTCTGGACTCACCTGCACCACCCTAAAGGACTATCAGAGTAGAGCTCTTGCTTATGATATGTCCTTGACGGCCAGTGAGGCGGCTCGAGAAAGTAAGAAACAGAAATCCGTTGGTAACTTTTCGGGTCACATGGGCGGAGTTCAGCAGAAGTCTCAGTCTGCTAACTTTCCTGCGGACAGTTCGGCTCATTTTTCTAGGGGCTTTCTAGGTACTGCCAGTACCTCCACTCGAGAGGTCAGATGTTTTAACTGTGGCCATCCGGGCCATAGGAACTAGAAGTGTCTTCGTCCGCCGTTGACTTGTCATACTTGTGGCCAATCGGGCCACAAGGCTTCATTTTGTGATCGCTTAGGGCAGACTCTCGGTGCCCAGGCTTTGTTCCCAGCCGAGTGTGAACCAGGGGTCATTTGCTCCGCAGTCTCCGCAGAGTGTCAGCCGGGGGAGAGGTCTAGGCCAGCCCGCTAGATGTAACACCCCGAGATATTCGGAATAATTACAGCGCCGTAAACCCTCTAGGTAAGGATTTACAAGGCTAATTTTAAAAAAGAGTGTAAATAAAAACCAATCGTACAACTGGAGTTTAAAGACATATTTGATTCAACCGATCAAAGAGTTAATTTATACAACCATATCGAAAGGACATTTATTAAAACAGACGTACTCGAGTACTAAACGAAACAAGAAAACAACTCTCAACAACAATAACATCAATCACATCACTGAGCCATCTCATCGTCCCAGCTTGCACTGTGGCTGCCTCCCCGCTCCTCGACTACCTGAACATCAAAACAATGTCCACCCCCGAAGGGGTTAGCAAAACAATGCTAGTACAAGTATCATAATACAATAAATCATCAATGCATCATAAAACATGCAAAACGGACTTCCGCTACCGGAATCCAACGATGCGAATCCTCACGATTCCATCAATACAATACATGGTAATCCAGCGATCCAGCGCCCTTGGTATAGATCCCCATAATGATCCCGTCGGACCAACCCATGGTGGAAAACCCGTCCAGCGATCCAGCGCCCTCAGCATAGATCCCCATGATGATCCCGTCGGACCAACGCATGGTGGACATTCGATCCAGCGCCCTCAGCATAGATCCTCATGACCCCCTCGGATCATTTATACCATAATCAATCAATTATGCATACACATATGCATTTCAATATGTTCATCAATACGAACAAACAACAACGAATACCACGCGAATTTCCAGAAATACATCTCATATACAAAAATATGAACAATACCATAAGCATGATAAATCAAACTCGACATATGATACTTGCCTCGAAAATGGCAAGGACGAAACACTTCAAAGATCTCGACACACTCGAAGGCCGCCTCTTTCGATCAACGTAACCGGCTCGAACCTTAACAAAAGGAACGATATACAAATCATATCAAGTCGAACGATGGCCTAACAATTTGGTCTACGGCCGAAAAGCTTCAAAATAAGCAATCTGTCTGGACTGCTTAGCGTACGCTACATACACTACGTAACGTGCGCTAAGCAGGCCTGTTAGCGTACGCTATCGGGTAAGACTAGCGTGCGCTAGTTACGAACTGACAGTTTGCACCAGCCGATATATAACGCACGCTACGTACGTATTATGCGTTAACTGGACCTCGATAGCGCACGTTAACTCACACATGTTAGCGTGCGCTAATCTTGCATGGCAGAATATTGCAAACCGAAAACTGGGTTGAATGGTTAAGAACTCATGAATTCTACCATGATAATACAAGTTATCCTCGGGCATATCATACTAATAAAGTTTGTGGAAGTTTTGTGTTTATGAAATACGAATATACGGATAGTCAACTCAACATCATAGTCCATCTACGATCTCCAAGAAATAATCTAAGTTCCATTTGTTCTACGTTCCAAAACACATGATTCCATCGTGTAAAACGTATCAACTGGGCAAATATCCGGTTACTGATCATAACTCGATTTGAACATGCTTAGGAGTCCTTATAATAAGATGGTTCAAAGGTTCATACGATATATAATGCCGATACGTCAAAAGTATCCTTCTAACATGTGATGACCGATTATAAACGAAATACTTGCTATCAACACATGATTCAAACTTCCTTAGGAACATTACTAACATCAGTGAAGAATCACCTACCTCAAAGTAGTGAAGAATACGGAGGAAAATGAAGCGATCCAACACCGAAGGCTTGAACACCAATCTCCAATGATATACGATCTTCAATCTCGAACTAGGAGGTTGATATGAAGTGTTTAGGACGAAGGAAGTTATGATCTAAGTGTAAGAGTTCGGGTTATGGGAGGAGAAAAACTGAAATCTCGAATAGGATGATGTCCTATTTATAATAAATGGCTATTAGCGCGCGCTAGACCCTGTTCGTAGCGTGCGCTAACGGCTCACGATCTAAATCGTACTCGGCACTTAGCGTGCGCTACGCATATACCAGTAGCGTGCGCTAAGGCGTTGACTCGGCCTTTCCCGAAAGCCGCCCGGTACATCCGACACGATCCGGCAGGGGTCCCGGCAGATCTCACCTACCGCACGTCCCAATCAATTTGACCACGCATAGTGTGCGCTAATTACATTCTCAGAGCGTGCGCTATGAAACCATGTTAGCGTACGCTACCCTTAGCTGTAGCGTGCGCTACATGCACAATTTCAACCTTACAAATCACAACCATGAAATAAAACGCTCGGCAACATCGGATTATGAAATACGGAGAATAATACTCGAGACAAAGTACAATCATTACAATATCACAAGTTCCAAATACATAATGAAATCTCGGGCATTACATCCTTCCTCCTAAAAAGAAGTTTCGTCCCGAAACTTATGATGAAAACAACTGCGGATATCTAGCCTTCATACCGTCCTCCGTTTCCCAAGTGGCCTCTTCGACTCCATGTCGTGACCATTATACTTTAACCAAGTGTATTGGTTTATTTCTCAACCGCTTTGATCCGGCTCTCAAGTATCTTGATTGGTCTCTCTTCGAAGGTGCCATCATTAGCTATCTCGATCTCGTCGAAATCAATGACGTGACTGGGGTCCGGTACATACTTCCGCAGTTGGGATACGTGAAACACATTGTGAACATGACTCAGCGATGGCGGTAAGGCCAACCGGTATGCTAAATCCCCAACTCTCTCTAGGATCTCAAATGGTCCGATATATCTCGGACTAAGCTTGCCTCTTCTCCCAAAACGGAAAATCCCTCGTGTAGGAGACACCTTCAATAGTACGTGGTCCCCAGCGTCGAACTCTAGAGGGCGACGACGTACATCGGCATAAGACTTCTGTCGACTCTGGGCAGTCAACAGTCTCTCTCGAATCAAGGCTATCTTCTCTTGAGTCTGAATAATCAATTCCGGTTCCGTCCCGATCAAATCCGAAGAATCATCCCAGCACAGGGGCGATCGGCATCTTCTCCCGTATAAAGCTTCAAATGGGGCCATCTTAATAGAAGCATGCCAACTGTTATTATAGGTGAACTCGATCAAGGGCAAGTGAACTTCCCAATCAGTCGACCAATCTAATGCACAAGCTCTAAGCATGTCTTCTACTGTCTGTATAGTTCTTTCAGACTGACCATCCGTTTGGGGATGATAAGCTGTGCTAAAGTTGAGCTCAGTCCCCAAAGCCCTGTGAACTGCTTTCCAGAAGTGTGACACGAAACGACCATCTCGATCCGAAATAATGGTCTTCGGCCCCGCAATCGACTATCTCCGCAATAAATATTCGTGCCAATCTCTCGTGTCCCCATGTTTATTTAATTCCCAGAAATGAGCCGACTTGGTTAGTCGATCAACTACAACCCAAATCATGTTCATTCCCATTCTAGTCCTTGGCATACTAGTAATGAAGTCCATCGAGATATCCTCCCACTTCCACTGTGGATCTAAGGTCTTAACATTCCGGCAGGTCGTTGATGTTCAATCTTAACCTCCGACAAGTCAAACACTTTGAAACGTACTCCGCTACGTCCTTCTTCATATTCCCCACCAGAAGTTTTGCTTTAAATCTTTATACATCTTATCACGCCCGGTGAATAGAATAGGCGCGCTGTGAGCTTCCTTCGTAATAGTCCTTCTCAAATCATCATCATCGGGAACGCAAAGTCGACTCAAATCTCGTAACTCCATCATCTTGTATCACGAATCCCGGGGCTTTTCCTTTCTTTACTTCGTCACATAATCGAAGGATCGAGAATCGCTCAATTGTTTAGACTTGATCTCCTCGACTAGTGATGAAGTCGGCCCATCACATAAAGTTGCCCTCGATTCCCGGTGCCCTTACTTCAATCCTCGCGGATCGGCCTCGTTGAATACCGGGTTTGGGACGTAAGTGCTTCCAACACTCGAAGGGAAACAGTTTACGGCTCAAAGCATCGGCTACTACATTTGCTTTCCCTGATGATAGAGAATCTCCAAGTCGTAATCCTTGATCAATTCCACCACCTTCTCGCCTCATGTTTAACTCTTTCTGACTGAAAATGTACTTGAGGCTCTTCTGGTCTGTAAAGATCTGACAATGAGTGCCGTACAAATAATGTCGCCAGATTTTCAAGGCAAAGACCACAGCTTCTAGCTCCAGATCATGAGTCGGATAATTAACTTCGTACGGTTTCAATTGCCGAGAAGCATAAGCAATCACTTTATCCTTCTGCATCAACACACAACCCATACCCTGATTTGAAGCATCGCTGTATACCATAAATCCGCTGGCCTTCTCGGCAAGACTAATATAGGTGCCGCCGCCTCCTCTTAAGTTCACAAAACTAGCCTGGCACTCCTCATTCCACATGAACTTTTGAGTTTTCAGAATAAATGAGTGAGCGGACGAGCAATTTTGGAAAATTCCTCTACAAAGCGGCGATAATATCCAGCAAGTCCTAATAAGCTTCGGACTTCTTTCACGTTTAGGAGCTTCCCACTCCAAGATTGCTTCGACTTTCTTCGGTCCACCCGAACTCCGTCGGATGATATCACATGCCCAAGGAAGGTTACTTCCTTAAGCCAAAATTCGCATTTAGAAAGCTTAGCATACACTGTTCCTTTCTCAAGATGCTCAAAACCACACGTAAATGTTCAAGATGTTCCTCTGCGCCCTCGAATATATCAAGATGTCGTCAATGAAAACGACCACAAATTTATCCAAGTACTCCAAGAATACCCGATTCATCAATTGCATGAATACCGCAGGAGCATTGGTAAGTCCAAATGGCATCACTACAAATTCATAATGCCTGCATCGGATCCGAAGCGATTTCGGTATATCCGATTCCTTAATTCTCAATCGATGGTATCCCGCTCGCAAGTCAATCTTCGAGAATACCCTTGCCCCTTGCGCTTGATCAAACAAGTCGTCGATCCGAGGTATAGGATACTTGTTCTTGATTGTCATCTTATTGAGTTCCCGTAATCAATACACACGGAGGGATCCGTCTTTCTTCCGACAAAGAGAACGGGCGCTCCCAAGGAGAAATGCTTGGTTGAATATAACCTTCCGCAACAATTCCTCCAGCTTGTTTCTTGAGTTCATACATCTCGGTTGGCGCCATGCGATATGGTGCTCGGAAATAGGAGCCGCTCTGTGCTCTAATTCGATAGTGAATTCCACTTCTCTCATGAGGTAATCCAGTAGTTCGTCAGAAAACATCCGAGAACTCATTCACAATCGAAATAGATGAGAGCTCTACTCCTTCCTCTTTCCTCATGGCATAGCACCAAAGTCCGTGACATCCTTGCTTGAATTTCACGGCTTTCATTGCCTTGATCAATTTCCCGAGCTTTCCTGGCCTCCATCCTCGGAAT
Source organism: Orobanche coerulescens (assembly GCA_033398695.1). Lineage (NCBI taxonomy): Eukaryota > Viridiplantae > Streptophyta > Magnoliopsida > Lamiales > Orobanchaceae > Orobanche > Orobanche coerulescens. Next base: position 14,787,922 of record CM065815.1, on the reverse strand, counting down.
AAGTGTTCGATCCGTCATCGCAATGATGGAAATGACTCTCTCTGTAATTCAAAGATGACTCCATAACGGTTGAGCCAATCATCTCCGAGAATTAAATCGTCATCGCAGATGTCAACCACAATAAGATTCGATGGCCAATCTCTTCCTTCTATAGATACTGGGAAATCCTTAGCTTCTAAGGTTCCCACAATTTTCTCTCCGCTCGGTAATCCCACAACATAAGGTTCACAATTATACAAGCACGAGATGTTCAAACGATTAACACAGCTTCAAAGATATAAAAGAATGCGTGGCTCTGAATCGAACAAGACACTAATCGTTGCAAAAGGATCTCGAATCGCACTGATGCAACAATGTGTGTTCGATCATCGATTTCCTCATCTCGCATAAAGCGTGGAGGAACGGACCCAAAGATGGATGCCTCTCTCTTCCCGGCTTCGCTGTGAAATCCACTTTGCCGCCTGTTCACACTCGTCTCCTTCGGGACTGGAGCTGGAGCGCGAGTACCAAAAGATCGGGCCGCATTCCCACAAAATGTTGCGCGATGTCCTTCCTGTCCACACTCGAAATAGGTCACAGCAGGCGCGAAACAATCGCGTCGAACATGTCCCGCCTTGCCACAGTTGTAACACTTCTTCCCTGTGTCAGAAACAGTCGGTGCTGCCCGGAACTTCTTTCCTCCTCGACTAGGATGCGGAGGTCTCCTGGATGAGTGAAAAGAGGATCGACTTCGGGTCCCGCTATTCTTATTCTCCGTGAAGTTGCTCGACACCTTCGTTTCTTTGCTTCCGTCGATTTCTCTCCGCCGCTTCCTTCATATCGTAGGCCAACGCCTTGTCACGAGCATCGCCTCAAGGTGGTACAATCAAATCCGGACATATATTGCTGAATTTCCGGCTTCATTCGCATGTCAAAATGGAAAATCCTTTCCGCCTGGCCCCACTGTGGCGCACATAAGTCAGCTGGTGATTAAAAGTCTTAATCACTTCCGTCACAGATGCTTCCGAATTTTGTGGTGAGAAAAACTCCCGAACTCGGGCCTCTCTAACTGGGCGAGGACAATACTGTGCCTCCATCATCAACTTGAATTCTGTCCAGTCAGCATTATGCTCCTCCGGTCGAATGGCCTCCCACCAGTCGAAAGCCTCCCCTGTCAGAAGATACTGGGCGACCGGAACCTTCCTGTCGTTGGGACAATTAATCCCCGCAAAAATCTTCTCTAATTCTTTCAGCCAATGATCCCACGAAAGCGTCTCAGTGGAACCGTCAAATTTCGGAGGATGCAATTTGACCACCTCGGTAAGCCATTTATCTCCCCGATTATCCACGTTATTCTGCTGTCCCATCGCCGTCTGCATGCGATCCACAACTTGAGCAAACTGGTTTATCTGGGCAACCACCTGCTGAAGCACTCCCGGCATGTTAGGATCTGCATTATTATTTTCCGTTCCCTGCTGTCCCCCGGAATGTGAATCCGTTTGACTAGCGGCTATCTCTGGGGTAGATACCGACTCTTCTTGCCTCGCATTACCACGTCCGCGTCCACGACCGCGTCTGCGTCCACGACCTCCTCTCAACATACTGTAAACATAAATACTCAATATCTGGGACGAACTTTCTCAAAGTACATTCATTAATGTTTACAAGACGTGAATTAAATAAAACAGTAGTATTCGAGATTAGGAAACTTACAACCACAAATTAATTGATTTATGCCGGCTCAGCAGTTGATGTTACGAACGACCAATAATCAATAACGTAAATGCACTCCAACTAACCCGACCGCCAAGATATCCATAAATCTTAGCTCGATACCATATTCGTAACACCCCGAGATATTCGAATAATTACCGCCGTAAACCCTTTAGGTAAGGATTTACAAGGCTAATTTTAAAAAGAGTGTAAATAAAAACCAATCGTATAACCGGAGTTTAAAGACATATTTGATTCAACCGATCAAAGAGTTAATTTATACAACCATATCGAAAGGACATTTATTAAAACAGATTTACTCGAGTACTAAACGAAACAAGAAAACAACTCTCAACAACAATAACATCAATCACATCACCGAGCCATCTCATCGTCCCGCTGCATCGTGGCCGCTCCCCGCTCCTCGACTACCCGAACATCAAAACAATGTCCACTCTCGAAGGGGTTAGCAAAACAATGCTAGTACAAGTATCATAATACAATAAATCATCAATGCATCATAAAACATGCAAAACGGACTTCCGCTATCGGAATCCAACGATGCGAATCCTCACGATTCCATCAATACAATACAGGTAATCCAAATGATCCAGCGCCTTGGTATAGATCCCCATGATGATCCCGTCGGACCAACGCATGGTGGAAAACCCGTCAGCCGATCCAACGCCCTCAAAGATAGATCCCCATGATGATCCCGTCGACCAACGCATGGTGGACATTCGATCCAGCGCCTCAAGATAGATCCTCATGACCCCTCGGATCATTTATACCATAATCAATCAATTATGCATACACATATGCATTTCAATATGTTCATCAATACGAACAAACAACAACGAATACCACGCGAATTTTAAATACATCTCATATACAAAAATATGAACAATACCATAAGCATTATAAATCAAACTCGACATATGATACTTGCCTCGAAAATGGCAAGGACGAAACACTTCAAAGATCTCGACACACTCGAAGGCCGCCTCTTTCGATCAACGTAACCGGCTCGAACCTTAACAAAAGGAACGATATACAAATCATATCAAGTAACGATGGCCTAACAATTTGGTCTACGGCCGAAAAGCTTCAAAATAAGCAATGTTCGGGATCGCTTAGCGACGCTACATACACTACGTAACGGCGCTAAGCAGCTCGTTAGCGACGCTTATCGGGTAAGACTAGCGGCGCTAGTTACGAATCGAGCTTTGCACCGGCCGATATATAACGCACGCTACGTACGTATTATGCGTTAACTGGACCTCGATAGCGCACGTTAACTCACACATGTTAGCGTGCGCTAATCTTGCATGGCAGAATATTGCAAACCGAAAACTGGGTTGAATGGTGAAGAACTCATGAATTCTACCATGATAATACAAGTTATCCTCGGGCATATCATACTAATAAAGTTTGTGGAAGTTTTGTGTTTATGAAATACGAATATACGGATAGTCAACTCAACATCATAGTCCATCTACGATCTCCAAGAAATAATCTAAGTTCCATTTGTTCTACGTTCCAAAACACATGATTCCATCGTGTAAAACGTATCAACTGGGCAAATATCCGGTTACTGATCATAACTCGATTTGAACATGCTTAGGAGTCCTTATAATAAGATGGTTCAAAGGTTCATACGATATATAATGCCGATACGTCAAAAGTATCCTTCTAACATGTGATGACCGATTATAAACGAAATACTTGCTATCAACACATGATTCAAACTTCCTTAGGAACATTACTAACATCGAAGAATCTCCTACCTCAAAGTAGTGAAGAATACGGAGGAAAATGAAGCGATCCAACACCGAAGGCTTGAACACCAATCTCCAATGATATACGATCTTCAATCTCGAACTAGGAGGTTGATATGAAGTGTTTAGGACGAAGGAAGTTATGATCTAAGTGTAAGAGTTCGGGTTATGGGAGGAGAAAACTGAAATCTCGAATAGGATGATGTCCTATTTATAATAAATGGCTATTAGCGCGCTAGACTGCTCGTAGCGTGCGCTAACGGCTCACGCCTAAATCAGACTCGGCACTTAGCGTGCGCTACGCATATACCTGTAGCGTGCGCTAAGGCGTTGACTCGGCCTTTCCCGAAAGCCGTCCAGGTACATCCGACACGATCCGACAGGGGTCCCCCGGCCAGATCTCACCTACCGCACGTCCCAATCAATTTGACCACGCATAGCGTGCGCTAATTACATTCTGTAGCGTGCGCTATGAAACCATGTTAGCGTACGCTACCCTTAGCCTGTAGCGTGCGCTACATGCACAGAATTTCAACCTTACAAATCACAACCATGAAATAAAACGCTCGGCAACATCGGATTATGAAATACGGAGAATAATACTCAGACAAAAGTACAATCATTACAATATCACAAGTTCCAAATACATAACAGAAATCTCGGGCATTACACTAGAGGGGGAGCTTCAGTGTCGGCTCCGCTCATCCGCGTGTATATAAGATGAGGAGGGCCGATGATCCAGTGGCTACAGGTACCGTTCATATCCATTCTCATTCTGTCAGTGTGCTTTTCGATTCTGGTGCTATGCATTCATTTATCTCTATGGAGCGTGTGCACCATTTGGGTCTTAACTGTTTGTCGTCTTATGAGCCTTTCATCGTTAAACTTCCTAGCGGTGATAGGATCGTTGGTGATCGGGAGATTCGAGATTGTTCCGTGGGTATTTGTGACAGGGCTTGGCTCTCTAATCTTATTGTTGTGGATATTAAGGGTGAGAATTTGATTTTCGGGAATGATTGGCTCGAGCGGCATGGTGCGATCATGAACTACCGTGCGAGGATCATCACCATGTTAGCCGAGGACAGAACCGATCACTCTTTCACAGGGCAAAATAGGGGAAACCATAAGTTCGTAATTAACGCCTTAAAGGCGATGAGACTCCTGCGAAAGGGGTGTACTGGTTATTGGGGTTACGCCTTGAAGGCGGAGGATGGTGGAGTCGAGTTTTCATCGATCCCAGTCGTTAGTTAGTTCCCAGATGTCTTTCCTGATGAGTTGTCGGGGTACCAACGGACCGTGAGATTGAGTTTGCTATCGAGTTAGAGCCGAGTGCGGCTCTAATTTCGAAGGTGCCGTATCACATGGCACCTTCCGAGATGGCTGAGTTGAAGAAGCAGTTGAGTGAGCTTCTTGAGTCGGGCTATATTCGACCGAGCGCTTCGCCTTGGGGCGCACCGGTCCTGTTTATGCGGAAGAAGGATGGTTCACTGTGTTTATGTATCGACTATCGCGAGCTAAACAAAGTGACCATCGTATCCCTTACCGAGGATTGATGACTTGTTTGATCAGTTGCAGGGAGCTGCAGTATTCTCGAAGATCGACTTGCGATCGGGGCACTATCATCTTCGGGTGAAGGAGTCCGATGTCCCGAAAACAGCTTTTCGGACGAGATACGGACATTATGAGTTTGTGGGCTAACCAACGCGCCGACAGTGTTCATGCAGTTGATGAACAAGGTTTTCATTGAGTATTTGGATAAGTGTGTCGTCGTCTTCATTGACGATATCCTTATCTATTCGAAGAATGAGGAGGAGCATGCGCATCATCTGCGTGTGGTGTTAGACGTTTTGAGGACCGAGCGACTCTATGCGAAGTTCTCGAAATGTGAGTTCTGAGTGAAGGAAGTGATGTTTATGGGTCATGTGATTTCAGCCGAGGGAGTCCGTGTGGATCCACAGAAGATTGAGGCAGTGCTGGATTGGACACCGCCTAAGAATGTGAAGGAGGTCCGCAGTTTCTTGGATTTGGCTGGCTACTATCGTAGGTTCGTCGAGGGGTTCTTGAAACTGGCTCGGCCACTTACACAGTTGCTTCAGAAATATGAAAAGTTCGTCTGGAATGACGAAAGACAGTCGAGTCTTGAGGAGCTGAAGAGGCGTTTGACTTCAGCCCCAATTCTAGCATTGCTATGTGGCAACGAGGGTGTTGCTGTTTATAGTGATGCTTCGGGTCAGGGTCTTGGGTGCGTGTTGATACAACACGGCAAGACTATTGTGTATGCGTCGAGACAGTTGAGGCCTTATGAGCTCAACTACCCTACTCATAATTTGGAGTTAGCGGCAATTGTTTTTGCGCTCAAGATTTGGCGTCATTATCTCTTTGGCTCTGCATGTCAGATTTTTACCGATCATAAAAGTTTGAAGTACATATTCACTCAGCGGGAGTTGAATATGAGGTAGAGGAGGTGGTTGGAATTGATTAAGGATTATGACCTAAAAATCCTTTATCATCCGGGAAAGGCAAACGTCGTGGCAGACGCCTTGAGTCGGAAACCGGTTACGTTACGGACGTTTGAGATACTTACATCTCAATCTTAGCTTCAGCGTGATTTGATCGAGTTGGGTGTTGAGATTTTGTTTCCAGGAGTTGTCGGACAACTTTGTGCTTTGGAAATTTCGTCGTTGCTGATCGATGAAATTAAACTTAAGCAGTTGGAGGATCCGATGATTGCTCAAATCCGAGAGAATATTCTTAAAGGGAAGTCTCCTGGATTTGTGATTCACGAGGATGGTGTGTTGAGATTCCAGAGTTGGCTTTGTGTACCGAACGACTTGGAATTGAGGCAGAGTATTTTGCGTGAGGCCTATGCTACGCCTTAATCAGTTCATCCTGGTTCGAGTAAGATGTACAAGGACCTAAGGAGGAATTTTTGGTGGAACGATATGAAGGAGGATGTCGCACAATTTGTAGCGATATGTTTGACTTGTCAGTAGGTCAAAATCGTGCATCAACGACCAGCTGGGTTGTTGCAGTCGCTTCCCGTTCTGGAATGCAAATGGGAAGATATTTCGATGGACTTCATCACGAGCTTGCCGAGGTCGAAGTCTGGTATGAATATGGTTTAAGTGATTGTGGATCATCTGACTAAGTCGGCACACTTTCTGGACATCAAGGATAATGGTGGTTCGGAAAAGTTGGCTCGTGTATTTATTACGTAGATTGTGAGGCTTCACGGTACTCTAAAGTCTATTGTTTCGGATCGTGATGGCCGTTATGTATCGCATTTTTGGCAGGCGGTACATAAGGCGTTGGTACTCGTTTGCGTATGAGTACTTCTTTTCATCCTCAGACGGATGGGCAGTCGGAGCGCACTATCCAGACATTTGAGGATATGTTGCGTGCTTGTGCTCTCGATTGGAGCAGTGATTGGGAGGAGCATTTTCCGTTGATCGAATTCACGTACAACAATAGTTGGCACGCGTCGATCAAGATGGAACCATATGAGGCGCTTTATGGGTGGCTATGTCGATTGCTTATTTGTTGGAATGAGGCATCCGATTTGGTCGGGACCGAACCGGATATCACTTTGGAAACGAGGATGCATGTGGAACTGATTTGAGAGAGGATGTTGACAGCTCAGAGTCGGCAAATATCCTATGCTGATGTTCATCGCCGACCTTTGGAATTCGAGGTGGGAGACTATGTTTTGATAAAGATGTCGCCGACGAGGGGAGTTTGCCGCTTCGTGAAGAAGGGCAAGTTGAGTCCGAGATTTATTGGGCCCTTTGAGTTTCTAGAGAAGGTCGGCGAGTTTGCGTATCGTTTGGCGTTGCCTCCGACATTGAGTCACGTCCATAGCATTTTCCATGTTTCCCAGTTGAGGAAATATGTTCCAGATTCTAGTCATGTTATCGACTATGGTGAAATAGATATCGCTGAGGATATTACCTTCGAGGAGCGTCCCTTGAAGATCTTGAAGTACCGTGAGAAGCGACTGATGCATAAGACCATTCCATTTGTCAAGGTGCAGTGGTCGAGACATGGTGTTGAGGAGGCAACTTGGGAAGCCGAGGATAGCATGCATGCTAGGTACCCCGAGTTGTTTGTTTCTTAAGTTTCGGGATGAAACTTGTTTTTAAAAGGGGAGAATGTAATATCCACATTTTTCTTTTTTTCGGTATTTTTTATTTTGGTGTATTTTTCGTTTTTAGTGACTCGTGTGTAATATTATTGATATTTGAGAACATTTAATATGGGACTTTTTGTCATTCGAACTTGTTTCAGACTTGTTTTACTTAATTCTGCGTTTCAGGTCATTTTCGTTGCTATTTGGTTCGATTCTCGTGATCGTTGTTCGGAACCGCCATTTCGGGGTTGCTGTAAATCCATCTTATGTCATTATGGATGTTGTGAGCTTTGTTTGATGGTTCGATCCTGTATCGTGTATTTAGGATAGTTATGTTGTGCATGGGAAGTTTAACGTACGATAAGTCCGTAAATTAGCACACGCTATAGTGGAAATTAGCGCACACTAAATATGTTGGCAGCGCGCTAATCTGGTACTCCAGTAAGGGCAGAATGTTTTTGAGGTTCTGCCATTCTGGACTCCGGACAGATTGAACAGGTAGCGCACGCTACACCGGACTATAGCGCGCGATACATAGCTTCTTAGCGTACATTATATACTTGGTAGCGCACGCTATTTTGGCTGGATAGGTGAGACAGAATGTTTCTGGACTCTGGAGACGAACAGGTAGCGCACGCTATAGGCCGATAGCGTGCGCTAACGAGGACTAATAGCGCACATTAATTTCGAGTAGCGTACGCTAACGGGTCAGAACCGAAGGTTCTGGACCACGATTGGCTGGTTAGCGCATGCTAACCATAAGTCCTTAGCGCATGCTAAATTGTTTGGTTATAAATACCCGAGAGTTGACCTCAGACGCGTCTATTTCTCACTTCTTCTTCCTCCTCCGCGGCTGTGGGCGATTTTGGCGATCTCGGGCGATTTTTGAACCTTCAATCGTATTGCTATCATCTTCCTTGAATTCCTGGTATAGATTAACAACATCTACTTGTGTTCTTCGTCTTCAATCCAAGGTAACCTCTTAGAACCCTATTTTTGGGGAATTTGGGGGTTTTCGATTTAATGTCGGATTCGTTCCGTGTTGTTGATTAATCCATGATGTATGTGATTAATATTCATGGTACTCATGTTTTCCCAACGAGTTCATGGTAAATTTCGCGGTATTTGTGAAATCAAGAGGGTTCGGTTGCGACCCGCACTCGTTGTTGTTTTTGTACGAATTTACATGAATCGTAGGTGGGTTTTCGGATGTATTCTATTTTCATACTCGTGTAGAATTGGTTGTGATTGTATTCTTCGAATCGTTAGGTTTGGGGTTGTCGGTTCCTAGCGAGCGTGGTTGATTTTTCATTCTTTTTATCGTCAATTTCTCAAGGCAAGTATTCTTGTGAAACCCTTATGCTTAACATGAAATGGTAATGTATTTGTGTGTGATTTGCTCACTCCGGGAGGGTCCGACGGGGCCTTGGAGAAATCTGTGATTTCGCTCCTGATTCACAAGCTTGTTTGGATAGCCAGTCCGGGAGGGTTCATAGAGGCCTCGGATGGGACCAGTGGTTTAGCCCCGGTCCTTGGCAAGAATTTTTAACTATGGGCAGTCCGAGAGGGTCCATAGAGGCCTTGGATGGGACCAGTAGTTTAACCCCGGTCCTAGGCGATTTTCAACTGTGATTATTGACTGTTTGTTTTTCCGGGAAAAGACATGTCTTGATTTTGAAACAAGTTGATGCATGTACTATGAGATGTGTAAGCGAATAGTTTGTCTTGATTACTTGTACTAGCGTAATTGCTAACCCCTTTGGAGACCCGTTTTTAGGGAAATTCGTGTTATGAATTTCAGGTTGCGTTCAGCCGGTCGAGCGGGCACTAGAGCAATACGAGGATGCTGGCCAGGGTTGTTGACGTGTGCAAATGAGTTCCTTTATTTTAGTTGTCCATTTCAAACGTTTGTTTTCAAACTTGTAAACTGATAGATAGTACTCGCGAGTACTTAGGCATTTTGATTTGGAAGATGGATCATATACTAAATTTTATTTGTGATTTCTGGTGATGTCTGGTTTATCGGTTGTACCAGACGTTTTATTTAATTTTCGTCTTGGTGATGTGTGTTTTCTCGCTAACTGTGATGGTTAGACGAGCGGTATTAATTATTTAGCTTGGTGGGTCCCACGTAGGGGTCCACGGCGCTGTAATATACCCTGAATATCTTGGGGGTATTACATCGAAGACAAGGCAGAAAGATTTATCTTGAACCTATAGAAAAAGATAACGAATGAGTAAGGATGTAGGCAAAGTGCCGAAACTCTATAAATGTCTGTGTCATTTATATTCCACACTTATCTATAACTTCCGTAATGAAAAGAGTTCAATACTCTTAAACCGCACCATTCAACCCCCTTCTAGTGGCGGTACCAACCCAACAATGTGTAAAATTTGTTGGTGAGGGGATCAAGGCACAAATAAGCACCTTGTATGGGAAAGATCGAGGTTCAAGTTTGTGCTTGGTGTAGGGACGGAGCCAAGGGTGGCAAAGATTAAGGAGGAAGGTGATTAAGGTGTGAGCCAAACATCAGAAAAAATAAGATCAAGAGGGGCACTTGAAGTTATAATGAATTGTGAGAAAGGAAATTTGCGGCTTTATTAAGCAAGCAAGAATTACAGTGCGAAAAATCAGAAATCCGTAAGTTTAAGCGACTATTAAATAGACGAAGTTATCTAACAAAGACCCTAGTATATAGGAGCAATAAGGATCGCAACAAATTTTATATGTTTTTTAAACCAAAGAAAATGAATCAGCATAAATTCATATCAGCATTTATGTTTTTGTGATTCCTTATCCTGAATCTTTGTACTAAAAGTAAAACTATACTTCCCCCTCTCCCTTTTCCTTTCTTGTTTGTTATCCTATTTCTTTTTTTTATGTTCCCTTTTGTCGGCTCTTTGGTTCAATCCATTATCAATTCTTTAGATCATCTTCAACAACTTTGCTCATCAGCTCTTGTAATAAGTTTCCCCAACTTCAGTACATTTTATGATGAGAGATCTTATGAAGAAACACTATTACAGCTTCAAGCGGTTCTAACATATCATTGATCATTGTCATCTAAACATATACACCACTTATCTGTTGGTGATTTTAGTGTCACCATTCATTTTGTGTAATTGGAACTAATATGTGAGCTAAGGGGTTTATGATTCGTATTCTAATATATGATCGGGTATGTGCGGAGTGCACACATGTATAAGATCGAATTATAAACCAGACGGCTAATGTCGGGGTCGGGGCGCGCCTTTGACGGGTCTAGGGCGCTTCTAGCGGGTCCATGGGGCAGAGCCTCGCGTGGTCCTACTGGGATTTAGTGATATTTCCGAAGACCTCAAACTCCAATAGCTTATCCACTAGCGTCTAACATCCTCCACTATTTGATACTGGCCGCAGAGAATTCTATGCGCATCAGTGCACCCAATGAGCTCAAAGGTGAGCTCGAGCGACATGAACCATTCATCAACAAAAGCTGGTCCTTCTCGACCGTTGAATGTTGGTGGGGTGAAATGTCAGAACTGTTGCACAACTTGTGCCTGGGTAGGAGCTGGCACGTTATTATTGTGGTTATCCTGACCTCCGTCACAACTTCCGAAATGGTCCCACAAAATGAGTTCAAGTGTGGCTGTTTATTTTATTTTGGTACATTTAGTCACATAAATATCTGACTGTGTGGCCGTTCAAAAAACAGCATGTGTGACAAAATCCCAGATTTGTACTAGTGTATTGTCAACGAATTTCCAGATATATTCCCTGATGAATTACCTGGATTACCTCCACAATGAGATGTAGAGTTTACCATTGAAGTGGAACCGATTTTATTTCTCCCTCTCGTTGGGTAAGTACTGAAGGATCGTTGCGTGTGGTATGCCTTAGGATAATGGCAACTCATGGACGTGGACGCCCAGCTAACCGAGTTGCAGATAATCTCGATGGTTAGAATGACAACCTTGGTGTTGATGGTGGTGGTGACGGAGGTCAGGATAACCACAATAATAACGTGCCAGCTCCTACTCAGGCACAAGTTGTGCAACAGTTCTGACATTTCACCCCACCAACATTCAACGGTCGAGAAGGACCAGCTTTTGTTGATGAATGGTTCATGTCGCTCGAGCTCACCTTTGAGCTCATTGGGTGCACTGATGCGCATAGAATTCTCTGCGGCCAGTATCAAATAGTGGAGGATGTTAGACGCTAGTGGATAAGCTATTGGAGTTTGAGGTCTTCGGAAATTTAGACTGGGGATTTAGTGATATTTCCGAATTTTAGAGGGAGACTGTGGTAAAATTGATTAATTTCGTTAACCACCCGTCAACCCTAATTTCGGACCACTAATGACGGCGCCGTCATCAAAACCCTAAAATCGACCTACTTGTAACCCTAATCCGACATTATAAATAGGGCTCTCCTCATGAGTCTGAAACACACCCTTTTCTGAGCTCTTTATCTTTCTGATAAACACAGAATTTCTCTAGCAATTTGGCTTACGTTTCTGTGCCTGGATTCGTAAGTGTTCCATTGGATTATCCTAGGCTGAATTTCTTGTAACCCGGGCATAGGGTAGAAATATCAGTTCGGAAAGTGTTTACACGATCCATTGGAAAATCCGGATCTCCATAAAAACTCTTATACCCCAACATTATCATCATAGGATTGCATATATTATTGTAACTTAATTAGAGCGGTTAATCGAAATGAGCAATTCCAAAATTCGATGACTTTCAAACTCGGCTCGTTAATTTGAACTAATAAGTGGTTCCGAGCTTGATAAATACTCAAACGAAAAATGAGCCGATGTTGGTTCGACTAGAAGGACACAACGAGAGCTTGGTGTGGCTCGTTAAGGGCGTCATGATTCTCATTTTACTTACATGTAAGAGATTGCATGATTTGTGCTTCAAGGGGACTCAAGTGATCAACCATTTTACCTTGATAAGATTATTTTTTGAGGTTTTAGAACGGATTACGTGTTGGAAATAAAATGCAAGAGAATTGAGAAGGGAACGATTTTGGATCGACCAGCATCAAGATCTATTTAGTTTGTAAATTAATTAATTATTTTATATATATATATATTAATTAAGCAATTTAAAAGCGTAATTCATCTACGTAATCACATTGGCATTATTTAACTAGTTAATCACATTATTTATATAGTGGTTTTTGTGAGAATGAGACTTAAATTAAAAAATAAGAATGAATTTGATACATACATCTTGATTAATGAATGACCTAGATTTATTCTCATAAAAACATATGTATGAAATGCAATATTTTAATTCATCGATATTTTGATGCATATAATACATAGTTTTAATACATTCCAATTTTGATGTACGAAATGCATATATTGCATGCATAAGCCATTCTGGACCGTACATCATACAAAGATCAATGATTTAGATTTATTCATATTCTTACTCAAAAAGTCATTCTCATTTGATCCTCCCTCTGCTATATATATAGGAGGGGGTGGGTTATGGAGTGAAATGGTATAAGTGTAAGAAATAGGAATGATTGTAAGTCATTGATCCTTGGAGATTAATGGCCCAGATTTCGTTCTGGTGTGCTAACACGGGAAACTAAGAGTGCTAACGAATTTAATTATTGGGGGTATCAATGTAATTTGACTAATTTCACTTATGGGAAGTTCCTACAATCATGGGAAGTTCCTGTATTCATGGGATTTTTCATAGTTTAGGTTAATATATATTTTTTTATGGAATTTCATATCTTTTAGTCGTTCAAATATTTTATATTTTTGGTGTATTTATTTCTATTTTTTTTAAATTAACATTATTTTTTTCTATTTGATTTGTATTTTTAAAAATCGGAACTGTTGTGCTAACCATTTGTTTTGTGTGTGCTGCAAATTGGAAAACAGAGTGCGGTTCTGGTTATGTTCCAATTATGTGATTTTTTTGTTATGCTTTATTTTGTACAATACAGTCAATTTTGATACAAAATATATTACCCAGCACACTAAGATATATGTTCCAAGATATATATATATGGTATAATATCTATCACGTGTTACGATAATCACCACAAATTATATTACCTCGCACGTTATTCATATCAACGTTGCACACATCTGTTGAATAGTAATTTACCACAAGTTATATAAACTAGTACGATAAGCACCACAAGATATATTACCTAGCACACTATTCATATCAACGTTGCACAGAAGGTATAATACCTATCACGTGTCACAACATAAGCAGAAACTTGTACAACATTAATTTACCTAAATTCAAAGTATACCAATTCAAATTATTTATCTTCCAAAAAAACAAAGCACAAACACATTGTATTAAAATTGACTGCATTGTACACAATAAAACATAACAAAAAATCACATAATTGGAACATAACTTAATCGCACTGCTTTTCCAATTTGCAAAGACACACAAAACAAATGATTAGCACAATAGCCCGATTTTTAAAAATATAAATCAAATAGAAAAAAGATAATGTTAGTTTTTAAAAAAATAAAATAAATACACAAAAAATATAAAATATTTGAACGACTAAAAAAAATAAAATCCCATAAAAATATATATTAACCTAAAATATGAAATCCCATTAACATAGGAACTTCCCATGATTGTAGGAACTTCCCATAAGTGAAATTAGTCAAATTACATAGGTACCCCCACTAACTAAATTCGTTAGCACTCCTAGTTTTCCGTGTTAGCACACCAGAACGAAATCTGGGCCGTTAATCTCCAAGGATCAATGGCTTACAATCATTCCTATTTCCTACAAAAAAAAAGCTTTCCTACCTGAACCTATCCCTATATAGATCAAATAATTTAGTTATCTTTATAGCGTAGTGGTAAAAATATAGATTAACCTCAAGACCTTCTAGAGTATTTCCCGACTAGATTGTTTGGGCAACAAGTTACTAGGGCTCAATTTTTTTCTCTTTATTTTGTGAATATCATTGGTATTTAGAAAATAAAGTCCTCATAAAATTATGGAATCAACGGCACAAGTCAATATCCACAACCTAGCACAAAAAAGAAAATAGAAAAACTTGTACTGTCAGTGTAAATTGGCCGACCCTGTTATGTCTTGTTTATAAACATATTGGGCTACTCTAGGAACTTTAAAGAGGATTATGATAAGAATTCAAATGGACCTTAACTTACTATATTAAGCGCTTAATATAACCGAGTCCATATTAGGCCACAATATAAAATAATTAGATAATATTAGTATAATTATAATGTAGATTAATATGCAGAATATGTTACGAAGTTTATTTATAATTATCATGGGAAAACAAAAAGATCAAGTCATCATGCAGGCACGGTGTATAATGCAGGCACCATATGTTTTGTATTATACAATTCTAATATTATGATCAATCGAGTTGAAAATGTGAACGATGATTATTTTGTGATCAATGAAGAGGAGGCGCACAATGGATCTTTGTGATTGTGAACAAACTTAACAAATGGACTTTCTGGGAGATTTTTGTGAAATTATTCGGTTGTTATTGTATTTGCTCTGAGGTTGAGGAACAATAAACTGCATGAAATTATATATACTTCTGACACCGATGTAAATTCTCTCTTTAGACTAATTGTATTAGCTCTAATGCTTTAATTCAATATAGAAACATTTGGAAAATATGCTTCTATTATATCCCTATTCATATTAGGATAAAGATATTACCTTCTAAAATGACTTATAATATGAAGAAGGATAAATGACATTAATTAGGGATTCTTCTTGTTAATTAGGGGTATAATTTTCTTGTTCTTTTATAATTATAATAACTTTCGGACTTTCACATTTGGCAATGCATAATTTTGATTATTAATTTATTTAACTCTTTATTATTAAAAGTTATAAAAATATAACATATTGAAAGAATAGAGACAAATCTAATAAAATCTCACATGACTATACTTTTCTTTACTTATAAACCACAAAAATGGTCAAAAGAAAATGTGATTAGTGTAAAAGTTTAAGTATTACAGGTACAACCGAACAAATGAAGTATTAATTACTACTTTTTGACGTCCCTTGTTATGAGACAAAAAATAAATGCAATACTAGAAGCAAATGTAGTAGTACATGAAAATGATAGATAGTTATATAATGAACCCAGATTCAAACTTAACATAGTCCCCATGATGAATATAGAAGAGATATGTGGTCAATATCATCGACTCTGCTTCCTCATTAGTACGTTGGCTTAGTTGGGGATTATTTAATACGAGTCCTTATGTCGAATTTTCAAACTAATCAATTCATTTCTATATTTATTAGGTGTCTCTTGTATATTTATTATCAATCATTTGTATATCTATCTATATATAATATACGAGACATGCAGAACCCGTGCTATGCACGGGCTAAGAATCTAATTGTTAATCGTGTATTGTTTCTGTATATTGGCAAGTGTTACTTAATTATTGTTTAGTATGTTGTATGAAATGTTTTAACTTTCTTGTATAAAAATTTAAAAGTGTTTGATGTTGTTTTGGTTTTGTGGTGTTGTATTTTATATATGGGTTTTTGGTTATTAAGTTGTGATGGATTTGTTTCTTTTAATTACATTACTTATTCGTGATAAAAAAATACTTTATTTCTTTTGATCTATTACTTAAATTCTACAATACTTGTCATTAGATCTTTTGCATGGTAATATAAGACACGGGCTCTATCTAATTGGTTATAATTTAAAGTGCGTTAAATATTTTCTTTATTAAGTTTGTAAGTTAAAGTTTGTGTAATAATGTATATATAATAATGCCACATAAACTGTATAAAAATCGTTACAAACCTTTTTAGCTTCATCTCATTTTATTGTACAACTAATTTCATTGAAAATTAACAGTGAAGTCTAACTAATATTAATAAATTTATCAATAAACTCAATTCAAAATAGTCAACTAAATG
Source organism: Orobanche coerulescens (assembly GCA_033398695.1). Classification (NCBI taxonomy): domain Eukaryota; kingdom Viridiplantae; phylum Streptophyta; class Magnoliopsida; order Lamiales; family Orobanchaceae; genus Orobanche; species Orobanche coerulescens. The sequence goes on along the minus strand of CM065815.1, from coordinate 14,771,403 downwards.
AATATTAATTAACACACTATTAATAATTCCTAAAACTTTTGGACTCCACTATTATGTCTTACACTTAATTTTTTTAATTTACAAATGGGTTTGAACAAAAATTATGTACTTTTTCTTTTATATTCATTATTCAAGTTGCATGCTTACATAAACTAATCATGCTAAAAAGTATAATTTAACCATTTAAATGTTGTTTTACATACATGCTCGTGCATATTTTCTTTAATCAATTCTATGTGAGTTACATCAATAGAAAACACACATAAATTACTTGTATATGAAAATGCATTAACATAATACATATATCTATATATATTGCATTAGGTTAAATCATCAATTATTCTTGCAACCTTTTCAACTTCATCTCATTCCATAACCGACTTTTAATTCTATACTAATTACTAAATATCATGTGATAAATTCCGTCAAGCCTTGCACTTCCATCTCGATGTTCTATATACTTCACATTAAATGCACAGATTTTATTTTTCGATAAAAGTTTGAACTTTTGCTTATGTTTAAAATTCAACTTTGTTTAATTAAATACAAAAATGATAAATTAGAATTATAGGTGAAACTATTTTATTTATGATGATAAATGTAATCCTATGATACCTTTGCATCGGACACAATAAAATCGGTGCTAAAATATCGGCCAGTAGTAGAATTCACATCCCAAACTCTACAAAGCATTACAACAATGGTGCCAGTAACACCTACATCAAGTTTGTCCAGGTAGAAGAAACTGCTTGGCTGGGGAACCTCCATTGCAAGGCTATCCGATTTCTTGTTTGACATGGTATATGTTTTGTTTAACTAAGTAATGCTGGAAGATCAATCACTATGGTTTGGGTAATGCAAAATAAATGAGGCCATAGTTCTTTTATAGGGATCGATATGATCTGATTGTAAATGCACATTAATTGTATCCTGAATCACTTGGCATTCTTGCAATAACTCAAATGCAACTCTTTACATCTCGCATTTAGATTCATTATAACGCATAAACACTTAGCATGGTCACAATAATTCAGGTCCAACCCTTTGCATCTCGCAATTACTCAGGTCCAACTCTTTGCATCCTCGCAATTACTCAGATCGAAGCATGAAGCACTCAAAAAACATGATATTGATTTACAATTGGTGTCATAAATACTACACACTAAATGCAAGGACTGAATCTTATAGTATAATATATAAAACTTATTTCTCTTAATTTAATTTGGAAGGGAGATTTAATTGTAACTTTTAGTTGTAAATATATGAAGAGACTATTTTAATTGTAACTTTTAATATAAATAAACTAATTTGAATACAAAAGTTATGATAAACATCACAATGCAAATGCACCTTCTAATACACAAGGTGATTAAAATGAACTTTTAAATGATAGTATAAATTACAAGATGGTTAAATTTTAGCTATGAAATCTTAGATATAATCGGTGCATCGCACGGGTTGAATAAACCAAAAACAACCCGGAGCAACATACGGGTTAGTAAAGCCTCATTTCATATAACTAATTACATAGACTAAAATAAAAGGACAATAACAATAAAAAAACATATAAACTTCTCTAAAAGGCATTTAAATTCTGTCATCTGCTCATTCAACCGTCTGCCCCAAGAAATTAACTATATTATTTTGTATTTGATATGATTAATTAACTGGATTGATTAATTGATATAAATACATCGGAACAAAATTGGAGTTTATCTGTTTGGATTCAAGGGAGTCCGAAACGAAACGAATTCGTCCAGTTCTTCTAGATGGTCACCCCCTTACCTACTCCCTCCATTGGTCTTGGTCTTTACCTTAATGGGTGGAAGACTTATGACCACCAATGGGACAAAATCTCACTTGGGGTTGATGTTGGTGATTTTTGTCTAAAGTAGGTGATCAGGGGAGATAAGAATAAGAATAAATGTGAAGACTGCAACCAACTCCTCCTCACACTTTGTATCATACGGTTTTGAGAAGAGAGAGAGAGAGAGTGTGAGAAAATAGTTTTCTCCAAGTCTTCATATTGTTCTTCATTTTCTTGAATTTTTCTTGGAGAAAAATTGAGAGATAATTGAGAGATAGTGAGTTATACACTAGGAGTGTCATAATCATAATAGAAAGCTTCCATCACTTGATTCTATCCGTAACTTTGGAGGTTAATTGGGTGGTCGTCGTTCCGATCGTTTCTCTGGCGCGTGGCAAGTAGAGATGCGGTGCTTTTGGCGTTGGATCATCCAAGAGCTTGACGAATAGGCTTCGAGGGAAGAGCATCTAAAGCTTGGGGAATCATCTTCAGGTAGTGCATCATTTAATCAACGGACTACGAGGGTATGATTCCTACTCTTCTTTTGTTTCATTTTAATATTCGTATATACGTAGCTTGATCGATCCTCGTAGGGATTCGGATCGAATTAATTTCATTTTACCGCTTCCGTTGGGCCTTCGTTTTAGGCATATCGGAGCGTAGGTCTTGCGATCGTATATATGATATTTAGCATTTGGAATGCTTGATCGGATGGTGTATGATTTGGAATCATATTCGTATTAATCGTTGATTTTCTATTGTTCATCTAAAAATTAATTTTTCATGATTTTATGTTATAATATAAATCTATTTTTCTTTTGAAAAACCGATTTAAATGTGTAATATAAAGATTAAAAAAATATTATTTTTAGAATTGGGGCGGAAAAACGATCCGAAAACGTAAACGGACCCGGCAGCTTGGAGATGTCCGGACACTGCCACACGGTCTGGCCCTGTGAACCGCGGTCTGGCCCTGTGCCGGACATGCTCGGCATCCTGCCGGCCGCTGTAACACCCCCGATACGTTCAGGGATATTACAATAACCAACACCAATATATAATAACAAACAAAATACAACAGTCTGAAACAGTACCGATAGTATAAACGTTCAACAACGAATTATTAATACACAACCATTCTCAAATCATTAAAGGACACATCACGTACTCGAGTACTTAATAAAAACAACACAAATTTCTGATAACATCTCCGATCGGAATATCACTCTGCACCCTCGTCGTCGTACAACTCTAGTGGTTGTTTCCCCGTTCTCCTGGAACCTGAACATAAAACAAATGTTCACCCCCAAAGGGATTAGCACAACGATGCTAGTGCAAGTACCACAACATATTATTCAATGATTCATGAAGAACAATGACAATATACTAGCGAGTCTCTTCCTACGAGAAACTCATAAATATCATACACAAATGATAATCACAATATGACATCACTGTTGTTGCCCGAAATATTATCCGGAGATAGATATTGCTGGAATGGACGGACAACAAACAAGGTGCGAGAGCACGTCCGTGGGAATGGAAATAACACAAGATTTTTCGGGGTTGTTAGTCCCGGGCTTGAATGCTCTCGCGAGATGTTATTAATAAGAATACGTTTGAGTACAAATACTAATGTGAGAATGCAATTACAATGAGTGTAAACGATCCTATTTATCTTGCTCTTGAGCGAAGCTCTGTGTGTTCTTGCTCTCATTTCTGCCGACCGTCTTATGGGTTAAGAGTTCTCGAGAGTGAGAGAGGAAGATGTCCGAAGTGTATAGCGTTGCCAAGAGAGTGAAAGCCAAGTTATGAGCTGAAAATCCAGAGAGATGCCGAGAAAGCCAATCCCGTTTCCAAGTGCAGGAGGCCTTCTATTTATAGGAGCTGGGATGTATTTTACTGACGGGCGATCGCCTTTCTTGTAATATAATAAGGGGCGATCGTCTTATGTCACATGGGTTGTCTGCTTTGAAGTCTGCAGCTGCTGCTGGCAGCCAGCTGTGCGGTCCAATGAGGAGCCTGCACGCATCCTGAGTCGCTTGAAGAGATAAATTTACCACTAGAATGGGGGTTGAATAGTGGTAATGCGGAATAATGAAATTTCTTGCGAATAAATGAAAGATAGTACGGAATTTAAAGACTCAAAGATTTATAGAGGTTCGGCAACTTGCCTACGTCCTCTCTCCGACTTTCTTTTTCTATTGGCTCAAGAACAACCACAATCTTGACTCGTCTTCTATCGGTCCGAGTTCACAACCGTTACAATCGCTTGTCTTCTATCGGTCCAAGCTCAACCTCTCTCTCAATATAAATGTTTGTTTATCTAGTGTTCTATAGGAACTAGATAATCCTCACTATACGAATATGGGAGTATAATCCTAATAATTCCGGATCAAAGATCCTAATAACACCGGATTAGTGACTCTTGATTCGTTTCTTTTACGCTCAAGTGTAAGTGATGCAACACTTACAATCAAATGAAAGAATACAAGGTATAATAGATATTACAAAGAAAATCACTCTTGTATCTTTCTTTCTCACAACTTATAATATAGTAATCAGTAGCGATTTGAGCTCAAGAATGCTTGAATGCTTGTATGCTTGTATGCTTGAAGTTGTGTATTTGATACCCAAGTTCTTTTGGTATTTATAGGTGAGAGCCATCCTTCAAATACTGAAAAACATATTATTAGCGTGCGCTAATAATGTCTACTAGCGTGCGCTATCGACCTTGACTTGGTTTCTCTGAACGGTCACAAAGATTGTTGCAACGGTAAAATTGTATGGCTAGCGTGCGCTAGTCTTGTATCTGTAGCGTGCGTTATCGGCTGGTCAACAGGTCTTCAATCTTGACTTTGAAAAAGTTGTTTTGTCTCCCCAACGTCTCTTTATCCAACGGCTAGATTTGAGCTTAGCGTGCGCTAGCAAGTATGCATAGCGTGCGCTAGCATTAATTAATTCCAACTTTTCCAGATTTCACGGATCTTCATTGACTCTTGCCTTCCAATGGTAGAAAATCAAACGGTAATATGCTGACTCCTTTTAGCGTGCGCTAATGCCTATACCTTAGCGTGCGCTAAATATTTCTTTCAGTAACGTACGTTACCCTGTGTAACGTACGTAAAGTCCTTGACATATTGAGTCCAGTAGCTACTGGACTACTGACCGTGATATCGGTAGCGTGCGCAAGTAGTGAGTAATAACGTGCGCTACATCCTTGTTTTAGCGTACGTAAGTTGATGTATGTAGTGTGCGCAAAATCCATTTCCGATTTCCTTCCAAACCTCACTGTCCTCTGGAATGATACGATGGCGTGCGTTAATATTGATTGTATAGCGTGCGCTAACTGTAGTTACTTAGCGTGTGCTAATGTTGAATGACTTGCGCGGCGCTTATCCATCGTGTGACTTCACTTGTCCGCAAATTGATCGATTTGTACATGCATTTCTCGATAGCGTGCGCTACTATGATATGGGTAGCGTGCGCTAATGATTTAGCTCCTTCAATAAAATATCGAACTGAGATTGATCTAATTAAATGTTTTGAATGGAATAATCATCAAAATACATTTTGAGTCAACAATCTCCCCCTTTTTGATGATGTCAAAACATTTAATTTATACCTGCAAAAACATTTTAAATGATTCGAATCAAGGTAACTTGTTCGGTATATTAGTATATCTCGGTTTTTGGAGTATTCTCCCCCCTTTTGACATAAACAAAAAGGAACTCCCCCTGAATTGTTGCATACCAACGAAAATGCCTTTAACCAAAGTGAAATTACGGAAATAGCAATACACGTAAACAACATATACCAAATGAAGTGAAATGCGAATATCATTAAGATAGAGTTCAAGCAATACATAAAGTTTTCATGACATGAGACATAAAGATCATTCGAATAATAAGATTCTACAACCAAGCATCAAAAACCCTAAATTCTAAGGTGCATGGTCGGAAGAGGACAATGGGAAAGGAAACGAAGGGTGTGTGTAATGGATGAAATCGGAGATCAACCCGCGAACTTCCCGGATTTCCGTGCGTAGAGACCGAACATCCTCTCGAATTTCAAGATGAGAGGTCTCGATGCTCCGCATCCGAGCGCAAAGGTCGCTTTCCTCTTCCTTCGTGACGACATCTTTCATCGGGCGCTTCCCTTTGGAAGTGGGCTTCCTCACGAACTCCCCGGTTTGCATCTCTCGAAGAGTATGTGGTCCCCGACGAGTGATTTTCTCCTCTGAAGTAGGCATGCGCGACCCTTTTTCCACTTGGTCGTCGTCGCGAAGATACGGGAATAGAATCCAGCCTCGGTTGGACGTCCGGACATAATGCATGGCTTTAAGCGAAGAGTCCGAAATCTCATGACCGAGAGAGACGGGGACAGCCTTGTCTTTCGACAAATCGACGTGGTGAAAACTGAATATGGCTGTGAGAATGGAGCCATAAGGCATTCCAGCCTTGCGGGAGCGAGAGGCGTAGTTCTTCGACCGAAAAAGGTCGCCCTTCACCTTCATCCAGCTAGTGACGATATCGGCAAAATTCACTTTATCATCATTAAGAACTCGATACACCACATGTTTGTCGACTCCCACTAATTTATGCTGAGTATTCACCTTCGGCATTAAGCACTTTGTGAGAGCTACTAGGAGTAGACGAATGTTGATCCCAAAGTCATTGTTTTCGAAGAAATCGTCCGTTATGTCAATAACAGCCTTTGAGCTAAGGAACTCTTTGACATCGATTTCCCTGACTCCAGTATCATCGGCAATAGTTTTTCCAGTACACACAAACCCGTCGGATGATAAACCAAAAATCTGCGATAAAATATCCGAGGAAACTTTCACTCGCGTTCCTCCAACAAAACTTCCTAAAACAAGGGATGAAGACCCTTCACTGTCGGCCACATGAAGATTGGAGTAGAATTCTCGGACAAGTTCAGGAAAAATAGGGTCTTTACATTCTACGAAACGAGCAATTCCGATCGAAGAAAAGAAATCAGAGATAGCGACATTTACCCGTTCCAGACTCGGGAAGTTGAAGAAATAACAATCCGTAATGTGCTCTTGAGGTAGGATTTCAAAGAATACCCTCGATGCGGTGGATGAGATGAATCGAGTCGCATCATATTGTGCGTTGAGAGGACGTTTTAGGTTATTGTATGTTTTTTCCATGGCTTTTCGATTCTTGCTTGACATCACTCGGAGAGAAATTGAAAATCTGAAGAAGTTTGAAGAATCGGATTTGCGGCTAGGGTTTGCGATTGCGTGCGTTAGGAAGGATGAATGTGTTTCTGGGTCGTACGGAATATATATAGTCAACGGATTTTTAGTTAGCGTACGCTAGGAACATAGGGTTAGCGTACATTAGGTATAAGATGAAAAGCTTACTGGACTGTCCAGTAGCTAATATGGAATTCTAAAAGTTTTTAATTAGCGTACGCAAGGCAGTGAGGTTAGCGTACGCTATCGAAAGCAGTTTTTAGTGCGCGTTAAGAAAGTGAAGCTAGCGCGCGCTAGCGAATGAAGCGAATCAAGGATGTTGATTTCTTGAGTAGAAAACTTATTTCAAAAATTGTCTATATGTCCCATACCAAGTTGTAAACGAATGGAATTAAATGATTCTTCGGGAAGAGGTTTTGTGAAAATGTCAGCAAGTTGATCCTTCGTCCCGACAAAAATTAAACAGATATCCTTTTTCTGAACATGATCGCGTAGGAAATGATGTCTAATATCTATATGTTTAGTTCTACTATGCAACACAGGATTTTTACTCAGATTAATTGCACTAGTGTTATCACATAGGATAGGGGTATTTTCAAAATATATGCCGTAGTCGCGGAGTTGATTTTTAATCCATAACACTTGAGCACAGGCGCTCCCTGCAGCGACATATTCGGCCTCGGCTGTAGACAATGCTACACTGGTTTGCTTTTTACTTCCCCAAGATATTAAACATGATCCAACAAAATGACATGTACCACTAGTACTCTTTTTGTCAATTTTACATCCGCCGAAGTCGGCGTCACTATATGCAATTAAATTAAAATCTAAGCAAGAAGGATACCATAGAACTAGTCCAATAGTTCCTTTCAAGTAACGAAAAATCCGTTTGCAAGCAGTTAAATGTGACTCCTTGGGATTAGCTTGGAATCGAGCACATAAACATGTAGCAAATATTATATTTGGCCTAGATGCAGTCAAATATAACAAAGATCCGATCATACCTCGATATAATTTTTGATCTACGGATTTTCCATTTTCATCTTTCTCAAGCTTTAATGATGAAGACATTGGCGTAGATATCACCTTGCTACTTTCCATATTGAATTTCTTGAGGAGGTCGTTTGAGTACTTCGTTTGATGGATAAAAATTCCATCTTCGCATTGCTTGATTTGAAGCCCGAGGAAGAACGTTAATTCTCCCATCATACTCATTTCGAACACTCCTTTCATAAGATTAGAAAAATCTTGGCACAAAGATTCATTAGTAGCTCCAAATACAATGTCATCAACGTAGATTTGGCAAACAAGTATATCATCATTTAATATTTTAACAAACAAGGTATTATCGATTTTGCCTCCTTTATAATCATTTGCAATTAAAAATTGACTTCAACGATCATACCATGCTCGGGGTGCTTGCTTCAACCCATAGAGTGCCTTGTTGAGCTTGTAGACATGATCCGGAAATTGATGATCTTCAAAACCGGGAGGTTGCTTGACATAGACTTCTTCTTGAATGTACCCATTCAAGAATGCGCTTTTCACATCCATTTGAAATAGTTTGATCTTTTTATGGGCGGCAAATGCACATAGCAAGCGGATGGCTTCGATTCGATCCACGGGAGCAAAGCTTTCTTCGTAATCAAGACCTTCCTCTTGATTATATCCTTGAGCGACCAAACGAGATTTATTTCGAATTGGATAACCGTCTTCGTCACTCTTAATTTTATGCACCCATTTAGTTCCGATAATTGTTTTATCTTTAGGAGCGGGAACTAAATTCCATATATTATTGTGCATGAATTGCACAAGCTCCTCTTGCATTGCCATTACCCAACTTTCATCATCGAGAGCTTCGGATATATTCTTGGGAACTATTTCTGATACAAAAGCACAATGAGCCATAAATTCGGTGGTTCTCCTTCGGGTTTGAACACCGTCTTCAATGTTTCCAATCACGAGGTCCTTTGGATGATCTTTGATGTGCCTCCAATCTTTCGGTAAATCAACGATTGTGTTCGTTTCAATTTCCGAAATTTTCTTCACTTTGGGTGAGGGATCCGGAAAAGTACCTGCATCATCAAAGTATTCTACCTTTCTCGGGGGTGAGATCATATCATTGAATTTAACATGTATGGACTCTTCAACTTTATTCATTCTAATATTATAAACACGATATGCTTTACTATTAGTACAATAACCAAGAAATATTTCGGAGTCGGATTTAGCATCAAACTTGCCTAAGTTATCCTTGCCATTGTTCAAAATAAATACATTGCAACCAAAAGGATGAAAATAAGCAATATTGGGCTTTTTGCCCTTCCATAATTCATACGGGGTTTTAAGATGAGTTCTACGAACATGAACCCGGTTAATCACATAGCATGCCGTAAAAATTGCTTCGGCCCAAAAGTATCGTGGAAGAGAGTATTCATTAAGCATTGTCCTCGACATTTCTTCCAAAGATCGGTTTTTCCTTTCAACAACTCCATTTTGTTGAGGTGTTCTAGGGGCCAAAAAGTTATGATTAATACCATATTTATCACATAAAAGTTCAAACGGAGTGCAATCAAATTCACCTCCGTGATCGGTGCGAATAGAAATTATGGAGAGATTTTTCTCATTTGATACCGAACGACACCATTTAGAAAATTCGGAAAATGCATCATCCTTATGTGCTAAGAATCTAACCCAAGTAAATCGAGAAAAATCATCAACAATAACCAAAGTGTAAAGTTTGCCATTTAAACTAACATGTCTAGATGGTCCAATCAAATCCATATGCACAAGTTCAAGAACTCGACTAGTGGAAACCTAGAATTTTGGTTTAAAAGACTCTCGAGTGTGTTTCCCTTTTATGCATGATTCACACAAATGCTTTCTATCAAACTTGAGTTTGGGCAATCCACGAACAAGGTCGTGTCTAGATAAAATAGAAATGATAGGTAGAGAAGTGTGCCCCAATTTTCGATGCCATAAATATGCATTGTCATCCAAGGTAATAAGACATTTTTCATTGAATGAACTTTTATCGTTAAGATCAACAATATAGATGTTTCCACATCTCAAACCAATGAATGCAATTTTATTATTTCTAAATGCCGTGCAATGCGTTTCCTCAAAGAGAATTTTAAAACCTTCACAAAGTTGCGAAACGCTAAGAAGATTATGATGCAAACCTTCAACAAACAATACTTTGTTGATAGAAGGAGAAGGTTCCTTACCGAATTTGCCGATGCCTTTGATTTTTCCCTTTTGATTATCCCCAAAGGTCACATGTCCTTGTTCTTGGTATTCGAGGTCTTCAAATAAGTCCTCGGAGCCGCACATGTGCCTTGAGCATCCGCTATCAATGTACCACTTGCTTTTCCTTGGTGCCGGTACCTACAAAAATAGAATTTCTCGGTTGTTTCGGTACCCAAGCCCGTTTAGGTTCTCCAAAGTTAACTATGCTTATAGCATTCGGAACAATTGTCCCTTTAGGAACCCATATTTGCTTAACTTTGATGGTTCTCAACTTTGAATGAGCATTAACATCATGAACTCGTTTGGAAGAATCTTTTGAGTTCTCGGTTTCGGTTTTCTTTATTTTGTCAAGGTTGATAAGGGATTGTTCCCGTTTAAAAGGATCGAAACCAAGACCGTGTTTGAGCAAGGGAAATTTTTGAATAGATAGAAGCCTATCGAATTTCTCGTTTTCGAGAGTAAATTTGTTCAAAATATATTTTAGCTCCTTTTGAGTTTTTTTTAACTCGATTTTCAAAACATTTTCTTTTTCAAGGCATAATGTATGGTCGATCTCAATAGTTTTGCCTTTGTTTTGAAGAGAGGAATTTTCGAGTTCTAGAGATTTTATTTTTCTCTTTAAAGATATGTTTAATTTAACCATCTCGTCATACTCCGTATTCAAGGATTCAAACGCACTCAATAACTAATCATCATGATGAACTTCTTGTGAATCACAAAAATCAAAAGAGTCATATTCGTCATCATTGAGTTTAGAGCTTACCTCGATATTACTTTCGGAGTCGAGTGCCATGAATGCAAGATTTGCGTCTAGAGATCTTTCAATCTCCTCCTCGTCATCACTCCAAGAAGCGATTAGGACCTCCTTCTTTTTGAATCTTTCCATTTGGGGTTTTGAAGAGGATCCTCGGCATTATTTGGCATAGTGACCGGCTTGACCACATTTCCGACAATTATTGTCGAACTTCTTTATGGGAGTATAGCCACTCTTCTTTTGCTCCGGTTTGCCATCCCTGTAATATCCGCAAATTCGATTTCTGGTAATTTTCATTTTCCGGCGGAGGTCCGCTTCGACAACTCGCTTGTCGCTGTTTTGGAATTCTGAACCTATTTTGTTCTTGGAGTTTCTCCGCTTAGACGGGTCTCGATGATGTTTTTACGTAATTTCATCTTGTGTTATATTTTGTCTCATGTGAATTTGTCTCTCGTTAAACTCGTTCGATTTCGTCATTTTCTTACTTCCATGAGTTCGTATGATTGAGTAGAGCATGTTGTGAGTTTCGGATTGTTAATCCGACGTTGTGTCGTGATTTTCGGATGTTTGGGCCGTTTTTGTAACTTCCTAGAAATTTAGGGAATTTGTTCCTTGTTCGACCTTGGTTGTGTACCTCAGATCGTTTTGGGGTTCCGTACTTCCATTTCGTGTTATTGTTGCCCAAATATCGATTCCTATTGCTTTTATTCTCTTCCAGGATCTTTTTCGTCATTTTGGGACCCGAGGGGGTGTGAGCGCGGCACAAGGATTGTGCGCCGCGGCACACATACTACCCGATTGTTGGCCGAGCAGCTGCACCGTGTGCCGCGACACAAGGATTGTGCGCCGCGGCACACAGCCAGTCGCTGCGGCACACTTGTCCGGCCGCGCACACCCGTGTGGCACTGCCGCTAAAACCTCTCGTACCGCGTGCCTTCAAGATCCCCAGTTGCCGGCACATGCCGAGTCCGAGCCGCGCACACTCCGAATGAGCCACGGCACATCAAGCGGCCAACCGACCACCGGGCGCAATTTTGGCCCCGTGCCGCGGCCTGCATTAGCCGAGCCGCGGCACACAATGCGGCCGCGCTATAATCGGGTGTTTTCAATGAAGTTTCGCTCATTTCCTCCTTTTCTTCCACCGTGCGAGAGAGAGAGGGTTGAGAGGGGATTTCTTCTCCATCCACCCTTTTGATTGTGTGTTTTTCTTCATCTTCCTTCGATCGTGTAGCTCGGATTGTGGATCTAGCACGTGTTCTCCGGATTATAGGGTTTGTATCTTCTAGAGGTAAGATCTCTTATACCCTAGTATGATTTTTGGGGAGGGTTTGGTGGTGATCTTGTGTTTTAATCCGAATTAACCGATGTTGTTGTTAGATTTTGATAGTACTCGTGACCCTTGGCTTTCTTGTTTTGTTGGGATGAAATCCCGTTAGTTCACCGTTAACCGATTTCAATTCCTACGCACTCTTGGTGTTCGATTAATTGTACCAACGGGTAGAAATAGGAGGGATATCTTCGTATTCTTGATGTGAGATTGATTGTATATAATTATTTTGTTAGTGTCTAATTTGAGAGGATTGTTCTGACCGGAACCTATTCCTTCGTCGTCTCCTTCGTCGTATTACCAAGGCAAGTACCTCGATATACGAATTGTAAATGCGTGAAATCCTTGTTGTCGCAGTGTATGAGTTTATATGTAGGTATATATATATATATGTTTTTATATAGTTACATGTTAAATATATGTATGTATATACGTATATTAATATATATGTTTATGTCGGTGATCGACGAGTGTTGAATTCTACCATTAGTTGACGTACTCAACTTGATTGATGGGCGAACTATAGTTATTCATATAATATAGTGAGGTTATATATTTATATATATATATATCTATATATATAAATGTGTATATATTCGGTTCAGTCGCAACATAGAGATATATGTGCGGTGTTGATTGAGTTTGATTGATAACGTGTGTGTTATTGTTTATTTGTGTGGATATGGTGGCGGAGAAATTGTGTGACTTGATGTACCGAGTTGAAAATTTTTGTGACAATTGTCCGTGTGCTTGATGTTTGAACAATGTGGATACTTGTTGTGAGAAACGTCATATCCGGGAACCTACGAGGGCGGGCGGTGTAATCCGGCACGGTGTACGCTGCAATGTGCGGCTCCATATGGGTGGTGAACGCCGGTGTCACCTAATGCGCGTGCAAGGGGCGGCTCTTGCGGGAGTGACGCCGGTGCGGTGACATGTTCAAGGAGCGGCCGACATAGTGGAGTGAACGCCGGTGCACTGTGTGTGCGGTGGAGGCGCCCGGCAGTGCTTATTGGTTACGGTATTTGAGTGATAGCTAAGACCCCGATACCGAACGATGTTCGTATCTCAAATTCTTTCAACTCACTTTTAATGTTTGTCTTGATACGCACGCAATCCGTGTTTTTGAAAGCTTGTTTCAAATTGTTTTTAAAGCGTTGGTATCGGGGTTAGTTAACCACGAGGTTTGACGAAATCTCAGGGTTAATTAATCGGGGTCTTGAGGGATATGTCGAATGAGAGTTACGTACCTTTGATTGTATTGTGGTGCTATTCATTGTATTGGGTCGAGGACCCCGTGGGATGTTGAGATGATTGGTTTCGTGATGATGTTATTTGGAATGGGTTGAGAACCCCGTGAGATGTTGTAATGATTTCGTTGTGACGGTGTTCTATAAATTGGGTCGAGAACCCCAAATAAGTTGACTTGGTTTTTGTGTAATCGTTTTCCATACGTTGGGTCAAGGACCCGAGAGTTTTTGAAATTATTTCCAAAAGTATTCCCATTCGATTTTAAAACCCCTAAACGGCCCGAGTCAATAATAATGTTTGCAAACTATCTTATCAAAATACTTTTCCTTTTACAAAAGGGATCTTCCCGACTCCTTGGGCTCGTTTAAAGTTTCTTGAATGTTATTTTCCGTAAGGAGAATGTGACTATGTGATTACCTTTCACCTTGTGTATGCGAGTGTCATTCTCAGGCCGACTGGGAATGTATGGTTTGTGTTAAGGCTTCACGGCGGTTGAATTTTGTGTTATTCTTGTTTGTATATCTTGTATATTATGTACTTGCACTAGCAAAATTCCAGTTTGCTAACCCCGAGTTTTCGGGGTGGGTGCCTGTTATGCGCTCAGGTTTTGGCGGCTCGGGAGCGATCACGGGATTGGCTTGGAAGGAGATGGAAGACGACGATGCTAATCACACCGCAGTCGAGTCTTTTCTTTTGTTTCATTTTGGTCGGTATTTTCTTTGTCGTTTGAGTATTCACCCTTGCATGGGTGTAGTTATCGATTTTTAAATTGAGTTGTCATTCTTTTACGTGTTCAAGTTTATTGTTGTCATTGTTGTATGAATGTCGTTAGTTTATGAATTGGTTTAAGACCTTGTCGGTCTACTTTGTATTAAATTTCGACCCCGGTCGGTCAATCTTTGAGTAGTCTTTTGGAGTTTAGCTTTGGTGGATCCTTGTGATAAGGGTCTACGGCGTGTGACATTCCGGCCGTATTCAGGGGGTGTTACATTTATGGTATCGGAGCTTAGGTTTGCGAAAACCTAGGCCGTTGGGTCAAGTCCATGTCTTGTGTAAGTCGCGCGCATCGTAGTCGTGATTAGTATCGTGGTTCCGACATCATCTTCCGGCAATCCGTGATGGTAAGCCTCCGATCGTAAGTCCCCTTATATACGTATTTGATTACATTGTGCTAATATGCTTAATGTGAACTAGGAATTGGAACTTGTTGGTGATATTATCGTTTTAGGATATAACATGCGCAAGCGGTCCGAGCATAAATAGTTACGTAGTATGCTTCGGAAGTCGAGCATGTTTATCTCTGCTTCAGTACTTTATTAGAATGAATTTACGAATGATAACGTTATCCACCGCATGAGTATTTTAAGATGGTTTTTGTTATCTTGCAAACCGAGTTTTGATATTTTGGTCTTGCATATTTTGATAGTATTCTTATGACGGTATTTGATATTTCATAAATGACTTTTGTGAGTATTTGAGAATGTTACCGACTTCGGCCTTTTGGCATTTAGATCATTTTTTTAAGGAATTTTTGCCTGGTGGGTTCCACAGTGGCCCACTACTGTAGTATCTCGAATATTTTAAAGCAATGCTTTGAAATTTTCTAACATTGTGTAAAGCCATGATTTAATACCGTCATGTTAAATGGTCACGTACCTCGGGAAAATTCTTCGAATAAACATTTTTGAAGAAGAGGAAAGATTTTCAAAATTTTGATATTTGGGACTCAACATTTTGAAATATTTCAAATTAGTTACGAATTAATTTTCGATTTCCTTTTTTTTCTTTTATTCATCACTCGTAAATAATTTTTAGAGTCATTATGTAAACTTCCTCTTCGAAATAAAAGACAATGTTTACAAGTCTTGGGCGCAACGTGACTAGCCCCTTTTTCAAAAATTTGTTTTCATTAAGTGCATACATATAATGATCGTCCTCGTCGAGGAACTCGAACTTGACTTCATAAAACTTTATGCTTTACGATAGTACCGTTATTCTCGGGATGCTAACTAAAACTCGGGTTGATAATTGTGGTATATCAGACGTCGATAAACTAATACCGTTGATCGGTGTTATCCGTATTAGTATGTCAAGCCACGCGGACGTGGGACGTGATGATGGAAATGGAAGCGGCAAGGTGGTTCGCATAACCACGATCCATGCTACGGTGAAGGAGTATCTAGATCAAACGATATCCTATGAAATCTCCTCAGTGGTCGAGCCCACGAGCGAAGCAAAGAGACCGAGGGTATCGGGAAAATTTCTGGGCGGTGAGGAGACTAAGGCTCCCAAGCCCTTACGTTGTTCGAAAGCGTCATCTTCGCGGTCGGGAGTGAACGCTGGAAATCCCAAACCAACATCGGTGACTCGCGGTAAGAAGAGGAGATGTTTCAATCAGAATCGTCAGGGACATGTTCGCGCAAATTGTCCCTCTCCACTCTTGACTTGTTACCGGTGTGGGTGTGAAGGTCATCGGGAGAAACACTGTGAGACTGTTTCCGAATTGGCAAAGAATGCCGCCCTGAGAGAGAGCAGAGCTAGTGACTGGAGAATGTCCCGAAACCCTATGTTTCCTTCGAAGAGCCTAACATGGGAGGATGAATATTTTGCAATATGTCCTAATTGTTCTTTGTTTGAACAATCGTGACTTTGATCGTTCTTCATTTCATTGCTCCATATTTCCAACTCTTGTTGTTCTAAGTTTGGGATCGAAATACCTTTTAGTATGGGGAAGTGTATTACCCGTACTTTCCTTGGTATTTTCGGCATTGTATGATTTTTCATTGTTGGTAACTCAATTATGATCCTCTCGACGATTTTAAACTATCTTGTTCTCCTTAGCTGCCGTCCTCCGAACGAATTTGAGTCGTTTTGTTAAAACCCGTGAATTATTGTGGTCTTTCCATATCCGAACCTAATTCTTGCAAATTATGTACGGAACTAAAATTCCCACGCGTCCATTACACACATCCGAATGTGATATGAACTTGGATTGTGGTTGGTTGAGCTCAAAACATGATTTTCGGGACGTCAATTATTTTGTGATTTTCTTCCTCCGGGAGTTTTGGTATCCAAATTCATACCCCTTCACCTCAACTTATCGTGTTCCCATATATTTTTATCGCCTCGACTCACGTACCATATGCTCGCTAGGTCAGTTCATCGTATTTCTGGAACCTTGCATTCGCGCTTTGCTCGTGATGATTTGGGGCTGAGCAAGTAGTTATTTCCTTGATTGTTCCGCCGCTCTCTATTTTAAGTTTCGGACGAAACTTCTTTTAAGGAGGGTAGAATGTAATATCCGCAAATTCGATTTCGGTAATTTTCATTTTCCGCGGAGGTCCGTCGACAACTCGCTTGTCGCTGTTTTGGAATTCTGAACCTATTTTGTTCTTGGAGTTTCTCCGCTTAGACGGGTCTCGATGATGTTTTTACGTAATTTCATCTTGTGTTATATTTTGTCTCATGTGAATTTGTCTCTCGTTAAACTCGTTCGATTTCGTCATTTTCTTACTTCCATGAGTTCGTATGATTGAGTAGAGCATGTTGTGAGTTTCGGATTGTTAATCCGACGTTGTGTCGTGATTTTCGGATGTTTGGGCCGTTTTGTAACTTCCTAGAAATTTAGGGAATTTGTTCCTTGTTCGACCTTGGTTGTGTACCTCGGATCGCTTTGGGGTTCCGTACTTCCATTTCGTGTTATTGTTGCCCAAATATCGATTCCTATTGCTTTTATTCTCTTCCGGATCTTTTTCGTCATTTTGGGACCCGAGGGGGTGTGAGCCGCGGCACAAGGATTGTGCGCCGCGGCACACATACTACCCGATTGTTGGCCGAGCAGTGTACCGTGTGCCGCGGCACAAGGATTGTGCGCCGCGGCACACAGCCAGTCAGTGCCGCGGCACACTTGTCCGGGCCGCGGCACACCCGTGTGGCACTGCCGGCTAAAACCTCTCAGCGTGCCCGGCAAGATCGGCAGTGCCGCGGCACATGCCGAGTCCGAGCCGCGGCACACTCCGAATGAGCCGCGGCACATCGAGCGGTCAACCGACCACCGGGCGCAATTTGCCCCGTGCCGCGCCTGGTCATTAGAGCCGCTGCACACAATGCGGCCGCTATAATCGGTGTTTTCGTGAAGTTTCGCTCATTTCCTCCTTTTCTTCCACCGTGCGCGAGAGAGAGAGGGTTGAGAGGGGGATTTCTTCTCCATCCACCCTTTGATTGTGTGTTTTTCTTCATCTTCCTTCGATCGTGTAGCTCGGATTGTGGATCTAGCACGTGTTCTCGGATTATAGGGTTTGTATCTTCTAGAGGTAAGATCTCTTATACCCTAGTATGATTTTTGGGGAGGGTTTGGTGGTGATCTTGTGTTTTAATCCGAATTAACCGATGTTGTTGTTAGATTTTGATAGTACTCTCGTGACCCTTGGCTTTCTTGTTTTTGGTTGGGATGAAATCCCGTTAGTTCACCGTTAACCGATTTCAATTCCCTACGCACTCTTGGTGTTCGATTAATTGTCCCAACGGGTAGAACTAGGAGGGATTTCTTCGTATTCTTGATGTGAGATTGATTGTATATCATTATTGTGTTAGGGTCGGATTTGAGAGGATTGTTCGGACTGGAACCTATTCCTTCGTCGTCTCCTTCGCGTCGTATTACCAAGGCAAGTACCTCGATATACGAATTGTAACTGCGTGAAATCATTGTTGTCGAAGTGTATGAGTTTATATGGAGGTATATATATATATATATATGTGTTTATATAGTTACATGTTAAATATATGTATGTATATACGTATATTAATATATATGTTTATGTCGGTGATCGACGAGTGTTGAATTCTACCATTAGTTGACGTACTCAACTTGGATTGATGGGCGAACTATAGTTATTCATATAATATAGTGAGGTTATATATTTATATATATATATATATCTATATATATAAATGTGTATATATTCGGTTGAGTCGCAACATAGAGATATATGTGCGGTGTTGATTGAGTTTGATTGATAACGTGTGTGTTATTGTTTATTTGTGTGGATATGGTATGGCGGAGAAATTGTGTGACTTGATGTACCGAGTTGAAAATTTTTGTGACAATTGTCCGTGTGCTTGATGTTTGAACAATGTGGATACTTGTTGTGAGAAACGTCATATCCGGGAACCTCTGAGGGCGGGGCGGTGTACTCCGGCCTGGTGTACGCTGCAATGTGCGGCTCCATATGGGTGGTGAACGCCGGTGTCACCTAATGCGCGTGCAAGGGGCGGCTCTTGCGGGAGTGACGCCGGTGCGGTGACATGTTCAAGGAGCGGCCGACATAGTGGAGTGAACGCCGGTGCACAGGTGTGCAGTGGAGGCGCCTGGCAGGCTTATTGGTTACGGGTATTTGAGTGATAGCTAAGACCCCGATACCGAACGATGTTCGTATCTCAAATTCTTTCAACTCACTTTTAATGTTTGTCTTGATACAGACCGCAATCCGTGTTTTTGAAAGCTTGTTTCAAATTGTTTTTAAAGCGTTGGTATCAGGGTTAGTTAACCACGGAGGTTTGACGAAATCTCCGAGGGTTAATTAATCGGGGGTCTTGAGCAGGATATGTCGAATGAGAGTTCTGTACCTTTGATTGTATTGTGGTGCTATTCTGTGTATTGGGTCGAGGACCCTGTGGGATGTTGAGATGATTGGTTTCGTGATGATGTTATTTGGAATGGGTTGAGAACCCAGTGAGATGTTGTAATGATTTCGTTGTGACGGTGTTCTATAAATTGGGTCGAGAACCCCAAATAAGTTGACTTGGTTTTTGTGTAATCGTTTTCCATACGTTGGGTCAAGGACCCGAGAGTTTTTGAAATTATTTCCAAAAGTATTCCCATTCGATTTTAAAAACCCCTAAACGGCCCGAGTCAATAATAATGTTTGCAAACTATCTTATCAAAATACTTTTCCTTTTTACAAAAGGGATCTTCCGACTCCTTGGGCTCGTTTAAAGTTTCTTGAATGTTATTTTCCGTAAGGAGAATGTGACTATGTGATTACCTTTCACCTTGTGTATGCGAGTGTCATTCTGGCCGACTGTGGGAATGTATGGTTTGTGTTAAGGCTTCACGGCGGTTGAATTTTGTGTTGTTCTTGTTTGTATATCTTGTATATTATGTACTTGCACTAGCAAAATTCCAGTTTGCTAACCCCCGAGTTTTCGGGGTGGGTGCCTGTTATGCGCTCAGGTTTTGGCGGCTCGGGAGCGATCACGGGATTGGCTTGGAAGGAGATGGAAGACGACGATGCTAATCACACCAGAGTCGAGTCTTTTCTTTTGTTTCATTTTGGTCGGTATTTTCTTTGTCGTTTGAGTATTCACCCTTGCATGGGTGTAGTTATCGATTTTTAAATTGAGTTGTCATTCTTTTCTGTGTTCAAGTTTATTGTTGTCATTGTTGTATGAATGTCGTTAGTTTATGAATTGGTTTAAGACCTTGTCGGTCTACTTTGTATTAAATTTCGACCCCAGTCGGTCAATCTTTGAGTAGTCTTTTGGAGTTTAGCCTGGTGGATCCTTGTGATAAGGGTCTACGGCGTGTGACATTCCCGGTCGTATTCTGGGGGTGTTACAATCCCGACCAAGAAAACTTCGCCTCTTTTGAATTAGGCTTTTATACCTTCTAAAGTTTTTGGCATACAGGGCGAGTTCCTCGTCGTCTTCATCTTCGGGAACATCTTCCTCAACGTCGCTATCAACATTGAATGCGACTACTCTTTCCCGAGGCTTTGGTTTTGTGCCTCTAGACTTGAGAACGATCTCATAATTGATGAGTGACCCGATGAGGGCACTAAATTCGAGCTTGTTGAGATCTTTGGATTCCATGATTGTGGTGACCGTGGCATCCCATTCTCGTGGCAACGATCGAAGAATTTTCTTAGCTTTGTCGCTGCTCGATATAGGCTTTCCGAACGATGCAAGACCATTGGTTATAGCCGAAAATCGATCCAACATATTTGTGATCGTTTCCTCGTCTTTCATGGAGAAAAGTTCGTAGTCATGGAGTAGCATATTAATTTTGGTCTCCTTGACTTGGGTGGTTCCCTCATGAGTGACTTCGAGAATTTCCCAAATTTCTTTTGCGCTTTCATAGGATGATATCTTATTCAGTTCTTCGGGATTAAGAGCGCAATAGAGAAGTTGAGTAGCTCGTGAGTTGACGTGTGTGTTTCTCCAATCCTCGTCGTTGAATTATTCGATCTTTTTCAACGATCCATCCTCTTTCTTAGCAAGTTTAGGACCAAGAGCAATAACTTTCCAGATTTCAATATCGTAGGCTTGAACGAAGATCGCCATCTTCTTTTTCCACGTCATGAAATTGGAACCGTCGAAGAAAGGAGGACGGTTGAGAGCATTTCCTTCAATTTGGCCAAGAAGTGCCATTTGCGGATCTTTTTCTCTTAGGTGGTTAAACCTTTAAAAAGAGACCCGCTCCGATACCAACTGAAGAGATAAATTTACCACTAGAAGGGGGGTTGAATAGTGGTAATGCGGAATAACGAAATTTCTTGCGAATAAATGAAAGATAGTACGAAATTTAAAGACTCAAAGATTTATAGAGGTTCGGCAACTTGCCTACGTCCTCTCTCCGACTTTCTTTTTCTTTGGCTCAAGAACAACCACAATCTTGACTCGTCTTCTATCGGTTCGAGTTCACAACCGTTACAATCGCTTGTCTTCTATCGGTCCAAGCTCAACCTCTCTCTCAATATAAATGTTTGTTTATCTAGTGTTCTATAGGAACAAGATAATCCTCACTATACGAATATGGGAGTATAATCCTAATAATGTCGGATCAAAGATCCTAATAACACCGGATTAGTGACTCTTGATTCGTTTCTTTTACGCTCAAGTGTAAGTGATGCAACACTTACAATCAAATGAAAGAATACAAGGTATAATAGATATTACAAAGAAAATCACTCTTGTATCTTTCTTTCTCACAACTTATAATATAGTAATCAGTAGCGATTCGAGCTCAAGAATGCTTGAATGCTTGTATGCTTGTATGCTTGAAGTTGTGTATTTGATACCCAAGTTATTTTGGTATTTATAGGTGAGAGCCATCCTTCAAATACTGAAAAACATATTATTAGCGTGCGCTAATAATATCTACTAGCGTGCGCTATCGACCTTGACTTGGTTTCTCTGAACGGTCACAAAGACTGTTGCAACGGTAAAATTGTATGGCTAGCATGCGCTAGTCTTGTATCTGTAGCGTGCGTTATCGGCTGGTCAACAAGTCTTCAATCTTGACTTTGAAAAAGTTGGTTTGTCTCCCCAACGTCTCTTTATCCAACGACTAGATTTGAGCTTAGCGTGCGCTAGCAAGTATGCATAGCGTGCGCTAGCAAGTATGCATAGCGTGCGCTAGCATTAATTAATTCCAACTTTTCCAGATTTCACGTATCTTCATTGACTCTTGCCTTCCAACGGTAGAAAATCAAACGGTAATATGCTAACTCCTTTTAGCGTGCGCTAATGCCTATACCTTAGCGTGCGCTAAATATTTCTTTTCGAAGAACGACGTTACCCCCGTAACGCATTTAGAGTCCTTGACATATTGAGTCCAGTAGCTACTGGACTATTGACCGTGATATCGGTAGCGTGCGCAAGTAGTGAGTAATAACGTGCGCTACATCCTTGTTTTAGCGTACGTAAGTTGATGTATGTAGCGTGCGCAAAATCCATTTCCGATTTCCTTCCAAACCTCACTGTCCTCTGGAATGATACGATAGCGTGCGTTAATATTGATTGTATAGCGTGCGCTAACTGTAGTTACTTAGCATGCGCTAATGTTGAATGACTTCCGTGCGCTATCCATCAGGTGACTTCACTTGCATTCTGATCGATCGGGTCAGACATGCATTTCTCGATAGCGTGCGCTACTATGATATGGGTAGCGTGCGCTAACAGTATTTAGCTCCTTCAATATAATATCGAACTGAGATTGATCTAATTAAATGTTTTGAATGGAATAATCATCAAAATACATTTTGAGTCAACATCGCTGTCCCGGGCGGTCCCACTTGCACCTTTCGGCGGGTCTGTCGGTAGGTGGGTAGGTGCTGACAGGCTATGGTCAACGATCCATATCCTGTGGCGCCTATTCCGGATCTGCACGTGGATCTTTGCTTCGAGCTTCGGCCTTCGCCGACTAGACGGGTGATGGCTTCGCGTGGCATGAGGCGGCCGTCATTGGCCGGGCACCAGAGTCGATCACCAGGTGCCGAGAGACGATCGCCCTAAATGTCGATCGCTCGGCACTTGGGTTTGATCTGGGGACTTTGATCAGCCAATCTGTCTTGGCTGCTAGGCTCTGGCTCGGTCGCCCGCCCTCTATGTCGATCACCTGTTGAGATGTATAAATCTTGACACAACAATTGCCCCCCAGCTTGCTCCGATGTTGAAGACATGGGATGAGGTGGTTCTGGCGATCGTTGAGGATAAAGACGGGCGATCCGTTGAGCGGACTTTGGTCTTGGACTTGGGCGATCTAGTCGATTGGCGAGCTATCTTCGGTCTTGTACCTGCAATTTTCAAATTTTCCGATCCCTCGTAGAGAGTTGATTGCTTTGTCGTTGAGGAATCGTGCACAGTCGCGGAGTTCGATGGACCAACCTCCATGATCGTGTCTTGTGCGCGAGCGACATTATCTGTCTCGTGACTCATTTTATTGTGAGGGTCCTCCGTTAGGCTGCGTCTCGCCTCGTATTTAAACGAAGGGCATGCAGTCTTGGTCTGGAGGAGTCCTTGCGCGGGGCGTCGTCAGATTAATCGACTCCACGTCTGCGGCTGGTTAGCTCTTTTCTACCTCGGATCGTCATGTTAAATGGCAATCCTCGACGGTATACGTTGAGACGGAGGTAGGGACGCGTCGCATTGTCTGGGTCCACCAAGTTAGATGATGAACCTTTGAGGGCGGGCGAGCGTGTCCACTGATTTGTTTGGAGTGTCCTTCGGCTACGCCTGCCTCGTATTTAAACGAAGGGCGAGCGATATCAGCCCAAAGGAACCTTGCATGGCCGAAGCATTCGGTTTCATCGACCACCAGGACCATGGCTGCACTCTTCCACCTCGGATCGTCATGTTAAATGCCGACCTTCAACGGTGTACGTTGTGCGAGGGAGGCGATCCCGTGCCTTAGTCCAACATGTTAGATGATGAACTGTAGATGGTGAACGAGTCCTCTAGTTTCGGTGATGTTGCTTAATAATGGCGATCGGGTTGGAAGACTGGTGATCGTCGTTCGGCTGACGATCGCGTTGCTCATTGGTTAAAAAGTAACCTTTGCCTGGCCAAAAAGTCTGCGGCCTTAGCGTGGAAGATCGCGTAGGTCGGGGGGATGTCCTTCGTAAGGTGCCTGAACATAGGCGAAAAACCATGGAATCCCCCTAAGACCGAGTAGAAGGCGATCTCATCGCTTACGGGCTCGCCGTTGAGGATTATCTCGTCCACCCGGTCGATGTAGTCTGCGCCGGACTCTTCTTCCCCTTGCCTGATCTGCATCATGCGATGGGGACCTTCTGGCCGAGCGACCTTGGTGGCAAAGTATGCTATGAAGTCGTTCGCCAGTTGATCAAAGGAATTGATGGATCGCGGCGATAACGAGGTGTACCACCTATGGTCCAGGTCGCCCAGCGTTAGCGGGAACATGCGGCATCTGGTCGCGTCTGATGCCCCACACCTGGTCATGTAGATCCAGAACTTGCTCAGGTGAGTCTTGGGATCCGACCTTCCCTCGTACAGAGGTGTTTGCGGAGGAGTGATCCTACGCTGCACGGGGGCTAGCTCGATGTGGACCGCGAGTGGCTCGCTTGGCCCGGCAATCTTACTATTGGCGCCTGCCCCAGTTTTTAGGAGCGCCTTCATGTCGTCGAGCTGGCGTTGCATCGCGGCCATCGTTGTAGCTTGGTCGCTCGTGGTTTGGCTCTCGGAGCGGGTGCTGAGGCGATCGTGTACCTATCTCCTGACTTCGCGGTAGGCGGTGAGGTCGTCGTCGCCGATCTCAGTTCTTTGGCGAGGATCCAGATGGTTGGCCTGCCTTCTGGGAGTTGGGTATGCTGAACTCCTGTTGACGGATTATGGCTTCATCGTCTTGTGGCTGGGGCCGGACTGCCCCGGTCGCCATGATGGGTCGCTTCCTAGGCAGCTGAAGGCGGAGGTGTCCCGCCTTGCGAGGGCCTCTTCTTGTGAATCGGGGCCTCCTGGTGATCGCTCAACTAGTAGCCCCTTGAACTTCTGTTTGCTCACGCGGCGGATAGCCGAGGGGGTTATAGCGGGTGGCGCGTCAAAAGCTCTCCGTCGCTCCCGTAGGATGGCCATGGCCTCTTCGATCTGTTCCGCGGTTCGGAACTGATCGAGCGAGAGGCTTGGGCTGTCCCTCGGGGGCGGGATCGAGAGTCTCGGGTTGCCGCGGCTACCCTCCGCCATAGGCCGGGGCTCGGATTGGGACGGAAAGAGGCGTCCGACGGATCGGCCAGCGGCTTTCTACGATGCGGAGGCAGAAGTCATGATTCTAAAAGCTTTCTTTGAAGAGCAGTGAGTGTCTCTTCAAGTATATGCCCTAGAGAACAGTGAGTGTTCTTCGAGACGGTAGGAATAAAAATGAAGGTTTAGATGCCCTCCTTCTAGCGCTAATTGTTGTTGCCCAAAATATTATCCGGAGATAGATATTGCTGGAATGGACGGACAACAAACAAGGTGCGAGAGCACGTCCGTGGGAATGGAAATAACACAAGATATGCCGGGGTTGTTAGTCCCGGGCTTGAATGCTCTCGCGAGATGTTATTAATAAGAATACGTTTGAGTACAAATACTAATGTGAGAATGCAATTACAATGAGTGTAAAAGATCCTATTTATATTGCTCTTGAGCGAAGCTCTGTGTGTTCTTGCTCTCGTTTCTGCCGACCGTCTTATGGGTTAAGAGGTCCCGAGAGTGAGAGAGGAAGATGTCCGAAGTGTATAGCATTGCCAAGAGAGTGAAAGCCAAGTTATGAGCTAAAAATCCAGAGAGATGCCAAGAAAGCCAAGCCCGTTTCCAAGTGTAGGAGGCCTTCTATTTATAGGAGCTGAAATGCCTTTTACTGACGGGCGATCGCCTTTCTTGTAATATAATAAGGGGCGATCGTCTTATGTCACATGGGCTGTCTGCGGCTGCTGCTGGCAGCCAGCTGTGCGGTCCAATGAGGAGCCTACACGCGTCCTGAGTCGCTGTCTCGGGCGGTCCCACTTGTACCTTTCGGCGGGTCTGTCGGTAGGTGGGTAGGTGCTGATAGGCTATGGTCAACGATCCATGTCCTGCAGCGCCTATTCCGGATCTACATGTGGGTCCTTGCTTCGAGCTTCGGCCTTCGCCGACTAGACGGGTGATGGCTTCGCGTGGCATGAGGCAGCCGTCATTGGCCGGGCACCAGAGTCGATCGCCAGGTGCCGAGAGACGGTCGCCCTAGATGTCGATCGCTCGGCACTTGGGTTTGATCTGGGGCCTTCGATCGGCCAATCTGTCTTGGCTGCTAGGCTATGGCTCGGTCGCCCGGCCTCTGTGCCGATCGCCTGTTGAGATGTATAAATCTTGACACAAAAATCACAACATACACATGGTAATTCCGATGACCCAGCGTTCACTGCCTAGATCCCCCGATGATCCCATCAGACCAATCCAATGTGGAAAAACCTGTCCGATGATCCAGCGCACGCTAGCATAGATCCCCCGATGATCCCGTCGGACCAACACGAGGTGGACATAAAACAACGACATATATGCACGACAATATGTATAACATCAATATGTAAAACAATTAAAGTAATTGCCTCGATTCGATGACAAGAATAATACTCCGAGAGGTATCAATACACTCGAAGGTCGCCCCTTCGATCAATCACGTAGGAAAACTCGGGCCTTAAACAGAAGAAATAATATAGAGTTCATCTCACGTCGAATAACTAACATATGAACATCTAACAATCCAAACTACGGCTGAAAGTTCAACAAAACGTATCTTATCTGCCCTTACTAATGTACGTTACTTACACAGTGTAGCGTACGTTAAGTCGGTTCGTTAGCGTACGTAAGCTACGAAGGCTAGTGCACGTTAAGCCTGTATTGAAAGTTCACTTCTCTGATCAGATGACTGACTCGTATGATGGTATAACGTACGTAATGCATGATGCTTGACGTATGTTATACTTACAAATACACTTCTCATGCAAACAAGACTGATTCTAGAGTGTTTCATATCTTAGAATTTCCAGGATAAACATGCCATCATAATACCATACTCCAATCTTGATGATAAATCCTCAAATGTAGTTCGGAAGGTCTATGGTTGTTATCAATATTATTATTACATTCAACTATCATCTTGAAGATTGGTTAATGATCCATCTTTACAACATACAACAAATTCTTCCATGATTAACCTCTTAGGCTCGTCTAACAAAAGTGATATTAATACCAAGTCCGCGAATACAACGAAGACACCTTCCAATTTGGATTATCAATCTCAGAAAACTTCCTTTACTTGTTCATCGTAACAAGATTCAAATTATGATGTTCTTAACCAAGGTACTTAAAGCATAATCATCTCAACTTCCTAGACATGATGTTTGGTTGAATAAATCATCCATGGAACTTGATATCTTGATAGCATGATCATAATATTTTTAAGGACACGAATCCAAGGTTCGAGATAGCATTAACATACCTTAAGATGAAGAAAGCACCGAGAGAATAGGTAGAATCCAACTGCGGTTGCTTGTGTGCCAATCCAAGATGTATCTCAACTTCAGTGATCAAGTATAAGTAATCTCCAATCTTCAATGACCAAGTATTAAGTGATCTAAAGGTGTTTAAGATGGCTGGGAACTCTCTAGGGATGAAGTATGTTGAAAGCCAAGTGAAAGAAAAGAATGAAATGAAATGGGGTGCTGTCCCATTTATAACTTTCTGAGCATAACGTATGCTAGACTTTGCTCATAGCGTACATTATCGTTCAAAATAGCTTACTGTCTTGTTTCTGAACTTCATTACGTACGCTACACTTATCATGTTACGTACATAACCAATACCATTAGCGTACGCTACATACTTACCTTAGTGTATGTTAATATCCGTTTACTTAAAACTATCCAGGTTCATCCGTGGGAATCTTATCCGGACCCACCGACCAGCTGGCCCATGTGTTAGCCGCCCTACTCAATTATTGGCTATCTTACGTACGCTATGCTTCATTCATAGCGTATGCTAATATTGGCACATAACGTACGCTATGCTCACTTCGTGGCGTACGTTATCACTTGTTTGCATGTGAAAATATATATGTTGATATTATCATGCACATGGATACGAATATGAGAAATATCATACTTCAATTATCGATATCACAAATCCGAATAATACAGGGTTCAATTACAAATGAAATACTCAATAATAAATCCGGATATTACATACTCTCCTTCTAAAGAGGAGTTTCGTCCCGAAACTCAAGACGAAAATAACTCTGGATATCTGGACCTCATGTTATCTTCCGTTTCCCAAGTGGCTTCTTCCACTCCGTGGCGCAACCACTAAACCTTAACCAAAGCGATCGGTTTATTTCTCAATTGCTTAACTCGACTCTCGATTATCCTAATCGGTCTCTCTTCAAAAGTGCCATCCTGAGCGACTTCGATCTCGCCGAAATCAATGACATGATTAGGATCTGGTATATACTTCCGTAACTGGGATACGTGGAACACGTTATGAACATGGATCAATGACGGCGGTAATGCCAACCTATATGCCAACTCTCCAACTCTCTCAAGAATCTCGAACGGTCCGATATATCTTGGACTCAACTTTCCCTTTCTCCCGAAACAAAAGATTACCCGAGTAGGAGAAACCTTTAAAAGCACATGATCTCCAATACTGAACTCTAATGGGCGACGGCGCACGTCTGCGTAAGATTTCTGTCGACTCTGGGCGGTCAACAGTCTTTCGCGAATCAAGGCTATCTTCTCTCGTGTTTGTACGATCAATTCTTGTTCTGTCCCGATCAAGTCTGATGAATCGTCCCAACATAGGGGTGATGTATATCGCCTCCCGTATAATGCTTCAAACGGTGCCATCTTAATGGAAGCATGCCAACTATTGTTGTCGGTGAATTCGATCAACGGTAGATGAATTTCCCAATTAGTCGACCAATCTAAGGCACAAGCCCTCACCATGTCTTTTAATATTTTAATAGTCCTCTCGGATTGTCCGTCTGTCTGCGGATGATAAGCTGTGCTGAAATTTAATTCGGTTCCCAAGGCCTTATGAACTACTTTCCAAAAATGAGACACAAAGCGACCCTCTCTGTCAGAAATAATGGTCTTCGGCATACCATGCAATCGGACTATCTCTGCAATAAACACTCGTGCCAACTTCTCTGGTACCCACGTGTCCTTTATGCCCAGAAAATGAGCCGATTTGGTTAGACGGTCAACTATCACCCAAATCATGTTCATTCCTGCCTTGGTTCTCGGCATATTAGTGATAAATTCCATCGATATGTCCTCCCACTTCCATTAGGGAATCGGGAGCAGCTTCAGCATTCTGGCAGGTCGTTGATGCTCGATCTTAACCTACTGACAAGTCAAACATTTCGAGACATAATCTGTAACACCCCCAAAACCATCCGGGATATTACACCGCCGTGGGTCCCGCGCCGGAACCCACCAGGCTAAAAACCGTTTACAAAACCAATTCAAAAGCGCCAAAAGGCCGATGACGGTAATATTTTAAATACTCAAATATTTTCAAAAGCATAATTTTGAAATACCGTCATAAAATACCATTTGAAAATACAAGGCGAAGTGCCAAATCTCAACAGTTCAAAATGTACGTTAAGACGCCGCTTAAACGTACCGATAAAATAATTTGGGAAAAAGAGTTTGACGAAAATAACCCAAGTTCGTAAAGTGCCAAAAGGGCCATTTAAAAATACACACACGCAGCGGATAAAGATACCGAAAAGCTATTTTGAAATATACACATGCAGCGGATAAAAACACAGTTTAAAATACACATTTGCAACGGAAATGAATAACCAGAAAAGAAATACTCGATACTCCAAAACATGCCACCGCCAGTATCACATCGGGAAGCTCATCCCTTCACGACCGCTACTAGCTCGATCTCCAAGTACCTAAAAATAAAGCCCACGATGGGGTCAGCCACAATACTCAATAATGATATCGATCACATCATCATAAATAATTACATACCAATGTAATAATGCTGTAAGAATACTACCAACGTAATCTTACCGTTATAACCTTACCAATCCATAATAATCCAATCCTTACCATAATCCACATTTCGCATCCTCGAATGACGAGATGAACTTAACAACAATTATCTGTATTGAATTTCAAAAATACCAACAATCCTCAAAACATCATCATAACTCATAATCATGAAATAATTCATCCGTGCCAAATCCTGTCCATCGGATTACACAATCAAAACTCAACCTGGATAAACCAACAGTACACAACATATCTGTAGATCAACTACCATACGATAATGATAACAAATCCCGAACCATCGACATACAGTCCGAATGCTCATATGATCAATAACAATGATCAACCAATACATCAACGGAGAATATCATCGACATGATAACTCCAATACGACCAACAAAGGATCAACGATAACCGAGAGTACCATCAACATGATAACTCCGACACGATCAACAAAGGATCAACAATAACCGAGAATACCATCAACATGATAACCTCGACACGATCAACAAAGGATCAACAATAACCGAGAATACCATCAACAAGGTAAACTCCAAATGATCAACAATAATGGATCTCAAGAAATAACTCCGAATGTCGAACATACCCCTCGGGCGTATGAACAACCAGTCACAAACCGTCGAACATACCCAACCATAAATGGAGGATGAACGACCAAACAATATGGCTCAAAGATGGACGTCATAGTACGCCCGATCCGGAAATGTGTCCGTGCACAAGCCACCCCGGGTATTGATCACATACACGTGTGGTCTTGTACCTAATTAGCCTCACGAACTACGTCTCGTGTGCACGGTTCAATGTGGAAATATCAACACATAACCATCATGTGCCCGGCTAAAAATCCTACACAATAACCAATCGGCACGCAGATATGACTCCAGATATGTCACGATGCAACATGACAATGAAACTCAAAGGAATACATATCCAATAAGGATCAAAAGACTCACCGAAGTGAACAACAACAGACTGACAATGAAAAGTCGACACGACTAATCAATATCCCAAAACATCAATCCTGGGATCATCATCCCCAAATGAATGACCAATACGATCTACGATCTCAATACAACAGTCCTGGGATCAACATCCCTCAACGAATGACCGATACGAAACTCATTACACGAAACCTCAACATATACAACAACTCAACATACTAATTATCCACATAACTGAACAAATACTTAGATTACCTCAAAGCCGAGGACCATATCCATCAACATCCCCCAATGAGACGATCAACATAACCATTAATACCAACAATAGTCCTGGGATCAACATCCCTCAACGAACAACCAGCATTTAATCTCAATATACGAAGCCTCAACATACAACATATACAAAGAACTCAACATAATAATTATCTCATAACTGAACAATACATAAATTACCTCAAAGCCGAAGACAACATCCTTTCCACGAACAACATCCCTGAACGAATACACAGTTATACAAATAATCTCAAATAAGGTACCATCCATTCAATACCAATAAACCTTTATCCCGATATTTATGTCATCACGATAACTATCCTCGATATCCGATATTCTATATCCTTGACCAAAGATAACTCACGTCTTCCATGAACACAATTAAATCATATACCTTATGATTTAATACAACCAGAGCACGATATACAAACCATTATCCAACAACTTACATTTCTAACAACATTGCTATACGAATTATAAATGAAATGAAAACGAAACCATTCATCAAATATTATAAACTGAACAAGTATAAACTTGCCTCGATACCGATACCACGAAGCCGTTACCAATATCCATTGCCTTTGTCTACGAGCTCCTCAGCCCCGACCAAAAGCAATCTACGAACTCTTTAGCCTCAACCGCAACTCAACAGTCATAATCCACGATCAAAACATATCAACCTATTGCAATAACCGATTAACACACATTCGATAAAAATCAATAACCGACATACTCAACCAACAAACTCAACGGTTCAACGAAACCTCGATCATATACATAATACCAAATAATCCAACTCAACAAATACGAACCCATATCCACGATACAAGCCGTAACTCGATGATCACAAATAACAATCAATAACCGATCAACAACGGTTCTACAATATCCCGATTAAACACATATCCAAACAACCCAAACCAATCAAACACGAATTCAAAACCACAATACGATTCCACAATCCGAAAGATCATATCAATAATCAATTTAAACCAACAAGGGTCCAACATTACCGATTCCAAATTCAATCTTAAATACGGTTACAAGTTTCCTCCTTGTAAATTCATAATATAAACCAATTACCGGTTATCATCATCAATCCGGACGATCCGATTAATTCAACATCATAAATAACTATATTCCAAAGGTTTCAAATAATTCCATAATCTGAATTGAACACTTATTCAATAAGTATGAATATCCAAATTCAAACATGAATAATAATTCCAATCAAACTCGAAATCATATTCGTATTCCTATACGAATATTGTACCAAATACATAACTTAGTTCTAAATGTGAATATTCCATATCCATATCCAAAACACCAACACTTTAAAACGTATTCATCAAATCAATGATCAATTCATCTCGACATTAAGGATTTTATAACATATTCGACTCCAACTTCAACTCCAAATACGAAGACAAAACTCCTTCTTGTTCATACTTGTAAATTCGTAGAAAACAATTTACCGATTATTATCGTGAATAATCACATTCCAAATTATCCGAAATCCTTCCAAAATCATAACATGTAACTCAAGAGTTCTTTAAGAACATGAATTATCCAAATTCACGTTCATAATCCATAAAACAACATAACCCGATGTTTTCTAACATCTAAACAACCCTTAATCATAATTCAAGGTGTATATAATCATGTCCTTCAACATATACTTCTCATAACATCTTGATTCGCAATAAACCACCAAGAACATCGAGAATACCACGATTCCATAATCATAACAACATAATCGAATCATTTGATCACCAATTCATTATCTTCCTTTAACAAAATTCCCATAATTACCAAGAATCATCACAACAATATCATTTCCATCACCATTCATACGAAAACGTGTAGAATTTTCCAAGTTCTACTCATTGAGACATTTCATCGAGCACTTTGAAGGCATAGTCCAATTCAATCGATTATTCAAAGAAATACTCGAATTCTTCTCACAAAACTTCAAGAGTATTGAATGATCTCAAGAATACAACAAGGTTCCATCAATAATATGAGTTAAAACGAATCAAATCGGCCAAAACACCAAGAAACATCAAGAACATCCAAAAACCAAAAGTTTAGGTGTTCTTACCTTCGATCCGGGTGGAAGATGATGTTAATCCATGATTCTAACTTCCAAAACATGTTGTTATAAGTTGCTCATACTCAAATCCATCAATTCTTGCCGAAGTAATCGCGAAGAAACGAAGAAAAACGAAAAAAATGAGTAGGTGACTCGGTCCAGGCCTTATATAAAGCCGAGACTGCCAAGCACGTTACGCACGTAATCGGCGGTCCTTACGCACGTGGCCGGCGCGGCCGCCTAATCGCCGGAACCCTAACGACGAATCGGCGAATGGCTTACGACGTAATCGCCCTTACGCCGTAATCGCCGTGAGCCTTACGTACGTTATCGGCCAATTCTAGCCACCCCTGCGAGTCACTGCCGACCGTGATCGGCCATCCATGCGAATCACTGCCGACCATGCTCGGCCATCTCAACGAGTCACGTCCGGCCATGCTCGGCCATCCAGGTCATCTCGGCCACGACTCGGTCAGCCGCCCCGTAACGTACGTAACACTTAATCCGTTGCGTACGTAATATGTACGTTGACTTGCTACAGTATTATACTCGTATTACGTACGTAATACACCCTGTATAGCGTACGTAACTCCATCCGTTGACTCACCTGTCCACATCTGCGCCGAAAGTTGCCGACACAGGGTCCCACCTGCCGACCACGACTCGATCGTCTGATTCCCATGTTACGTACGTAATGTCTCGGCCATAACTTACGTAACTCTACCAATTTAACGTACGTAAGCTTCAACACATAACGTACGTAATGGCTTCCATACTTAGCCATTTACAAAGAATTCCGCCCAACGCCTCGACATAACAAATACGAACATACGGCATACCGAATACACATACCGAATCCAAAATATTCTCATACGGTATACGATATCCAAATCAGTTCAACTCGATACAACATATCCCGAATATATCTCACAATCAAAAACGATAATCACACCAAGATAACTGTCTCGGTCCTTAATTTATTTTATCCATACCGTATAGATACCAAACTATACAAGATATCTCGAATAAAATAACGCGAAAATTTATATCAAAATCCGGTATTACATACTACCCCCTTAAAATAAGTTTCGTCCTCGAAACTTGCAACCTTGCCACAAACAATGATCAATCCAAAATTTCCAACTCATCACAAAAACAATCAAGCGTCGCCACAAGCGAAATAACCAAACCAATATACTTACAGGTGCGTGAAGCCGATGATCTCCCGTGATACTAGCACACGACTCCCACACGAAGTCTCAAAACAACCAACACACACCAATATCACAAATAGCAATTTGAAAAGAATCTCAAAAATTTTGGAAACTCCAAAAAATCGATTTGACTCAAAAGTCAGAAAAATTCATTTTCAAAAATCACGCTACTACCGTACCGGTAAAGCCACATAACACACATGCCTGGGTTTCACAAAACCCAAGCTCTGATACCATCTTCTGTAACACCCCCAAAACCATCCGGTATATTACAGCGCCGTGGGTCCCGCGCCGGAACCCACCAGGCTAAAAACCGTTTACAAAACCAATTCAAAAGCGCCAAAAGGCCGATGACGGTAATATTTTAAATACTCAAATATTTTCAAAAGCATAATTTTGAAATACCGTCATAAAATACCATTTGAAAATACAAGGCGAAGTGCCAAATCTCAACAGTTCAAAATGTACGTTAAGACGCCGCTTAAACGTACCGATAAAATAATTTGGGAAAAAGAGTTTGACGAAAATAACCCAAGTTCGTAAAGTGCCAAAAGGGCCATTTAAAAATACACACACGCAGCGGATAAAGATACCGAAAAGCTATTTTGAAATATACACATGCAGCGGATAAAAACACAGTTTAAAATACACATTTACAGCGGAAATGAATAACCAGAAAAGAAATACTCGATACTCCAAAACATGCCACCGCCAGTATCACATCGGGAAGCTCATCCCTTCACGACCGCTACTAGCTCGATCTCCATGTACCTAAAAATAAAGCCCACGACGGGGTCAGCCACAATACTCAATAATGATATCGATCACATCATCATAAATAATTACATACCAATGTAATAATGCTGTAAGAATACTACCAACATAATCTTACCGTTATAAACTTACCAATCCATAATAATCCAATCCTTACCATAATCCACATTTCGCATCCTCGAATGACGAGATGAACTTAACAACAATTATCTGTATTGAATTTTAAAAATACCAACAATCCTCAAAACATCATCATAACTCATAATCATGAAATAATTCATTCGCGCCAAATCTTGTCCATCGGATTACACAATCAAAACTCAACCTGGATAAACCAACAGTACACAACATATCTGTAGATCAACTACCATACGATAATGATAACAAATCCCGAACCATCGACATACAGTCCGAATGCTCATATGATCAATAACAATGATCAACCAATACATCAACTGAGAATATCATCGACATGATAACTCCAATACGACCAACAAAGGATCAACGATAACCGAGAGTACCATCAACATGATAACTCCGACACGATCAACAAAGGATCAACAATAACCGAGAATACCATCAACATGATAACCTCGACACGATCAACAAAGGATCAACAATAACTGAGAATACCATCAACAAGGTAAACTCCAAATGATCAACAATAATGGATCTCAAGAAATAACTCCGACTGTCGAACATACCCCTCGGGCGTATGAACAACCAGTCACAAACCGTCGAACATACCCAACCATAAATGGAGGATGAACGACCAAACAATATGGCTCAAAGATGGACGTCATAGTACGCCCGATCCGGAAATGTGTCCGTGCACAAGCCACCCCGGGTATTGATCACATACACGTGTGGTCTTGTACCTAATTAGCCTCACGAACTACGTCTCGTGTGCACGGTTCAATGTGGAAATATCAACACATAACCATCATGTGCCCGGCTAAAAATCCTACACAATAACCAATCGGCACGCAGATATGACTCCAGATATGTCACGATGCAACATGACAATGAAACTCAAAGGAATACATATCCAATAAGGATCAAAAGACTCACCGAAGTGAACAACAACAGACTGACAATGAAAAGTCGACACGACTAATCAATATCCCAAAACATCAATCCTGGGATCATCATCCCCAAATGAATGACCAACACGATCTACGATCTCAATACAACAGTCCTGGGATCAACATCCCTCAACGAATGACCGATACGAAACTCATTACACGAAACCTCAACATATACAACAACTCAACATACTAATTATCCACATGACTGAACAAATACTTAGATTACCTCAAAGCCGAGGACCATATCCATCAACATCCCCCAATGAGACGATCAACATAACCATTAATACCAACAATAGTCCTGGGATCAACATCCCTCAACGAACAACCAAGATTTAATCTCAATATACGAAGCCTCAACATACAACATATACAGCAACTCAACATAATAATTATCTCATAACTGAACAATACATAAATTACCTCAAAGCCGAAGACAACATCCTTTCCACGAACAACATCCCTGAACGAATACACAGTTATACAAATAATCTCAAATAAGGTACCATCCATTCAATACCAATAAACCTTTATCCCGATATTTATGTCATCACGATAACTATCCTCGATATCCGATATTCTATATCCTTGACCAAAGATAACTCACGTCTTCCATGAACACAATTAAATCATATACCTTATGATTTAATACAACCAGAGCACGATATACAAACCATTATGCAACAACTTACATTTCTAACAACATTGCTATACGAATTATAAATGAAATGAAAACGAAACCATTCATAAAATATTATAAACTGAACAAGTATAAACTTGCCTCGATACCGATACCACGAAGCCGTTACCAATATCCATTGCCTTTGTCTACGAGCTCCTCAGCCCCGACCAAAAGCAATCTACGAACTCTTTAGCCTCAACCGCAACTCAACGGTCATAATCCACGATCAAAACATATCAACCTATTGCAATAACCGATTAACACACATTCGATAAAAATCAATAACCGACATACTCAACCAACACACTCAACGGTTCAACGAAACCTCGATCATATACATAATACCAAATAATCCAACTCAACAAATACGAACCCATATCCACGATACAAGCCGTAACTCGATGATCACAAATAACAATCAATAACCGATCAACAACGGTTCTACAATATCCCGATTAAACACATATCCAAACAACCCAAACCAATCAAACACGAATTCAAAACCACAATACGATTCCACAATCCGAAAGATCATATCAATAATCAATTTAAACCAACAAGGGTCCAACATTACCGATTCCAAATTCAATCTTAATTACGGTTACAAGTTTCCTCCTTGTAAATTCATAATATAAACCAATTACCGGTTATCATCATCAATCCGGACGATCCGATTAATTCAACATCATAAATAACTATATTCCAAAGGTTTCAAATAATTCCATAATCCGAATTGAACACTTATTCAATAAGTATGAATATCCAAATTCAAACATGAATAATAATTCCAATCAAACTCGAAATCATATTCGTATTCCTATACGAATATTGTACCAAATACATAACTTAGTTCTAAATGTGAATATTCCATATCCATATCCAAAACACCAACACTTTAAAACGTATCATCAAATCAATGATCAATTCATCTCGACATTAAGGATTTTATAACATATTCGACTCCAACTTCAACTCCAAATACGAAGACAAAACTCCTTCTTGTTCATACTTGTAAATTCGTAGAAAACAATTTACCGATTATTATCGTGAATAATCACATTCCAAATTATCCGAAATCCTTCCAAAATCATAACATGTAACTCAAGAGTTCTTTAAGAACACGAATTATCCAAATTCACGTTATGTTTTCTAACATCTAAACAACCCTTAATCATAATTCAAGGTGTATATAATCATGTCCTTCAACATATACTTCTCATAACATCTTGATTCGCAATAAACCACCATGAACATCGAGAATACCACGATTCCATAATCATAACAACATAATCGAATCATTTGATCACCAATTCATTATCTTCCTTTAACAAAATTCCCATAATTACCAAGAATCATCACAACAATATCATTTCCATCACCATTCATACGAAAACGTGTAGAATTTTCCAAGTTCTACTCATTGAGACATTTCATCGAGCACCTTGAAGGCATAGTCCAATTCAATCGATTATTCAAAGAAATACTCGAATTCTTCTCACAAAACTTCAAGAGTATTGAATGATCTCAACAATACAACAAGGTTCCATCAATAATATGAGTTAAAACGAATCAAATCGGCCAAAACACCAAGAAACATCAAGAACATCCCAAAACCAAAAGTTTAGGTGTTCTTACCTTCGATCCGGGTGGAAGATGATGTTAATCCATGATTCTAACTTCCAAAACATGTTGTTATAAGTTTCTCATACTCAAATCCATCAATTCTTGCCGAAGGAATCGCGAAGAAACGAAGAAAAACGAAAAAAATGAGTAGGTGACTCGGTCCAGGCCTTATATAGGCCGAGACCTGCCGGCACGTTACGTACGTAACCGGCGGGTCCTTACGTACGTAGCCGGCCGCGGCCGACCCGACTGCCCAATTCTGTCGGAACCCTAACGTACGTAACCGGCAGCTGGCTTACGTACGTAACTGGCCCTTACGGCCGTAACCGGTGACAAACTTTTAGTGTAACTATCGCAAGTGCACGATATCGTATCAAGTAGTAAAGTGGACTTTTTGAGTCCGGTTTATCGATCCCACAAGGAAGTTTTGTTATAATTTGAATTATACACTATTAGTCTATTTTTATAGATACTTAAGATGAGTGAAACACACAATTAAAAAGTTTGGTTTAATAATTGCAAAGAAATTGCAATAATAGTTCTAATATTATAAAAAGATAGCAATAATAATAGATTGATTATCGATAAAATGAAATAGTTGGGATTACAAACTTAGTTCGTCATTAGTTATAAAAGATGTGTTAGAGATCATAAGATGAATTTACTTATTATGTTGTGTAGATTCGATTTTCCTTAAAAAGACGGTTTCTCTTTCGAACTATAAAACGTCCCTTACATATTGAATCAATCCACTATATTTCTATGTTGATTGGCTTCAATACATAGCATTAGGATTTATGAAAATAACTCAATGAATCATCTAAGGACTAGGGGTATATTTCTATCCCCTAGAACTGTAACACCCCAATTCACAAATGGGACATTACACGCCGTAGAACCCTCTTGAGGTCTACCAGGCTAACACATGACACATAACCACAATGGAAACCCCAAAAGATGCACTCAAAAGTAAATAGGGCCGTGGCCTCGGCCAAAACATTTCAACGGAGTACATAAAACATAATGTAGATATCAATTCGTTGCCCACGCAGGGGACTTAAACCAAGTTCAAGGATAAACAGTTTAACTCCAATACTCGACATATGCAATGACAAAACATAAAATTAAACAATACAGACTCGAGCCACTATCATCAAGCCATTCCATCCTTCGCGTGCGTGCCCCGTGCCTGCTCCTCAGCTCTCCCGGTACCTGAAATGCATAAGACGCATTTCCCCCATTTAAGGGGTTAGCATTCGAATAGCTAGTGCAAGTACACAATTACACAACATTATATACAAAAATACGGTTTTACACAATCATCTCAAACATAGGTCATTTACCACATATATATTCCGGAATACTACATTGGCAATCACAACAATTTCCAATCATCACGATATCACAAATCACAACTGGTATCCCATGGCCGTACCCCTCAGTATCGACCCCCAGACATCCCGTCGAACACTCCGAGTGGGATACCACTTCCGCGGCCGTACCCCTTAGTATCGACCCCCAGACATCCCGTCGGACACTCCGGGTGGAAGTTCAATCACACACGCACACAAGTTCCCTTCCGCGGCCGTACCCCTTAGTATCGACCCCCAGACATCCCGTCGGACACTCCGGGTGGAAGGAACACATCTCACGCACCCAAAAATTCACCATTTGTCATTCATTTCGAAAATCACAATATACATAACGAAATGTAATACATGTACTTGCCTTGAATGAAACGAAACGAAGGAAACGACGACGGAATAGGTTTCGGTCCGAACAATCCTCCCAAATCCAATCCTAACACAATAACGGTATACACAAGTCTCAATAATGCGGAAAGGTAAGAATTAATCCTAATTCTACCCGTTGGGACAATTCGTCGGACACCAAGAGTGCAAAAGGAAATGAAATCGGTCAATGGTATAACAACGGGATTTCATCCCAATCAAGAACAAGAAAGCCAAGGGTCACGAGTATACTATCAAAATCTAATAACAACATCGGTCAATTCGAATTAAAACACAAGATCACCACCAAACCCTCCCCAAAATCATACTAGGGTTAAAGGAATTCTTACCTCTTGATGAATCAAGCATTCAAATCCAAAAACCACGGGTCAGATCCGCAATCCGAGCCACCCGATCGAAGAGGGATGAAGAAATCTACACAAGTAAGTGATAGGTGGAGGAACTCTCCCTCTCAAGACTCTCTCACTCTCGCACGGTTGAAGAAGGGGGAGGAAATGGGCGATTCTCGCTGAATAAGAAGCAGATATAGCGCTGACCGCGCCGTGTGCCGCGGCTCAGCTAAACTGTGCCGCGGCACAGAGCCAAAAATTGCCCCGGTGGTGGTGACCGCTCGTTGTGCCGCGGCTCATCCGAAGTGTGCTGCGGCTCGGACTCGGCATGTGCCGCGGCCTTTCTTGGATCATGCAGCGGCACGCGGTACTGATCGATTTTGGCGGCAAGTGTCACACGGGTGTGCCGCGGCCGGACAAGTGTGCCGCACTCGGCTGTTGTGTGCAAGGCGCACAATCCTTGTGCCGCGGCACAGTGATTTGTTTAGGCAACAATCGGCGATGTGTGCCGCGGCTCACAATTCTTGTGCCGCGCCCACACCCCCTCGGGTCTCAAAATGACGAAAAATGATCCTAAGGAGAATAAAAGCAACAGGGATCGATATTTGGGCAACAATAACACGAAATGGAAGTACGGAACCCAAAACGATCTGAGGTACACAACCCAAGTCGAATAAGGGACAAATTCCCTAAACTTCTAGGAAATTACAAAAACGGCCCAAACAACCGAAAAGTCACGACACAACGTCGGATTAACAATCCGAAACTCGCAACATGCTCTACATAAGCATACGAACTCATGGAAGTAAGAAAACGACGAAATCGAACGAATTTAACGAGAAACGAATACACATGCGACAGAATATAACACGATATGAAATTACACAAAAACATTATCAAGACCCGGTCTAAACGGAAAACTCCAAGAATAAAATAAGTTCATAATTACAAAACAGTGCCAGGCGAGTTGTCCGAAACGAAAATGCACCAAAAGAAAGAAATTACCAAGGATAGAAAACGCGGATATTACAAGAACAACTTAGAGTGAAGATCATTTGATCTAATCAAACATATTTTCTTTCGAAACATATGAAGACCATAAATATCTTCATTAATTGGCCAAATAAATAAAGATTGTTAAAACAATGAAAATCACACACAATAATAAGTAATTCACAATAGATCTTTTATACAAATATAAATAACATGACTAACCTTGTTTATAATCCCAACTTAAGGAACTTAGCCCATAAAGGGTTTATTACACATATTACAAGCTTTGGTGGTCATGTTTAGTTGAATCAAGAGAAAGAATTGATCCTAACTCCCTTAGTAGATAAAAGAGATAGAAGCAATAAACTCTCTGAACAACATATACTATACCACACTTACAAAGATCACTCAAGAACACAAGTGTGTTCTTCACACAAAATGAAAAGTTTACAAAAAATGGAAAATTATAAGATGAATGGTGAATGATGAAGGATCTAAGGGGTCTATTTATACACCTAAAGTCATCTAATAGCTCCAAAACTCCAGCATTATTACATTCTATCGGATCAATGCCACCATCCCCAATAATACACAAAAGTATAAAAATTAGACAAATCATAGCAATGTCAAGAGTTACTAGTAACATTCAGGAGTTACTGGCCGTAACTAGTGACTTACTACGCAACCCCCGAATGTTACGGCCGTAACGTGGCTTCGTAAATTTGCTCATTTGAAGCTTTGATAATTACGTTTTAGCCTGAATTCCTCGGACTTTGCGTTTTTGCCCCAGATCTTCTTCTGATGATAACTTTTGATTTATAACTCGATTTTGAATCCGAAAGACCGCCGAATTGCCTCTAAAGCCCTACAACATTAATATATCAAAATTCAATAAATAGAATATTTATTAAACATGTTGTTTCTTGAGTAATTCAGTTATTTAATCCGATCATCATCCAATAAAAATAAAATTATTAAAACTAATAAATTAAAAGCAAAAAAAATGAGTAGACTAGCTCAATTATGGGTGAATTTTATCGATACAAACCATGGATAAGTGTACAAAACTGACACTTATCACACCCCCAAACTTGAATTCTTGCTAGTCACGAGCAAGACTCTTTATTATTCACACTCCAAAAATAAAAATAAAAGTCACTAAAATAAGAAAATTAATACACACATAAATTAAAATATAAAAAGAGAAAAGGAGATCAAAATGCCATTAATAAACAACAACCAGCTTTATACAGTAGATAGAAATGAATCAAGATTCAAAATAAATCTACTAATGTTTTTGAAGTTAAAACACGGTTTTTATTTTGTAATTCCAAAATGTAAGGTTTTCCCCCCAAAAGGTTGATTATTTCTTTCCCACTCGTGATACACACGACTCCCTTTAATGGTTGCTCTCGATCACTCGTTTATTTTTCGACTCAATATGAAGAAGAATTTCATTGACGTCATCAAATATTGTGATTTTT
Organism: Orobanche coerulescens; assembly: GCA_033398695.1. NCBI lineage: Eukaryota > Viridiplantae > Streptophyta > Magnoliopsida > Lamiales > Orobanchaceae > Orobanche > Orobanche coerulescens. The sequence continues at coordinate 14,728,213 of CM065815.1, read as the reverse complement.
ACAAAATTGAGTGTATTGAAATTCAGCTGCTAATTAATTCAAATCTGCTCATAAACTACATCCCTTTTAGTGATAGATTTCACACCGTTATTTGCTAACGTGTAGCTCTTTTCACTAACACAATTTCTATCTCATTTTTTTTCGTAAAAAGGTGATAGCTTTCACACCGTTATTTGCTAACGTGTAGCTCTTTTCACCAATTTTTCTGAGACGGCAGCTACGCACCAACAATGGTTAGTCCTTTCTTTTTCGCAAAATTTAAGACTTCCAAAATTAGGCAGCTGTTGCTGCTCAACACTTCTCCTTTTTGTCATTTATTTTTTTAGGTGATAGCTTTCACACCGTTATTTGCTAACGTGTAGCTCTTTTCACCAATGACTACTTTTTTTTTAGGGAATAGAATTTTTGCAGAAAATCATTTCTTAGTTAAGCATGAAAAATCAAAAACTCCACAAATTAAGTAAATTTCAGTTTTATTTTTCATCAACCAATTGATTCTTCTTTTCTCAAGGTAACGAATGACTAGATTTTATATGATAATTACAAGGCTTGGAAAGAGAGATTAAGGCTCAAAATTTTTTGGAATATACAATTTTTTTACCGGTTAAAATGATTTTAGAAGCTTGTATATAGCTAATTTATTTGTGTTATGGCCAGATCTAGAAATCTCAAAAATCAAAATACTATAAATATATATATATATATATATATATATATATATATATATAAAAATTAAGGTAAATAACCAAATCAATCAAAACACACCAAAATTCTAAAACAAACCACCCCCAAACTTGAAAATAAAACTGTCCTCAGTTTAAAAATAAAAATCAATGCAGAAAAGCAGAATACTCCCTGTTAAGAAAGTTGATGTCTGAGCTAACGCCTTTTAGAATCTGCAAGAGAATAAATATACGAGGCACACACAAAAGAAAATAAAATATACTCGTAAGTATAACATAATTTTTTAGATGCGCATCAAGAAAGTCCGAAGAGTCGCCTTACGCTGCCATCAAAGTTTTTATAAAAGCAAAACACGAAATAAACATTACAGCAATACATAAATCGCGAATAGATGCGCGTCAAGATATCAAGAAGAAACTCCTTAAGCTGCCATCATTTAGCACGATTATTACACACGACAGAAAGTAAAAATACAAGAGGTCCGACATGGGTTATCAAAGGGAGAGGAATGAATCTACTTTTCGTTTTCTCACGGTAAAATCTTCTACCTGCATGCTTTTAGCTAGAGCTGGATCTGGTTGAGGAACAAATTCATTGAGTTTTTGATTAGTTCTTCCGGTGTTGTTGCAACGACTATGATTTGTTTTGCACGCTCTAAATAAAGCCTTTTTCGCAGAGTAGTCGATGAAAGACAAGAAACCATCAAAGAAACCATTGACATTAAGCACTCCTATTGGTTTTTGATGAACATTTAGTCGGGCTCTGTAACCACATGAAAAAGTTCCTCAAGGGTGCCAAAACCACCGGGAAGGGCGATAAAGGCGCCAGAATTATTTATCATGTGAGTTATGCGATCTTGCATATTCACAGATCTAAACTCATCTCTAATAGTTGACCCGGTGATTTTACTTTCAGCCAGAGGTTTTGGGATTACTCCCAACACTCTTACTCCTTCCATATAGGTAGAAACAGCAGCTCGTCCCATTAATCCTAGACTTCCTCCTCCGTAAACTACATGAATGCATTTTTCTCCTAAGGTACGACCTGTTGTGGGTCGTCATGAAGCATGCCTCTTTTCCAGAACTAGATCCACCAAAAATGCAGACTGTGTAAAATTTTTTTGTTGAAGATGATGACTCCATTTTTGAAAAAAAAAAAAAAATTTAGAGAGAAACAGAGAAAAGTGCAAGTTTGAGGGATGAATGAAAGAAACCAGTAGAAAGTTTATTTATAGAAGAAAAAGAAGGTAAAAATTGTTTAACAAGTTTGTGATTGCGTTTGATTGTGCTTCAACTACTCAATAGAATAATGAAAGCTTTTATCGCGTATCACATTTTTTTATTCAGAAAATCTCACCACACGACAAAAATAAAAGATACTTACGCGTATGTACAGTAGTTGTGATTTTGGCTCACATCTTCCTCTGATTTTACGTTCAGAAATGGCCTAAACGCCTTCTATGAGTCGGGGAGAAGCTTCCCATCCAATTTTCTTACAAATTGGCAAACAGAGTCTTTTAACGTCAGATTCCCAAGACGTTGTTCATATTCTGGTTTGAATTTATTCCACAAACATTGAATTCTGTAATACACAAGTCCACTAGGATGCGTGTCAAGAGAAATTTCGATATTATCTAAATTCTCCTTATTCAGACCATCATTCATGAACTGAATTTTATCTTCTCTGTTTGTAGATGAAATTCCTAAAGATCGACATTTTGCATTACAGTTCCATCTAGCACATTTATAGCAAACGGCTAGTATCTTTGCTCGTCGTTTCTTGGCATATGAACTTTTTCCAAGTCCTGGTAAAAATCTAGTTGGTGTTTCTGTGAATTCACCTTCTATTCTTACTTTGGCTTCGATAATGAATCTTATGTCAAAAGGTATGCTTTTATTCGTAAGCAACCTCATCCTTTCAAGCCTTGTCTTGTAAATTTTTAAAATTGCATTTTTGCTTAGAAAGGGAAATCTTTTTTCAATTTTAAACAATGTTTCATCCATGATAAAAAAAAACAAAAATAAAAAGACAATGAAAATAATTAAAAAAAAAATAAAAAAAAATATATACAAATATCAGTTGTTTGGGGAAACTGAAAAATCCGACTTTAATAGTCACGGAGTACCGTTATCCGCCACTTGACCGGACAAACACAATTTAGTACTAAGTTACAACGTCGAGAAATTTGTACCTACAAAAATAGTTTATAATGTAAGATTTCAAATATAACTTATACTTCCCCGGCAATGGCGCCAAAAACTTGACAAACTTTTAGTGTAACTATCGCAAGTGCACGATATCGTATCAAGTAGTAAAGTGGACTTTTTGAGTCCGGTTTATCGATCCCACAAGGAAGTTTTGTTATAATTTGAATTATACACTATTAGTCTATTTTTATAGATACTTAAGATGAGTGAAACACACAATTAAAAAGTTTGGTTTAATAAAGAAATTGCAATAATAGTTCTAATATTATAAAAAGATAGCAATAATAATAGATTGATTATCGATAAAATGAAATAGTTGGGATTACAAACTTAGTTCGTCTTTAGTTATAAAAGATGTATTAGAGATCATAAGATGAATTTACTTATTATGTTGTGTAGATTCGATTTTCCTTAAAAAGACGGTTTCTCTTTCGAACTATAAAACGTCCCTTACATATTGAATCAATCCACTATATTTCTATGTTGATTGGCTTCAATACATAGCATTAGGATTTATGAAAATAACTCAATGAATCATCTAAGGACTAGGGGTATATTTCTATCCCCTAGAACAACTTAGAGTGAAGATCATTTGATCTAATCAAACATATTTTCTTTCGAAACATATGAAGACCATAAATATCTTCATTAATTGGCCAAATAAATAAAGATTGTTAAAACAATGAAAATCACACACAATAATAAGTAATTCACAATCGATCTTTTATACAAATATAAATAACATGACTAACCTTGTTTATAATCCCAACTTAAGGAACTTAGCCCATAAAGGGTTTATTACACATATTACAAGCTTTGGTGGTCATGTTTAGTTGAATCAAGAGAAAGAATTGATCCTAACTCCCTTAGTAGATAAAGGAGATAGAAGCAATAAACTCTCTGAACAACATATACTATACCACACTTACAAAGATCACTCAAGAACACAAGTGTGTTCTTCACACAAAATAAAAAATTTACAAAAAATGGAAAATTATAAGATGAATGGTGAATGATGAAGGATCTAAGGGGTCTATTTATACACCTAAAGTCATCTAATAGCTCCAAAACTCCAGCATTATTACATTATATCGGATCAATGCCAGCCATCCCCTCAATAATACACAAAAAGTATAAAAAATTAGACAAATCATAGCAATCTGTCAAGAGTTACGGCCGTAACATTCAGGAGTTACGGCCGTAACTAGGGTGACTTACGGCCGTAACCCCTGAATGTTACGGCCATAATGTGGCTTCGTAAATTTGCTCATTTGAAGCTTTGATAGTTACGTTTTTAGCCCAGAATTCCTCAGACTTTGCGTTTTTGCCCCAGATCTTCTTCGGATGATAACTTTTGATATATAACTCTGATTTTGAATCCTAAAGACCGCCGAATTGCCTCTAAAGCCCTACAACATGAATATATCAAAATTCAATAAATAGAATATTTATTAAACATGTTGTTTCTTGAGTAATTCAGTTATTTAATCCGATCATCATCCGATAAAAATAAAATTATTAAAACTAATAAATTAAAAGCAAAAAACGAGTAGACTAGCTCAATTATGGGTGAATTTTATCGATACAAACCATGGATAAGTGAACAAAACTGACACTTATCAACCGGCCAGAGCCTTACGTACGTTATCGGCCAATTCTAGCCATCCCTGCGAGTCACTGCCGACCGTGATCGGCCATCCATGCGAATCACTGCCGACCATGCTCGGCCATCTCAACGAGTCACGTCCGGCCATGCTCGGCCATCCAGGTCATCTCGGCCACGACTCGGTCAGCCGCCCCGTAACGTACGTAACACTTAATCCGTTGCGTACGTAATATGTACGTTGACTTGCTACAGTATTATACTGACATGCACGTAATACACCCTGTATAGCGTACGTAACTCCATCCGTTGACTCACCTGTCCACATCTGCGCCGAAAGTTGCCGACACAGGGTCCCACCTGCCGACCACGACTCGATCGTCTGATTCCCATGTTACGTACGTAATGTCTCGGCCATAACTTACGTAACTCTACCAATTTAACGTACGTAAGCTTCAACACATAACGTACGTAATGGCTTCCATACTTAGCCATTTACAGCAATTCCTGTCCAACGTCTCGACATAACAAATACGAACATACGGCATACTGAATACACATACTGAATCCAAAAATATTCTCATACGGTATACCTGATATCCAAATCAGTTCAACCTGATACAACATATCCTGAATATATCTGTCAATCAAAAACGATAATCACACCAGTATAACTGTCTCGGTCCTTAATTTATTTTATCCATACTGTATAGATACCAAACTATACAGTATATCTCAGATAAAATAACGCGAAAAATTTATACTGAAAATCTGGGTATTACATAATCCGCTACATCTTTATTCATGTTGCCCCACCAGAAGTTCTGCTTCAGGTCCTTATACATCTTACTGGTGGCCGGTAGATAAAATAGGGCGTGCTATGAGCTTCCTTCATAATTGTCTGCTTCAAAACATCGACATCGGGAACACAAAGTCGGCTCTGAAATATCAAAACTCCATCATCGTGAATTACGAATCCTGGGGCCTTACCTTTACTCACTTTATCACATAACCGAATCATAAGAGGATCATCTAATTTCTTAGATTTGATTTCTTCGGTTAATGACGAAGTTAGCTCCATTACACACAATTGTCCTTGGACTCTCTGCAACCATACTTCAATTCCTTCGCGAATTAATTCCCGTTGAATGCTGGGCTGGTAGGTCAGAGTCTCCAGCATCTGAATAGAAATAGGCTTGCGGCTAAGTGCATCGGCCACTACATTTGCTTTGCCTGGATGATTAAGAATCTCCAAATCATAGTCCTTAATCAATTCCAGACATCTCTTCTGCCGCATATTTAACTCTTTCTGACTGAATATATATTTGAGACTCTTGTAATCTGTAAAGATTTGACAGTGAGTCCCGTACAGGTAATGTCTCCAGTTTTTCAAAGAAAAAACTACCCCTGCCAGCTCTAAATCATGCGTTGGGTAATTTACTTCGTAGGGCTTTAACTGTCATGATGCATAGGCGATCACCTTCTCATTCTGCATCAATACACACCCGAGACCTTGGTTCGAAGCGTCACTGTAAACTATGAATCCTCCAGTTTCCTGTAGGAGTGTTAAAATCGGTGTTGTCGTCAATCTCGTCTTTAATTCAAATCGGTTCCGATTCTTAGCCCTAGTCTCAGATGAAGACTCCGCGGATGAAGGAGTCCGCCCTTGTAATTTATTCTGGATCTCGGAGGTCCAAGAATAAGAAGAAAAAGACCAAGAAGCGGACGTGACCAGAAGTCAAGGACCTCAAGGGCAAGGGCAAGGCCCCGATTGTTCCGAAGATCAAGAAGAAGGACACTTGTCTCAAATGCGGTGAGCTGGGCTACTGGGCAAGAGACTGTCCGATTCTTCATGGCACTTCAGGTACAGGACTTTTAGTTTTGGAAACAAATTGTTCTGCTACTGTATTTTCTACTTCTTGGATACTAGATTCTGGTGCTAGTTCTCATATTTGTACCGTGAATCAGGATCTGGAACAAAGTAGGAAGCTTGGAGCTGGGGAAGGATGATCACTGTCGGAAGCGGGCATAGTGTCGAGGCAACCGACATAGGATCACTTCTTTTAGGTTTAGAATCCGATTTTCTTCTGACTTTAGAAGATCTACTTGTTTTGCCCAAGGGGCATAAAAATATTGTATCCATTCTGGTCATGGATCGGAAAGGCTTTTCATTTTTCATTGGTGATGGTTCCTGCAAAATTTATTTTAGAAATAAACTTGTGGGAACTGCTACATTGTTAAATGGACTGTATCATCTAAACCTTAGTAACAAAGTCGTTGTGAATACTATGACTAGGAAGCGTGGTAGGGATGAAACTAATCAAGTTTTGAAATGGCATCTTATACTTGGTCATGTTGGTAAGACCAAGGTTTACAAAATGGAAAAAGATGGACTTATGGGTCCAATTGGATCGGATCCCTTTCCTACTTGTGAATCTTGCCTTAAAGACAAAATGACTAAGTCCCTGTCGAAAGAGCTGCTGATAAACTAGGATTAATCTATACCGGCGTATGTGGTTCGATAGAAGCAGCATGTGATGGATATTAGTATTTCATTACGTTTACAGATGATCATACTAGGTATGGTTATGTATACCTAATGAAACATAAATCCGAGGCCTTTAAAAAATTCCAGGAATTTAAGGCCCTAGTCGAAAAACAAACTGGTAATCATATCAAAGCACTTCGGTCGGACCGAGGTGGCGAGTATATGAGTGCGGAGTTTGACGAGTTCCTAAAGGAACATGGAATAGTATAACAACTAACACCTCCAGGTACTCCTCAATTAAATGGTGTGTCAAAAAGAAGGAACCGGACCTTGTTGAACATGGTTCGTTCTATGATGGGCTATACTGACTTACCGATTTACCTATGGGGTATGCACTCCTGACTGCCGCTTATATCTTGAACATATGTCCTTCCAAATCCATTCCTAAAACTCCACATGAGATGCGGGAGGGCAGGAAACCAAGTCTTAATCACATTAGGATTTGGGGATGTCCCGTCTATGTCAAGAAGACTACGGTGGAAAAGTTGGAAGCGAGGTCCGTCAAGGGACGTTTCATTAGATTCCCATCTGGTACGATGGGATATCTATTCTACATGCCCGAATATCAAAAGATCATTGTTGCTTTGCAAGAACACTTCGTGGAAGATGAGTTCATTCAGGAAGACGGAGCAGGTAGAAGTATTTCTTTGGAAGAATACAATGAAACTCCTCAGGAGACACATGTGCAAGAAATTAGAACCGAACCTTATGAAACACAAGTACAACCACATCGTAGGTCTAGTAGGGTGTCTCATTTACCTGAGAGGTATGGCCTTGTGCACCTGGAAGAGCTGGGTCTCCACGAGGTTCCAGGTGATAGCCAAGAGACCAACCCAATGACCTATGACCAAGCGATGGTGAATGTAGACTCCGCGAAATGGCGTGAAGCTATGGAAGATGAGATAGACTCGATGCATGTCAATCAGGTCTGGACTCTAGTAGACCGCCCCGAGGGCATAGTGCCTATTGGGAACAAGTGGATCTACAAGAGAAAGACTGATGGTGATGGCAAGGTTGACGCCTATAAGGCCAGGCTTGTGGCAAAGGGTTATACCCAAAAGGAAGGGATCGATTACCACGATACCTTCTCGCCCGTAGCTATGATCAAGTCTATTCACATGATGCTTGTTATAGCTGCCTACCACGATTATGGGATATGGCAAATGGACGTAAAGACGAATTTCCTAAATGGATTCCTCGAGGAGGAAATCTGTATGGAGCAGCCTAAAGGCTTTGTGTCCGAGGTCGATATTCAGAAAGTGTGCAAGATTCAGCATTCTATTTATGGACCGAAGCAAGCTTCGCGTAGTTGGAACCTTCGTTTTGACGAGGCAGTCAAAGAGTTTGACTTCGTGCAAAATGAAGAGGAACCTTGTGTATACAAAAGGGTTAGTGGGAGCAAGATCGCATTCTTAGTACTATATGTAGATGACATTCTACTAATAGGAAATGATGTGGGAATGCTCAGTTCTGTGAAAGCTTGGCTTTCGAGTAATTTCTCCATGAAAGACTTGGGAGAGGCGACCTATATTCTTGGTATTCGTCTCTATCGGGATAGAGCGAAAAGAACGATAGGTCTTTCCCAAGCCTTCTATATAGATAAAATCTTAAAGCGATTTAAGATGGATGATTCTAAAAGAGGGTTCCTACCGATACAATATGGAATAAAACTCTCCTTGAAGATGTGTCCTAAAAGTGAGGAACAATGAAAGGAAATGAGTAATATACCATATGCCTCGGCCATGGGTAGCCTTATGTATGCTATATTGTGTACGAGACCTGACATTGCACATGCTGTGAGCGTGGTGAGTAAGTTTCAGGCAAACCCAGGTAGGGAGCATTGGACTACCGTAAAGAACATTCTCAAGTACTTAAGAAGGACTAGAGATATGGTTTTGATGTATGGCGGTAGAGAACTGAATGTGGTGGATTCACTGATTCGGACTTCCAAGGACAGAAAGACGATTCGATGTCTACTTCTGGCTACATATTTACTCTTAATGGAGGAGCAGTATCTTGGCATAGCGCCAAGCAAAGCGCGACTGCTGATTCCACCTGTCAGGCTGAGTATCAAGCAGCCTCGGAGGCTTCCAAGGAAGGGTTCTGGATTAAGAATTTTCTGGGAGAACTTCAAGTGATATCATGTGCTGAGCTGCCTGTTCCGCTGTACTGCGAAACGACGGAACTGTAGCGCAGGCCAAGGAGCCAAGGTTTCACAACAGTACCAAATACATTGAGAGGAAGTATCATCTCGTAAGAGAATTTGTTCGCAAGGGATACATTGTACTGCATAGAGTAGACTTAGCCGACAACGTCGCTGATCCACTGACCAAGCCACTTTCTCAGACTAGCTTAGAGCGTCATATTTTTTTTCGCTTCCGTTTCGTTCGACCGTATTGACTCGATTGTGTTCGTTGATGCTTCTGACCTTGTGTTGTTCTCACCCTTATCATTCGAGCAAGTTAGCATATTGTTCCAAATTAATGTGTATATCATTGTGATCACCGTGTTCGAAATTAACACCTCGTGATTCCTACAAGTTTATTGATGTCTTGATTTGAGGTGTGAACTTCATAGTTGATCATTGTTGTTCGATCATTGCTATTTGTTCATCGTTGTACAATCATTATTGTTTGATCTCGTAATCGTGATTATTGAACACCTGGGCCATTTTGTAATTTCCATAAGTGTTGGGAAATTGTCTTCGCATTTGGTCTTCCAAATCTTTGAGTTACTGGAATTTCATACCTTTCAGTTGGAATCGTGATTTGATTTTTGTATTGCTCGATTTTATCAACCGCAGTGATCCATACTCATTGTTTTTTGTAAGCATTCTTGCGTGTTGAATCGGACCGTAGTAGCTTTATACTAAATGGAGCTCTGGTGTGTTGTCGAGGGTCGCCTTGCTTTTGTTTTAAGTTTCGAGACGAAATTTATTTTTAGGGGGGTAGAATGTAATACCCACGATTTTCGTTCCAGTTTTTTGGATTTTTTCCGGATATTTCTCAGTTGTCGAGTGCTGGTATTATTTTCTCGACAACTGATTTTAGTGTTTATGGCCGTATATGGTGTTTTGTTGTATGTTGTTTTCATTTTGGATCAATGATGTTGCCCACGAGCGTTTTGTCGTGTTCGTTCCGTGCGATTTCGGATAATCGAGTTGTCGAGTCATGGTGGTCGGGCACTGGCCGGACGGTTGCGGGCACTGGTCAGACGGTTGCGGGCACTGGTCGGACGGGTGCGGCAGGAACTGGCGTAGCGCACGCTACGGCCGGAAGGTAGCGCACGCTATGCTCGGGAGGCAGCGCACGCTACGACCGGTTAGTTGCGCGCGCTAGTCGGTCGAGACAACAGGGGCAGAGGGGTTCTGGACTTCGGGTGGGCAACAGGTAGCGCAAACCACTGGCGGACACTGCGCACGCTACGGCCGGCAGGTAGCGCACGCTACGGCCAGAAGGCTGCGCACGCTACCTGGCCGAGAAGTCTAGTCCAGGAAGTCTCTGGATTTCGGCTCGGGCCGACAGCGCACGTGTCCAGCGCATGATGGCGGGCCCCATCCGAACATTCTCGACCATGACCGCCTGTTAGCGCACGCTAGCTCGGCAGCCCAGCGCACGCTAGACTGCACCAGTATAAATATGACCGAGCAGTCATATTTTCACTCGGTTTTCATTTCCTATCTTTCCTGTCTGCGGCTAGAGTCTTGGAGAAGTCGAAGAGATTATACTATAAATCCAAGAAGTTTGGGAGCTCATATCATTGGTTAATCACTCCATAACATCCTTCACTCCAGCGAATCAAGATTAGTTTTCCTAAAATCCTAGTTTGGGGAAAATTGGGGGTTTCGCTTGATTTCGCTCGTTTTATCCGTGATAACTTAGATTTGTGATGGATTGATGATTATTAAGTCTTATACCAATTTCCTTGTTTATCCATGGTTCGATTGCTAAAGATTCGTTGTTTTGTTGAGTTCCTAATCAACGCCTTGAAGGTGTCCGGTGAAAATCCTTAGAGGGGGGATTTTGGGTGTTCTACGATTATTTTCCTCGTACGATCGTTGATTATTGATGACATGATATTAGGGTCAGGTTACTGCGAAGAACGCGAGTAGGAACTCTTCCATTCGTTGTTTCCCGATCGTTGTGTTACCGTTGTTCCCGCCGGAGAATTTTAGGTGTTCGAGGTTACCCGATTGAGCCGTGTTCGTCGGAGTATCTGGTATCGATTATCGAGACAAGTATTTTGCCCATACATTACGTGTTTTGTGAATATAATGGTTGAAAATTGATGATATGTGCTAAATGAATGTTTACAACCTTTTCTCAAAAGAATCGGTATATTTACAATCATGGTTTTCTTAAAGGATGACTCTTGTGTTCGGGACTTAATGTGCTTATTTGACTATGTGTGTTAGTGTTGAGTATAGGATCTCCCTACTTTCGGGTGATATCATTATTTGTGTATATGTCGTCGGTAATTTTTGGTTAAATCCTTTTATTAAGGATTGTGCGTGTAGTCATGTGGTTATCGGTGGATATGTGAGCTGTGTGATATTAGTTGTGTCGTTCGGTGTTGTTGAGATAAGTGTGTTTCCTTGTGGATAGTATTGATTCTGGGTCGTGAGTATGTGTTGGATAGTTTGGCCATTTTAGCAAAATACCTCGACTATATATATTGTGATTGACTCTTGAGGATTGTGGTTTTGGAAATGAGAATTGTTGAAAGTTGTAAGGTTTTTCTCGGGTACTCTCACTCGGGGATTGACTCGACGGGGTCACACGGGGACCTGGTGGCTTAGCGGCTAGATCGGGTCGCGAGAGGTACTTCGAGTGGGCATTCTCACTTGGGGTCGCTCGACGGGGCGCACAGGGACTTGGTGGCCTTACGGCGGGATCGGAGGCTGGACCGGGTCGCGAGAATTGTCAGAGTGTTTGTACTGATGATTAATTGTGATATGTCCGAAGTATCACAATGCTTGGTGCTCGAGGTCGAGAGACATTATATATCGAGTCTTGGTGTTTGGCTAAAATGGCATAAGATAATGTGTTATGTGTAATGTGTTTTTGGAAGTGAATTAAAGTGTATGAACGGGTCGTGGACCCTTTGTTTGGTGATCGTAATGATCGGGTCGTGGACCCCGTGTTTTGTTAACGGATTTGTATTTTGGAAAATGAACTTTGGGGATGTGACCCTAAGTGGCTTTCGAAGAATTAAGAACTTTTCAATCACAAATGTTTTCAAAACTCCCGAGATTTGGAAATATTTTCAAAGTGCTTTCTTGTTTTGTTTCTACTTTCAAGACTTGAACTATTTTCAATTAAACAAAATATCTCGGGAAGTGTTTTGTTGTATTCTCGGAATGTGTTATGTATGGCTCGTATTTGCACTTTATACTTGTACTAGCAAAACAGTGGAGTTTTGCTAACCCGCGAGTATTCGGGGGGTGGATGTCTGTTTTTGCATCTAGGTACATGCAGGTTTGGGAGCAAAACACAGGATCGGTGCGAAGGATGATGGAAGGCAAATGATACTAATCACATGAAGGCCAGTTTTGGATGCAGTTAGTCTGAGTTCGTGTATGGTCTTTTCCGCTGTCGTACTTTTTGTTTGTGAGTGTATTTTACCCTTGCATGGGTATGAGTCGAGATAGAAATGTGTATTTTTGACTTGTATGTTAGTGACGAAAGACTAAGTTGGTCTACGGATTTGGCATTTTATCATGTCGGTATGTAATTTATTGTGTGGTTTCAATGTCTAGCCTAGTGGATCCTCACGGAGAGGGTCTGCGGCGTGTAATATTCCCGGTTTGATTCTGTGGGTGTTACAATTTGGAGAACATGGGTATTAGATACCATAGTGTGTGGCATTGAGTGCAAGTGGGAGATTGTTAGGAGTATGCCCTCGAATGCCACTCAGAGGATGTTGAGTGAGGGCATTGTACTTGTTATTATGTAAATCATTATCATGAGGCAAATGTTTATTTCTTTATTTACTGGTAGTTACTAGCATTCCTAACTCGTAAATATATATATAAAAACTAGTCCATGTATTTGAGAGCAAAACATTCCACTCTTTATTGGAAAAGGGGATGACACTGGAAAGGTTTATAGCTCAAATACTTAATCGTTCGCAAGTCGATGAAACTTGACTGAGCGTTAAGTTTATGTGAAGACTTGTATGACGTGTTCTTTGATGTGGAGAGTGCCTGTCGAACACTAATGGTCAGTGGGAGCACATGTTATAGGTATGCTAATTGTATTAGTATACTCGAACCGACTCACCCTCATTTCGTAACATGGAATTCACTCCGGACAGTCAATGACGGAATCGAAAGGTTGTGATAGGTATTTGTGAACCTTCGACTTGAGGATTTGGTAGGGATGTGCTTCTGACATTAAGATTTTCATTAGAGTAGTTCGACCCAGAAAACCAGAAGGTGGGGGTCAACCTCGACGTGCGTCTTGACCGGCAAGTAGCAGGTCCTACTGAATACCAAGATAGAATTCTTTCTTCTATTAGGGAACGGGTCATATGTCTTATGCGGTTATTGGCAGATGAAATCATAAGTATTTGGCCAAAGCATTGGATCTGTTTGTATTAGATACATGAGAGCTCGATGATCTCGATTTGCATTAACTCAAGCATAACGTCAAGTACAAATAGGGTTTGACTGACCATGACCCTATAACTTGATCGGGACATTTGAAAGAAGGGTTTATACGTATATTGGTATTCACGACAGAATGTTTCTTGAATGATCCCAATCATTCGTTCTCATTTGGGATACAGTGTAGGCCGCCAGACTGGCTAGGTGGTGCTACTACTTTTTGGTTCCTCCCATTGCTAACAGAGACGGACCTACCAAGTCGCGCAATAGGATTGACGACGGAATGAATCGAGCTTATTCTCTCTTTATTAATATTAGATATTAGATATCTAATTTATTGGACATTGGATGTCTAATTAATTTTGGGACATTGGATGTCTAAATTAATTTATTGGATAAATTAATTTACAGTCTAAAAAATTAAATAAATTACTGGGTGATTAATTTAATTCATAGATATAATTATTTCTTGGAGAAATTAACTATATTATTTTGTATTTGATATGATTAACTAATTAGATTAATTAATTGATGTAAATACATCAAAACGGAATTGGAGTTTATCTGTTTGGACTCACGGGAGTTCGAAACGAACCGACTCGTCCGGTTCTTCGAGATGGCCGCCCCCTTACCTACTCCCTCCCTTGGTCTTGGTCTTTACCTTGATGGGTGGAAGACTTATGACCACCAAGGGGACAAAATCTCACTTGGAGTTGATGTCGGTGATTTTTGTCTAAAGTATGTGATTTGGGGAGATAAGAATAAGAATAAATGTGAAGACTACAACCAACTCCTCCTCACACTTTGTATCATACGGTTTTGAGAAGAGAGAGAGTGAGAAAATAGTTTTCTCCAAGTCTTCATATTGTTCTTCATTTTCTTGAGTTTTTCTTGGAGAAAAATTGAGAGATAATTGAGAGATAGTGGGTTATACACTTGGAGTGTCATAATCACAATAGAAAGCTTCCATCACTTGATTCTAGCCGTAACCTTGGAGGTCAATTGGGTGGTCATCGTTCCGATCGTTTCTCCGACGCATGGCAAGTAAAGACGCGGTGCTTTCGGCGTTGGATCATCCAAGAGATTGACGAATAGGATTCAAGGGAAGAGCATCTAAAGTTTGGGGAATCATCTTCAAGTAGTGAACCATTTAATCAACGGACTACGAGGGTATGATTTCTAAACTTCCTTTGTTTCGATTTAATATTCGTATATACGTAGCTTGATCGATCCTCGTAGGGATTCGGATCGAATTAATTTTCGTTTTACCGCTTCCGCTGGGCCTTTGTTTTAGGCACCGAATCCCAACAATATCTCACCGAGATTTTTCATCTTTTCCACGGCCGTGCCCATACTCTGATGCTGATGCTGCAATACATTTGCTAAAGAAGCCAAGATGTAATAGCGAGCCATATCATCCGACTTCTTCCATCTGCGGAATTCTTTCGCCTCATCGGGTGTCGAATCCGCATCTGGATCCAATGGGAATTCCTCAGTTAGAACAAACATGTGTTCCTCAGCAGTTAGGACAATATTAAGATTATGTTTCCAATCAGCCAAGTTAGTGCCATCTAGCTTGTTTTCTTTGAGAATTACAGCAAGTGGATTGAAAGACATCTAAGATAAAAGTGAAAACATTCATCACAAAATGCATAGCAAAATATATTCAAACCTCAAAGCACAATATATATGCTAGCAACCAACACCTCGAAAAACCCGCATATGCAAACCACGATCGTGTGGACGTTTACACACATATTTTTCAAGTAGAGTTTTACATCTTTAATTTTACTATCTAGTCAATTTATGTTATGACAAGTAAAATTAATAGTTGGTTCCTCTTGACCATGTATTAATAAACATAGATTCCAAGGGGGAGCTTATTAATTAATACACCTAAGTGAATACCATAATTTAACAACCTTAAAATGTTTTATTTTAAATAATAGTCCTACAGATGGAGAGGTCCTATCATAAAAAATAATATTTATGTTTTGTTATCATTTGAAATTTAAAACTAGTGAACCTATAATTAGCACATCCGATATGGAGGAAGGCCCTAATGTCAACGTGCATG
This sequence comes from Orobanche coerulescens, assembly GCA_033398695.1. Classification (NCBI taxonomy): domain Eukaryota; kingdom Viridiplantae; phylum Streptophyta; class Magnoliopsida; order Lamiales; family Orobanchaceae; genus Orobanche; species Orobanche coerulescens. Next base: position 14,712,487 of record CM065815.1, on the reverse strand, counting down.
CTAATTATTTCATAATTTAAATTAATTGTGGAGGCCAATTTGATTTTATTTTAAAAAAATAAATTAATTTAATCACTTAGTTATTTTAACCCTCGTCCTAACATGCAAGAAACATATCACGCATACATCCGTACATGACATACATCCAAAACAATAAAAACCAACAATAAAATAAATTGGATAATTAAATCCAAATATAATGGCTTTATTCCTCGTTTTGAATAACGTGAAAACCTTCGGCTCGAAATCTCCCACTGATTCAAGCATCTCGTCACTTGTTCTCAGTTGGACCACAAAATTTCCAAATTTGGAAACTTTCTTTTCCATGCAAAATTAATTGCACAAGAAAATTCCAAATTTAAACATTGTGCACCAACGGACGCAACGAACGGCGAAAAAATGACATAGGACCCTACACTGGACGACCCGACCCGACCCGAACAACAGCCTGGACCGCGGTCTGGACCGCGATCCCACGGCCGGACCACACGACAGTTTTCTGTACATGTCGGTTCGTCCGATTGGGACTCCTTTTCGCACGAGACTCTTTTTCCCTTCATACTTTGTATAATATCCAGAAATTTTAAATTCGAATTTTGGCGATATAATTTTTATTTATTTACTTTTATTTTATTTTATTAGCTGATTATTTAATTGTCGGGCGGACTTTGAGATGTTGGACTATAATATTGATGAGTTATTGATTTTATCGGACGCAGTATGAATTAATCGGATAACCAAACTATGAGACTAAATAATGAATTTGAGATCGATCTTTTTCTTCTTGGATAATTTATAATCGACCCTATTGGGTTTATTTCCCTACTACCTTATATATATATATATATATATATATATATATATCCCGTCAATCACCTCTTTTCTCTCATTTTTTTTTCTTCTTTCTTCCCACCTACCCCGTGAAGCAACCACAAACAACATTCATCCCCTTCTTCTTCACGATCCGAAGTGCGGCGGCCGCGGTGTGAGGTCCTGGTGGCGACCCGGGTTGACGTCTTCACAGGGACTTGTTGCTCAAAAACGGGCGATCGTCGGAGGAGATGGGTTATAGCAAAAGGTGAGTTGTACAGGTCAACGGTGGTGGACTGGTTCTCCGACGACGCCCATAGTAGATCGATGGCGATGTGGTGGCTTGTGTTCGGAGAAGCAACAATGTGGTCGGAACTTCAGGCGGCTTTCGGCTGGAAAAATCATAGATTGAGCCGGACCTTTCAGATGGGCCAGAGCGGTGGAAGCCCAGTTGGGCTATTTGGGTTTCGAGTTCCCGACGATGTGGAACTCAGGCGCCGGTTCTTCATTGTCTCCGGCCATGGATGCGACTCCAGTTCAGAGATGGGCCAATTAGGGTGTTTCGATCGAGCTAGATTTCTGACGACCGGAGATGGCTTCTGAACTGAACGGTCGGAGTATCGGAAGCCGGCGGTTGTATGTGTTGTGTGTGTGTGAACGGTATGTGTGTATATATATATATATATATATATATATATGCATATATGTGCAGCTGTGTGTGGTGTGGTGTGTGCTGTATATATATATATATAAGTGTGTTGTATGTATATATATATATATATTATATATGCAGGTGTGTGTGGTGTGTGTGCAGGTGTGTGGTGTGTGGTGTGTCTGCTGTATGTATATATGTAAGTGTGTGTTGTATGTATATGTATGTGGAGGTTTGTGTGTGTGTGTTAGTTGTGTTTATATATATGTGTATATGTGTGTGTATGTAAGTAATTGGTGGTGTATGTTGATGTGTTGGAATTGCGCACGGAGAAGATGTAGGCATAAATGGTGGTTTTGATAAATTGATCTACGAGCAGATGGGAGTGTTCGGACTTACGATGTGAGCTCGAGATCGGAGTTTGTATTCGAGGCAATCATTCAGGATGGGATTATGATTCCGATCACTATTTAATTAAATCGAGATATCAATCTCGGTTGATTATTATTGGTCGTTTGATCCGATCAATTAATTAATGAGGCGCAATTGAGGTAATATATTAACCGTCTAATCACCTTGAAATTATAAGATATTAAATTATACTCTTATATTAAATTGTCTACTATGTATTTATAATAAAGGTTGGGATTTCAATAGATCGATCGGGTGGGCCGTGTTCGTCGGAGCTTTCTACACCATTTATCGAGGCAAGTATCTTGCCCATACATTTCGTGTTTCGTAGACGTGATAATTGGTAATTGATTATATGTGGAATTTTAATGTTTTAATGAACTTCCAAAAAGGATCGGTATATCTTTTATAAAGGTTTTCCTTCGAAGATAACTCGTAGGCTTTGTGAATAAATGTGTTTTTTGATTATGTGTATCAGTGTTGTGTGATGGAAGATATTGAACATATTTTAGTGAATTTAGTATACCGTAATTATTTGCCGAGGATTGTGTATTGAGATGTGTAATTGTACGGTGAATATGTGACGTTGTTATTAGTTGTTACTCCTTCGTAAGGAGGTTGGGACACTTGGTATTGTTTGGCATTGGTATTTGCTTGTCGTTGTGTGACATTGATTGTGAGTATATGTCGGTTAAAGTGGTCATTCTAGCGAAGTACCTAGCATTTGTATGCATATTCTAGTATTCGAATTATGGCTTCCCGTGGCGTTGTGGATGATATGTGTATGTTCACCTAGGGACGGTCTGACGGATAGGGATACGTATTGCCGTGTGTGTGCGTATCGCGAACTAGGGTTAACCACACAGGGATGTCCGACGGGGCTCTGCGGGGTACGACGAATGTGAGTCTCGTACCAACGGTTAACTTTGAAATATTTTGTTGGAGAACTGTGATTTTTGGCGCATATTTCGTCTGATTAGAATGACAGTCCAAATGGTATCGTACTTGGCTGGAATGGCACCAGTAAATGTGTTGTGTGTGATTTGTCCCTCGACTGTGATAATTTGGTATGGGTACGTGAGCCCTATGGTTGCTCTGTGTATTGTAGCTCTATGGTATGTCGAGTTCGACCGTATGGTTAAGTTGCAAAGTTGTGCTCTCTGATGTCGTTTTGTGAGATTGTTGTCATGTTAATGTTTGACACGGTGTAGTTTCCGTCGGGTTATTCTTGCGAGTATGTGATGTGGATGATTTGGGTCGTGGACCCCGTGTTTGTGATTGGAATGTTATGATTGGGTCTTGGACCCCGTATTTTGTTATCGAAATCGTATTTTGAAATAAATGATTTTTGGGTTGTGTCCCTAAGTGTTTCGAAAGGCTTCAGAATTCTTAAACCCCAAGTGTTTTCAAAAAACTCCTGAGATAGTAAAATGTTTTGTAAGATGTAAATGGGTTTATTCCTATCTTCCGTAATTCAAACTGTTTTGATCAAGTGAATTATCTCGGAAGTATATTCACGATTTCTATGTTCTTGGAGTATGATATGTATGGCTTGTCTTTGTATTTATACTTGCACTAGCAAAACAGTGGAGTTTTGCTAACCCCCGAGTACTCGGGGGGTGGATGTCTGTTTTGCGTCCAGGTACTTGCAGGTTGCTGGTGTAATATCCGGTATTTTTCTTTCCCTTGTATTTTTATTTTTGGTATATTTCTCAGTCATAGTGACCCTCATGTATCTTTCAGTATGTCCTTCCTGTCAACTGTTGAATTGTATTCTCGTTATTGTTCATTGTTTCAACTTTCCTCATATGAGTTCGACTTTGTTAGATCACCATTAATTTTGGTGACTCCAAAATTTATAAATCTTTTCAATATTATAGAACATCGAGTTAGCTTTCCAATAGTTCAAACGGTGAGTCAATCGGAGTCCGGACGAGAGAGTTATGGTCGTTTCAGTTTTTGGCCGAGCACTTCCAGGAGCCTTTCGGCCGATAGGGGGGTCGATAGACTCCACTGCCGGCATTCTGTACGGGTATCGGTTGGGCCTATCGGCCGATAGGCTGACCGATAGGTAAATTTCTTCACATTCGAACTTCCAGGAGCCTTTCGGCCGATAGGGGGGGTCGATAGACTCTACTGCCGGCATTCCGTATGGGTATCGGTTGGGCCTATCGACCGATAGGCTGGCCGATAGGTTCTGCTGTGTTACACTATAAATGTGTTGTTTTGAGCGTGAACAGCTCATTTCCTTCCCCATTTTTTTCCACTGCGTCGCGAGAGAGAGGATATAGAGGGGGAGAGTTCTTCATCCGGGGGTCGATTTTCATCATTTCTTTTCGGTTGTGAGGCTCGGATAATCAATCTAACGCGTGTTCTACGGATCTTAATACTTGAATCACTCAAGGTAATATCTCTTGAAACCCTACCTTTTTGGATAATTGGGGATTTTGGGGTTTTGTCCGATTCTTTCCGTTTCGTTGATGGATTCATGATGAATATGATTATTCTTGTTGGTATTCTTAGTTTCCCTACGGATTCATGGTATATTTCGTGATTTTTACGGAATCGAGAGGGTTCGGTTGTGGTCCGCCCTCGTTGTTGTTTGTATACGAATATACATGAATCGTAGGCGGGTTTCCGGGAGTATTCCATTTCCATAATCGTTTAGAAGTGGTTGTGATTGTGCTATTCAAATCGTTAGGTTCATTTCCGCGGTTCCTTGCGGTCGTGTTCAACTCTTCCGTTCCGTTCGTGTCATCGTCTATTTAATCGAGGCAAGTATTTTTGGAAACCTTTAAGCTTAACATGAAATGGTGATGTATATTACTTGTTTGTAACTCACCTTGTGTTGGCTGACGGGGTCAAGGAGGGAAATCTATCCGCGCCGGATTTCACGAGTTTCGTACGCTTAGCCAACTCGTTAGGGTCCTTGCAAGGCCTCGAGTGAGAATGTATGTTGCCGCCCTGTTCTCACGGCTTAGCGTGTGCGTGGTTTTGTTTTTCTGTATTTGTAGCCAACTCGTTAGGGTCCCTATGAGGCCCCGAGTGAGAATGTATGCTGCCGCCCTGTTCTCAAGGCCAATTGTTTGACTGTTTATTTTCCGAAAAAAGACATGTCTTGTTTTGGTTTTTGAAATGATATTGGTGCATGTACTATGGATTGTGTAAGCGATTGGTTTGCCTGGATTACTTGTACTAGCGTAATTGCTAACCCCTCTGGGGACCCGTTTTGGGGAAATTCTTGTTATGGATTTCAGGTTATGACTACCCGGACGAGCGAGCACCAGGACAGTACGAGGATGTTGGCCAGGGTCGTTGACATGTGCATTTGGGTCTACTTATTTCCTTTGTCCATTTCGATATGGTTGTTCCCACAGTTTTAAACTTATAGATTGTACTCGCGAGTACTTAGGCTTTTCGTTTCAAACTCCGTATTGTATTACTTTCAATTGCCACGTTGTTGGTTGATGCTTATTCTGCCAGTTGTTCGGGCGTATATTTATATGTCATATTATTTAATTATGTATCCTCGCTAACCAAGAGGGTTAGTCGAGCGGAGTTTTCCTATTGTAGCCTGGTAGGTCCCATGTAGGGGTCTACGGCGCTGTAACATATTTCCGAATATCTCGGGGTGTTACAGAAAATGGTATCGGAGCTCTAGGTTTATGGATACCTAGGCTTGTTGGTTATTTGGGTCTAGTCATGTTTTGTTTGCACATTGTCACACCGCTGCCAGCATCTCGGTACTTCCAGTGCTCGTAAGTTTTCCTACTCAGTCCTTTGTTTTCTTACATTGTATTTCTGCTTTTCGAGTTGAAGTTGCTTTTCCTCCCTTAATCATCATCAATGTACTTCTGTTATCTCTTTACACCAGTATGGACGCCGGAGGTAACCGTGGTCGTGGTCGTGGTCGTGGACGCGGCCGAGGACGTGGGGCAGCCGGTGGGGCGGCCACGTCACATTCTTCGAGGCCGCAGATCTGGTGACCGTCACGATCATGCTTCTTCTCAGGAGCACGCCGATCTTGGTATTGCGGTCATTATGCGGTAAATGGTTAACTGAGATGGCGGCTATAGCCAGTGGTCAGAACCCCGATGTGCCCATGCTAATCGGGCGGAACGGATCGTTGGCTTCAGGATGTCATCAAGATGCATCCTCCCGGTTCGGGAGCTTCGGACCCGATCGGCTGGGAAGGGTGGATCAAGGAGATATCCAAAGTATTCACTGCTACCAACTGCCCCGAGGACCGTAAGGTCCCTATTGCTCAATATTTTCTCACAGGAGATGCTACGGATTGGTGGGAGGCCGTCGGTCCCAAAGATCATGTTGCTTCGTGGGCCGAGTTTCAGGAGTTGATGGAGACTGAGTATTGTCCGTGGCCGGTCAGACAGGCTCGAGTGCATGCTTTCTACGATGCTCAACCACGGGATATCCCGTATCTCAGGCCATTGCCGACTTTAACAAGGAGTTGGGTTATGTGAAGACCCAAGTTGTCGCTGAGAGCGACAAAATTTTCCATTTTTCCAGGAGGATGAAACTGTCCATTCGGGACTATATGTCTGGGCTCGTCTGTACTACCTTGAAGGATTATCAGAGTCGAGCTCTTGCTTATGATATGTCGGTGACGGCTAGCGATTTGGCTTGTGAGAGCAAGAAGCAGAAGTCGGTCGGAAATTTTTCTGGTCCCAAGAGTGGAGGCCAGCAGAAATCTCAAGCTACAAATATTTCAACGGGCGGTTCGGCTCGTTTCTCTGGGAGCTTTCGAGTCCGCTGGAACCTCCGCTCATGAACCCACATGTTTTAACTGTGGTGTGCGGGGCCATAGGAGCCGGTGTTCTCGTCCAAGCTTACTGTCATACTTGTGGACGGCTAGGCCACAAGGCCCCTTTTGTGAACAGATCAAACAGTTCGCGGTGCCGTTCTTCTCACCCAAAGACCTATGGAGCCGACTGTGAAACAGCGCTCGTATGCTCCGCCTCCACCACCTAGTGCCGGCCGAGGTAGGGGTCGGTGTCATCGCGCTAGGGGAGGAGCATCCTGTGTCGGGTCTGGCGTGACTCGTATCTACGAGATGAGGAGGACCGATGATCCTAGCGGCTCTTGTGGCGGCAGTGCCGTTCATATCCATTCTCATCCTTTCAGTGTGCTTTTGATTCGTGTGCTACGCATTCATTCATTTCTCTAGAGTGTGTACGCCGTTTGAGTCTCGACTGCTTGTCACCTTGTGAGCCTTTCATCGTTAAACTTCCTAGCGGTGATAGAATTGTCGGTGATCGAGAAGTCCGGGACTGCTCTGTGATTATTTGTGAGAGGGCTTGGCTCTCTAATCTTATTGTTGTGGGTATCGAGGGCGAGGATTTAATTCTCGGGAATGATTGGCTCGAGCGGCATGGTGCAATCATGAACTACCGCACGAGGATCATTACCATGTTAGCCGAGGACGGCACTGAACACTCTTTCGCGGGGCGAAAGAGAAACCAAGTTTGTTATTAACGCCTTGAAGGCGGTGAAACTCTGCGAAAGGGGTGTCTTGGTTATTGGTGCTACGCCTTGAAGGCCGAGAATGGTGGAGTCGAGTTTTCATCGATTCCAGTCGTTAGTGAGTTCCCGATGTATTTCTGACGAGTTGCCGGGATTGCCGCCGGATCGTGAGGTTGAGTTTACTATAGAGTTAGAGCCGGCGCGGCTCCGATTTCGAAGGCGCCGTATCGCATGGCACCTTGAGAGATGGCCGAGTTGAAGAAAGCTTGATTGAGTGAACTTCTTGAGTCGGGGTATGTTCGACCGAGCGCCTCGCCTTGGGGGCGCACGGTCTTGTTTGTGCGTAAGAAGGATGGTTCACTACGTTTGTGTATCGACTATCGTGAACTGAACAAGGTGACCATCAAGAACAAGTATCCTTTGCCGAGAATTGACGACTTGTTCGACCAGTTGCAGGGAGCTGCGGTATTCTCGAAGATTGATTTAAAATCGGGGTACTATCAGCTCCGGGTGAGAGAGTCCGACGTGCCGAAAACGGCTTTTCGGACGAGATACGGACATTATGAGTTTGTAGTTATGCCTTTCGGGTTAACTAACGCGCCGGCGGTGTTCATGCAGTTGATGAACAAAGTCTTTATCGAGTATTTGGATAAGTGTGTCGTCGTCTTCATTGACGATATTCTTATTTATTCGAGGAACGAGGAAGAGCATGCCCATCATTTGCGGGTAGTGTTAGACATTTTGAGGACCGAGCAACTCTATGCGAAGTTCTCGAAATGTGAGTTCTGGCTGAAAGAGGTGATGTTTTTGGGCCACGTGATTTCAGCCGAGGGAGTTCGAGTAGATCCGCAGAAAATTGAGGCAGTGTTGGATTGGGCATCGCCCAAGAATGTGAAGGAGATCCGTAGTTTCTTGGGTTTGGCTGGCTACTACCGTAGGTTCGCCGAGGTTTCACAAAACTAGCACGACCACTTACAGTTGCTCCGTAAATCCGAGAAGTTAAATGCGGACCGATGAGAGGCGATCGAGTTTTGAGGAGCTGAAGAAGCGTTTGACTTCAGCCCGGTTTTGGCATTGCCATGTGGCAACGAGGGTTTCGCCGTTTTTAGCGATGCTTGGTCGGGGGTCTTGGGTGCGTATTGATGCAAAGACGGCAAGACCATTGCCTATGCGTCGAGACAGTTGAGGCCGTATGAGCTTAACTACCCTACTCATGATTTGGAGTTAGCGGCGGTTGTCTTTGCACTCAAGATTTGGCGTCACTATCTTTTCGGCTCTGCATGTCAGATTTTTACCGATCATAAAAGTCTGAAATACATATTTACTCAGCGAGAGTTGAATATGAGGCAGAGGAGGTGGTTAGAGTTGATTAAGGATTATGACCTCGAAATCCTTTATCATCCGGGTAAGGCGAATGTCGTGGCCGACGCCTTGAGTCGGAAACCGATTGCGTTGCGAACGCTTGAGATCCTTACGTCTCAGTCTGAGCTTCGGCGGGCTTTGATTGAGTTTGATATTGAGGTTTTGTTGCCTGGAGTCGGTGCAACTTTGTGCTTTAGAAATTTCGTCGTCTTTGATCGATGAGATTAAGCTAAAGCAATTAGAGGATCCGATGATTACTCAAATCCGAGAGAACGTTCTTAAAGGAAAGTCTCCTGGGTTTGTGATTCACGAGGATGGCGTTTTGAGATTCCAGAGTCGGCTTTGTGTGCCGAACGATCCAGAGTTGCGACAGAGTATTTTGCGTGAGGCCCATTCCACACCCTATTCCGTTCATCCTGGTTCGAGTAAGATGTACAAGGACCTGAGGAGGAACTTCTGGTGGAATGATATGAAGGAGGAGGTCGCACAGTTTGTGGCGAGATGTTTGACTTGCCAGCAGGTCAAAATCGAGCATCAGCGACCGGCTGGGTTATTGCAGTCACTTCCGCTAGGAATGGAAATGGGAAGATATATCGATGGATTTCATTACGAGTTTGCCGAGATCGAGATCAGGCATGAATATGGTTTGGGTGATTGTTGATCGTCTGACCAAGTCGGCACATTTTCTGGGCATCAAGGACACTTGGGGCCCGGAGAAATTGGCTCGTGTGTTTATCGCGCAGATTGTGAGGCTTCACGGTACTCCGAAGTCTATCGTTTCGGATCGTGATGGCCGTTTCGTATCACACTTTGGAAGGCGGTGCCTAAGGCCGTGGCAACCCGGTTGCAATTGAGTACCTCTTTCCATCCGCAGTCAGATGGACAGTAGGAACGCACTATCCAGACGTACGAGGCGATGGTGCGGGCGTGCGCTCTCGATATGAGCAGCGACTGGGAGGAGCATTTGCCATTGATCGAATTCACGTACAACAATAGTTGGCACGCGTCGATTCGGATGGCACCGTATGAGGCACTTTATGGGCGGCGATGTCGGTCACCGATTTGTTGGAATGAGGCGTCCGATTTAGTCGGGACCGAGCCGGATGTCGTTTTAGAGACGAGGCGGAAGATAGACTTAATTCGGGAACGGATGTTGACTGCCCAGAGTCGCGAAGTCATATGCCGATGTCCGTCGTAGACCTTTAGAATTTGAGGTGGGAGACCACGTTTTGTCAAGGTGTCGCCAACGAGAGGAGTTTTCCGTTTCGGGAAGAAGGGGAAGTTGAGTCCGAGATTTATTGGACCCTTCGAGATTCTCGAGCGAGTCGGTGGGTTAGCATACCGTTTGGCGTTACCTCCGGCCTTGAGTCATGTTCATAGCGTTTTTCATGTTTCCCAGCTGAGGAAATATGTTCCGGATCCTAGTCACGTCATCGATTATGGCGAGATTGATATTGCTGAAGATATTACTTTCGAGGAGCGTCCTTTGAAGATTTTGGAGCATCGTGAGAAACGACTGAGGCATAAGACCATCCCTTTGGTCAAAGTTCAGTGGTCGAAACACGGTGTCGAGGAGGCAACTTGGGAAACCGAGGATAGCATGCGTGCTAGGTACCCTGAGTTGTTTGTTTCTTAAGTTTCGGGACGAAACTTATTTTTAGAGGGGTAGAATGTAATATCCGGTATTTTTCTTTCCCTTGTATTTTCATTTTTGGTATATTTCTACCATAGTGACCCTCATGTATCTTTCAGTTTGTCATTCCTGTCAACTGTTGAATTGTATTCTCGTTATTGTTCATTGTTTCAACTTTCCTCATATGAGTTCGACTTTGTTAGATCACCATTAATTTTGGTGACTCCAAAATTTATAAATCTTTGCAATATTATAGAACATCGAGTTAGCTTTCCAATAGTTCAAACGGTGAGTCAATCGGAGTCCGGACGAGAGAGTTATGGTCGTGTCAGTTTTGGCCGAGCACTTCCAGTAGCCTTTAGGCCGATAGGGAAGTCGATAGACTCACCGCCGGCGTGCATTCTGTACGGGTATCGGTTGGGCCTATCGGCCGATAGGCTGACCGATAGGTAAATTTCTTCACATTCGAACTTCCAGGAGCCTTTCGGCCGATAGGGGGGTCGATAGACTCTACTGCCGGCATTCCGTATGGGTATCGGTTGGGCCTATCGACCGATAGGCTGGCCGATAGGTTCTGCTGTGTTACACTATAAATGTGTTGTTTTGAGCATGAACAGCTCATTTCCTTCCCCATTTTTTCCACTGCGTCGCGAGAGAGAGGATATAGAGGGGGAGAGTTCTTCATCCGGGGGTCGATTTTCATCATTTCTTTTCGGTTGTGAGGCTCGGATAATCAATCTAACGCGTGTTCTACGGATCTTAATACTTGAATCACTCAAGGTAATATCTCTTGAAACCCTACCTTTTTGGATAATTGGGGATTTTGGGGTTTTGTCCGATTCTTTCCGTTTCGTTGATGGATTCATGATGAATATGATTATTCTTGTTGGTATTCTTAGTTTCCCTACGGATTCATGGTATATTTCGTGATTTTACGGAATCGAGAGGGTTCGGTTGTGGTCCGCCCTCGTTGTTGTTTGTATACGAATATACATGAATCGTAGGCGGGTTTCCGGGAGTATTCCATTTCCATAATCGTTTAGAAGTGGTTGTGATTGTGCTATTCAAATCGTTAGGTTCATTTCCGCCGGTTCCTTGCGGTCGTGTTCAACTCTTCCGTTCCGTTCGTGTCATCGTCTATTTAATCGAGGCAAGTATTTTTGGAAACCTTTAAGCTTAACATGAAATGGTGATGTATATTACTTGTTTGTAACTCACCTTGTGTTGGCCCGACGGGGTCAAGGAGGGAAATCTATGCTGCCGCCCTGGATTTCACGAGTTTCGTACCGCTAGCCAACTCGTTAGGGTCCTTGCAAGGCCTCGAGTGAGAATGTATGTTGCCGCCCTGTTCTCACGGCTTAGCGTGTGCGTGGTTTTGTTTTTCTGTATTTGTAGCCAACTCGTTAGGGTCCCTATGAGGCCCCGAGTGAGAATGTATGCTGCCGCCCTGTTCTCAAGGCCAATTGTTTGACTGTTTATTTTCCGAAAAAAGACATGTCTTGTTTTGGTTTTTGAAATGATATTGGTGCATGTACTATGGATTGTGTAAGCGATTGTTTGCCTGGATTACTTGTACTAGCGTAATTGCTAACCCCTCTGGGGACCCGTTTTGGGGAAATTCTTGTTATGGATTTCAGGTTATGACTACCCGGACGAGCGAGCACCAGGACAGTACGAGGATGTTGGCCAGGGTCGTTGACATGTGCATTTGGGTCTACTTATTTCCTTTGTCCATTTCGATATGGTTGTTCCCACAGTTTTAAACTTATAGATTGTACTCGCGAGTACTTAGGCTTTTCATTTCAAACTCCGTATTGTATTACTTTCAATTGCCACGTTGTTGGTTGATGCTTATTCTGCCGGTTGTTCGGGCGTATATTTATATGTCATATTATTTAATTATGTATCCTCGCTAACCAAGAGGGTTAGTCGAGCGGAGTTTTCCTATTGTAGCCTGGTAGGTCCCATGTAGGGGTCTACGGCGCTGTAACATATTTCCGAATATCTCGGGGTGTTACAGCTGGGGAGCAATTCACAGGATCGTTACGAAGGATGATAGAAGACGGCGATACTAATCACATGAAGACCGGTGTTGAGTTTTTGGTGATGTCTTGTTGTTTTGTCCTTCCGTTGTGTTTATTTTCCCCTTTTACGGGAATGTTGAATTATGTTAACCCCTGCGTGGGTATGAGTTGCGAGAAAGAGTAATGTATATTGTGGTAAAAGACCAAATCGGTTTAGTGGTCCATTAATTACCCATGTCGGTATGCACTGTATTATGGTGTTTCTGTATTTAACCGGGTAGATCCTCATGGAGAGGGTCTACGGCGCTGTAATATTCCCGGGTGGTTTGGGTGTGTTACACTTTGTGTACTCCAACTCGATTACAATTTTACACGAAATAAAATACATTAAATTTACAACCAATTTACAAGGAAAAAATAAATCCTATTCTACCCATGGATTTTCTCATGGGAAAAACTTATACATGCCTCAAAATCGGGTCAAATTATCAAAACGTGTAAAAATAAACTAAAATCATATAGCCATGATAATTGGACCATATTCACCAGCAAGATAATTATAGCAAAAATATTCCAAAGATCATAATATATGACAATTTTTAAATTGCTAGCAATTAATCACAAAATTAATTAAATTGAATGGAACCTAAAGGCCGGCTCTGATACCAAATGTTGAAAATAAAACGCAGCGGAAGTGGTGGGTTTGGATTTACTAAAATCAGCCCTCAAGAATTAGATCTATTTAGGCTCATCAAACAATTAATTAAACAGATTAATAAGCAATTTAAACGAACACTATTAATCTATGCGTCTAACCATGATAATTCGTAGTATTCTTATCTAGATATAAGATATCTAAGAATACATTACCTTTGAAGTAAAGTCCTCAAATTTCTCATTGATCTTCTTGTATTTCTACCCTATTGATGTATTTATAAGTGTTATGAGCTACTCTATGGATCTTAAGGAGGATTAGAGAAGGACTCTTAATAGACCTCAAAATAATCATATTAGGACATTTCCTAATATATTGAGTTTATTAAATATAAACTCAGTCCACTAAAGAGTTAATATTGCACTTCATACCCAAATCCCAATTTACGAAATCAGACTCCTTGTTTAAATATATATATATATATATATATATATTATTTCCCGTATTTAAGATATCGAATGTCCATAATTAATTTAAGCTACTGACAACTTTAATTAATTAATATCTTATCCAAGTGTAACACCCCCAATCCGCTCAGGGATATTACACGCCGTAGAACCCTTCTTCAAGGATCTACCAGGCTGGTAACAACATATAACAACTCAACCATGCCTTTAAGGCTAAAATGACTCAGTAGACCGATTTGGTCTTTCAATAAATACATACAACTCAAGTACAAATCATGCCCACGCAGGGGTCAAAATACAACCACACCCGTACAACGGGAAAAATATAGCAGCGGAAACTAAAGTACAACTGAACCAATAAACAATATACGGTTCTTCATGTGATTAGTATCGATCATCTTTCATCATCCTTCGTGCCCACCCTATGTTATGCTCCAAAACCTGAATGCAAAAACAGACATCCACCCCCCGAATACTCGGGGGTTAGCAAAACTCCACTGTTTTGCTAGTGCAAGAACAAAGTGCAAATACGAGCCATACAATTCACATTCCACGAATAACAATAACTAGGAATCCTCAAAGATTCAAATACAACAGGATGAACACTTCCCGAGGCAAGAGTTTGAGTAAAGAATTCCCAAAATTTCAATATCAAAATATCGAGGGAAACAATTTGTAAAATGATTTGAAATACCATCGGGATTTTTAATAGAAAACAATTTAGGATTATCAAATCCTACTTTTCATAATCCAAAAGACGAAAGGGTCACCGCCCCAAAGGTTTACTTTTCGAAAAAAATGACCTTTACCAAATCGTTGGGATTTTAGCCCCAAATCCATAAAATGACTTTTACAAAACCATTGGGATTTTAGCCCCAAATCTCATCAACTCACAGTACACAAGAACGACCACAAGGTTCGTCTCCCAACATCAAAATCCACAAATAAAGGATTTAAAACAAACAACAAAATACTCTAGTGCCATCCTAGCCAAGTAGGCCAAACGAACAATTTACCTCTTACACACTTAGTCAATGCATGCAATCATGAAAACAGTTCGAAAGCACTCATTTTCGGAAATGCCATAATCAAATCACATTTGCAAAATGCACCACAATTAACCATCGATCCACGTCTCTGTGGACCCCTACCGAGACCCCGTCGGATCTAACCCGTAGTGGTTAAAAGCAAGCTCGTCGATCCACGTCTCTTGTGGACCCCTACCGAGACCCCGTCGGATCTAACCCGTAGTGAGCATACACACACGTTACTCATGCAATACTAATATGCTAAGAATGTAAGTTCATTAAGAATACTCACTAGAGATGGCCATTAACTCGACACCATTATCAAACTCTTCAAAACACAATAACAAGATTTAATACGGAATACACGATTCCATAACTTTAAACAATAGGAGTATCATCATCAAATCCTTCAACGTTCAAAATAATCAAATCATAATCAATTCCCAAAACACACCATTCACAAAACACACACGCATTTTGAAAGAAAGCCTTTAACGAGGCCAAACCGAAATCTTTTGAAACTTCATTTCAAACAGCCAAACAAACACACCAAGACGATCACCGATCATCATATCCATAAAATAAGAAAAGTATGGGCAAGGTACTTGCCTCGAATAACCACAACGCGGAGAATCGGCCGAAGTAGGTTGGCACGAACCGACTACGAACTCGCTGACTCCACCGAACGACAATCCACAACAATGAACTACGAACGAAAACAATAACAATGAAAATGAATTCCAAAGTATGACCCAAAGCCGCTGAATTCAAAGAACAAATGACGAAAGTTCAAGGATTTTCCCCAAAACGGCCAAGAACACGATTCGTCCCGTCAAAACCCGAAAACGGAATTCCAAGTTGAAATATGGATATACAATCCATAGAATATGTTAACAACATCATTTAACCATAATCGATCCATCAAAAATGGATGAAAAACGAGATCGAGTACAATTCCCCCAAAAAGTCAATTCGAAGAAAATCAAGAAATATACTTCGATTCGACGAAGAACAATGGATTAAATGATGTTAAACACAAGAATACTACCAAGATTAATCATACCCATCATGAATTAATCAACAACACGGAACGAATCGGACGAAAATGCAAAAACCCCCCAAATTCACGAAATTAGGGTTCTAAGGAAGATTACCTTGATTCGCTGGATCAAATGATGATAATGGATGATTGATTGATGTTATGAACTCAAGAACTTCATGGATTTGTTGTTAAACAACATGGCTTCGTCACCCATGAATCGCCAGCCGCGGACGGAGAAGGAAGGAAATGAAAAACGAGATGAAATGTGACTGCTCTGTCACATTTATACTGGGCCGGACTAGCGCGCGCTAGGCTGCCGAGCTAGCGTGCGCTATCGGCCCAGGCCGCAATCCAGTGGCCTCACTGCCCTCTGCGACTCGGCGGGTAGCGTCGCGACCTTCCGGCCGTGGCGTGCGCTACTGCCGGCCAGTAGCGTACACGGCGTCCGGCGATGGCGTGCGCTACTGCCGAGCCTCGACCGATTCAGAACCCCAGGACTCCACTGTCTGACTCGCTAAGCGTCGTTAGGCGACGATAGCGTGCGCTACACTGCCGGTTAGCGCGCGGCCGGCCGGCCGTAGCGTGCGCTACTCCGGTTCTGCCGCACCGTCCGGCGGTGCCATAATCGTCCGGCGATCCATAACCGTCCGGCGATGCGACCACCAGGGCTCGACGACCCGATTTCCGAAAACGTACAGAACGAACATGACGAAAAGTTCGCGGACAACATCTCTAATATCTGCAAATTTTCGATTTTCGGTAAATTTCTTTTTTTCGACCAAAGTTCGTTTTGACAACTCTATCATGACCATTTCGTCATTCGGAGAATATTTAATTCTGCACTTTTTATCATCCGAGTTCGTTTCGGTGCTGCTTTGTTGAGTTCCGTGCTTTTTAGCGACTTTTCCGCGCTTGAGTTCGGTTCTTGCGAATCTCGTTCGAAACTGTCGTTTGGGGTTTTTCGTAAGTTCATTTAACGTTGTTATACGTGTTGTGAGCTTCGGTTTGATTATTCGTTGACGTATGGTGATTTTCGGGCATTTGGGCCATTTTCGTAATTTCCCGAAGTTTGGGGTAATTACCTTCCGTTGTCGAATTTCGAGCCTTCGGGTGGTCGGAATTGTGTGTCCTACTAGCTCTTAGATTCGTCTTTGTGAGTACTTCGTAACCGTATCTTCGGTTCGTATTCGAGTTCGGGTTTGGTGTCGTTTTGTTGAATTCGGGATTACTAAACGACTTTTCTAAGTATGAGTTCGTCTTTGTTAGATCACCATTAATTTTTGGTAACTCCAAAAATTATAAATCTTTGCAATATTATAGAACATCGAGTTAGCTTTCCAATGGTTCAAGCGGTGAGTCAATCGGAGTCCGGACGAGAGAGTTATGGTCGTTTCAGTTTTTGGCCAAGCACTTCCGGGAGCCTTTCGGCCGATAGGGGGTCGATAGACTCTCTGCCGGCATTCCGTATGGGTATCGGTTGGGCCTATCGGCCGATAGGTGGCCGATAGGTTACTGTGTTACACTATAAATGTGTTGTTTTGAGCGTGAAACGGCTCATTTCCTTCCCCATTTTTCCCTTTGCGTCGCGAGAGAGAGGATATAGAGGGGAGAGTTCTTCATCCGAAGTCGATTGTCATCATTTCTTTTCGGTTGTGAGGCTCGGATAATCAATCTAACGCGTGTTCTACGGATCTTAATACTTGAATCACTCAAGGTAATATCTCTTGAAACCCTACCTTTTTGGATAATTGGGGATTTTGGGGTTTTGTCCGATTCTTTCCGTTTTGTTGATGGATTCATGATGAATATGATTATTCTTGTTGGTATTCTTAGTTTCCCTACGGATTCATGGTATATTTCGTGATTTTTACGGAATCGAGAGGGTTTGGTTGTGGTCCGCCCTCGTTGTTATTTTTGTGCGAATATACATGAATCGTAGGCGGGTTTCCGGGTGTATTCCATTTCCGTAATCGTTTAGAAGTGGTTGTGATTGTGCTATTCGAATCGTTAGGTTCATTTCCGCCGGTTCCGTGCGGTCGTGTTCAACTCTTCCGTTCCGTTCGTGTCATCGTCTAATTAATCGAGGCAAGTATCCTTATGAACTTACAATCTTGGCATAGTAGTTTTGTATGAGAAATTGTGTGTGTGTGTATGCTCACTACGGGTTAGACTCGACGGGGTCTCGGTAGGGTTCCACGAAGCTGTGGATCGCGAGCTTGCTTTTAACCACTGTGGGTTAGATCCGACGGGGTCTCGGCAGGGATCCACGAAGCTGTGGGTCCGCGGTTAATTGTGGTGCATTTTACAAATGTGGTTTGATTATTGGCATTTCCGGAAATGAGCGTTTTGGAAATTATGATTTCTTGATGGCATGCATTACTATATGTGTAAGATGTAAAATGTTCATTTGGTTACTTGTACTAGCGTAATTGCTAACCCCTCACGGGGACCCGTTGTCGGGAAATTCTTGTTATGGATTTGAGGTTATGTTGACCAGACGAGCGGGCTAGGATGGTACGAGGATGTCGGCCAAGGTTGTTGACATGTGCAATCGAGTCTTGTTATTTCTTCTTGTCTCTTTTGATGTGGATGTTTTCCAAATTGTAAACTTATAGATTGTACTCGCGAGTACTTAGGCTTTACCTTTGATTGTGATTAGTCTTCGTTGGAGTTCTTGTATTTGTCGGTTGATGTTATTTATGCGGTTGTACCGGACGTGTTGTTTTATGTTCTTATTGTTAACAATTGTTTCCTTGCTAACCGAGGCGGTTAGTCGAGTGGTGTTTTCTTGTGTTAGCTTTGGTGGGTCCCATGTAGGGGTCCACGGCGGCGTAATTCTCCTCGAATATCTTGGGGTGTTACGAAATGGTATCGGAGCTCTAGGTTTATGGATACCTAGGCTTGTTGGTTATTTGGGTCTAGTTGTGTTCTGTTTTGCACATTGTCACACCGCTGCCGGCATCTCGGTACATCCGGTGCTCGTAAGTTTTCCTTACTCGATTCTCTTGTTTTCGTATTGAAATTCCACTTCTTGAAGTGATTGCCTCTCTCGTACTTATTGTCGAGTTGTTTCGATCCATCCGGTTCGTGTACTTTTGATTCTAGTATTGCGCAGTCCTTTGTCTCTCTGGAGTATGTGCGCCGTTCTGGGCTTGACCGTTTGTCGTTTTGCGAGCTTTCCATCGCTAAACTTCCTAGCATTGGTGGGATCGTTGGTGATCTAAAGATCCGAGTTTTGCTCCGTGGTATATTGTGAGAGGGCTTGACTCTCTAGTCTTTTGCTGTGTGATGGAATCTGTGTTTGGTAATTGCGATATACTAAATGTATGTTGAGCCGAATGTACCGATGAGTTGAGAAACTCACGTATTGGTTTCGACATATGTCCAAATCGGTGATCTTTGGTTACGTTGTTAAACTTGGAGAGATAGTTTGACATATGCTTGGAATTAGTATTTAGGGTTGCGCTTTTGAATGGTGATTTTTGAATGTCGTATATGAGTGTGTCAGGAATTGTTGGTACTTGGCTAATTATTATTATTTACAACCAATGTGTTTCTATTAATAATAATATATGTGGCGTGCATGCTTGAAAATTTCTTAGACTTGATCGTATTGTGGGTTTTTGAAAGTGACATGAATTTGGGCGAGCACCTTGTATTTTCAAATAAAACCTTGTGTCGTATTTAAAGGTCATGTTTAAAAGTGTTTTAGGACATTTTATAAAATGCTACCATTGTTAAGCCCTTGTCATGTTTAAAAGGGTCTTGAAAACGATTTTTAACTTACGGTTTTATTTTCGAATGACTAGAGTATACGATTTTAAAATCAGTTAGCACGGGAAACCTAGGTCGTCGAATCATGTTGTGTTTGTCGAGTTTTGTCTTAACGGATTTTGTCGACTTAGTCGCATCGCGACGCGTCGTTTGAGATCATTGGTCGTGATTAGTATCGAGGGTGGTCGTCACTTACGTGCGACCTATGGATGTTAAACTCCCTTCCTTGTGTTGTGCCTCGTGTGACACGAGTTATTTGTATGATTAGTCGTTAAATGATGGAATCCTACGTGGATTTTGATTTCACGATATGTGTTTATTAGACTCTCGTATTTGGTTTATACGAGGAGTGTAAATCCTTGGTGATGTATTTTCGTACCGTATTTTATCCATTGCGTGAGTTCTTTCAAACGGCTTTCGGTATTTTGCAACCGAGTTTTATTTCGTAAAACCGATTCCTTGAATCAAGTTTTGGCATTTTGGTCTTGAATATTTCATGATGGTTTGACAAATGATTTTTGTGAGTTTTGGAAAATATTACAGTCATTGGTCTTTTTAGCATTTTTGAAATGACGTGGGAAATTGTGCTTAGCACAGTAAACTGTGTGAGAAAGGTTTACGGCATGTAATCTTTACGATATGTTCATTTGTTGTCTCTGTTGGTCATTAGCGCACGCTACGCTTTGCGGCTAGCGCGCGCAAGAGTGCGTTGGTAGCACGCTAAGGGGAGGATAGCGACGCTACACAGTAGTTCGAAGCGATCCGGGAGCTCTTGGGTGGTCTAAAGTTCTCGTTAGCGCACGCTAACACTTTGGGTTAGCGCACGCTAACAGTGTATTTTTTTTGGTCGGGAGTTTTGTTCTTGATATCGTTTTCCATCCAGTTTTGATAAACTAATTGTTGTTTTAACGATGTTGTTAAACATATCCTGAGGATTGTATATCATTGTCGTAATTTTGAGCGATTTAATGCGTGTGATATGATGTGTTTAAGTGAATGTTGATACGTGCGAATTTTGGGCATTTTGGCCTATTGTACTACGAAAAACCTTGAGTATCTTAGAAAATAAACCTCGAGACGTACTTTAAAAATGAATTATTTTCTCACAGTGCTCTCAAGATGCCTACTAGTGCCACGCTATGTTTCAAAATTATCCTACTTTGAGGATCAAAATATTTTGAGATATTTCTAATGATTTAGAAACGCATTCGCTTAGACCCGAAGGTCGAAAATAGCTGAAAAGTTTTAATTTAACGAAAGGTGTCTTCATTTCTTTTTTTTGTCAAACGCAATATGATTTTTTTTAAGTCTCGATGACGATGTTTGTACTATTTTTTTTTGATATATGATACTCAAGATCAACTGGTGCTTGCAAGTTATTTTCAAAAGATGGTTTTCGTTTTCAAAACCTATCATTCCTATTTGTGGTCCGGGAATATATGTGTGATGTCCGTGCTCTCGTTAGGGTGTTAACCCCCGAGCTGTTGTTGAATTGGTGGTGTGAGCGTTGAGTCGTTCGCCACACAGTTGTCGTGGTAGCCTCTGCGAGGGGTGTGAGATTGGTATTGGATGATGTCGCCTCGTAGCGGTTTATGCGTTATCGCATATATGCGAGCTGTTAGAGATCGGGTTGGTATGATTGTGTGCATCGGTGATTGTTCCACATTGTGTCGGTTGCTTGTTGTATTGTTACCTTGGTTCCGTTGTGGTGAGTTTCGGGAGCGAGGTCAAAGGTAATAGCCGTACTATTTTGACTTCTATATTTTCTCTTTCTCCAGTCTATCGATTCGCTCGTGTTCGTTGATATTGTCTGAACTTGTTTTGTATTTCGGGTTCATCATTCGAACGAGCTGTGATCTTGTTTTGGGTCGATCTGGTTATCGCTGTGACTTTTCCGAGTTCGGTTCGATTCTTGTGAACCTTGTTCGGAAGTAACATCTTTTGGTCCTACTAGTTCTTTTATTTGAAGTGGATCGGATTTGGAACTTACGTATTTTCGACTCTGTCGACTCGTTTATGTTCGTTGACATTTCTAAACTTTCCTATCCCTTACTATTGTTGATCGAACGAGTGTGGTATTGTTTTGGAATAACTCGTTTGTCGGTGACTTTTCAATCGCTATTCCCTATCCTGTGGATCTTATGGGAATGCATTCCTTGTAGTTCTCACGGATCATCACGGGAGTTGTTGTTTGAGTTTTATTATACTTCGTGTTTCGGACATGATTGTTCGATCTTTGTTGTCTCGATCGTTTGTTCGTTCGGTTTTGTTCTCGTTTTGTGATCGTTGAGCATTCATGCTCCTTCCTAATTCCCTTAAGTTTGGGAAATTAGTCTCGTTTCGATCTTCCAACCCTTGGGCGGTGGAATTGATATTAGTTCAGCGATTGGCTCGCGTTTCGATTGATGTACCGTTGGGTTGGTCGATCATACTGACTTTCGTTCGTTGTGTTTTGTGATTGTCGGATAATTGACTTGGCTATATTATCCGTTTGATGACGCTTGTCATTTGTTGGTTTTATTGTATCCCTAACGGCGACATTGTGTTGGTCGCCGTGGAGCGTGTTTTCACGCCGTATATTCCTTTGCGTTGTTTGTAACATTTCGCCGTTGGGCATTAGTTACGCATTCTTGTGTATCTTGTTGAGTTTTTCCTGGCGGAATATTTCTTCCCCCTACTTGTTTTAAGTTTCGGGACGAAACTTCTTTTAAGGAGGGTAGAATGTAATATCTGCAAATTTTCGATTTTCGGTAAATTTCTTTTTTTCGACCAAAGTTCGTTTTGACAACTCTATCATGACCATTTCGTCATTCGGAGAATATTTAATTCTGCACTTTTTATCATCCGAGTTCGTTTCGGTGCTGCTTTGTTGAGTTCCGTGCTTTTTAGCGACTTTTCCGCGCTTGAGTTCGGTTCTTGCGAATCTCGTTCGAAACTGTCGTTTGGGGTTTTTCGTAAGTTCATTTAACGTTGTTATACGTGTTGTGAGCTTCGGTTTGATTATTCGTTGACGTATGGTGATTTTCGGGCATTTGGGCCATTTTCGTAATTTCCCGAAGTTTGGGGTAATTACCTTCCGTTGTCGAATTTCGAGCCTTCGGGTGGTCGGAATTGTGTGTCCTACTAGCTCTTAGATTCGTCTTTGTGAGTACTTCGTAACCGTATCTTCGGTTCGTATTCAGGTTCGGGTTTCGGTGTCGTTTTGTTGAATTCAGGATTACTAAACGACTTTTCTAAGTATGAGTTCGTCTTTGTTAGATCACCATTAATTTTTGGTAACTCCAAAAATTATAAATCTTTGCAATATTATAGAACATCGAGTTAGCTTTCCAATGGTTCAAACGGTGAGTCAATCGGAGTCCGGACGAGAGAGTTATGGTCGTTTCAGTTTTTGGCCAAGCACTTCCAGGAGCCTTTCGGCCGATAGGGGGGGTCGATAGAATCTACATCCGGCATTCCCTATGGGTATAGGTTTGGCCTATCGGCCCATAGGCAGGCCGATAGGTTCTCACGTGTTACACTATAAATGTGTTGTTTTGAGCGTGAGCGGCTCATTTCCTTCCCCATTTTTCCCTTTGCGTCGCGAGAGAGAGGATATAGAGGGGGAGAGTTCTTCATCCGGGGGTCGATTGTCATCATTTCTTTTCGGTTGTGAGGCTCGGATAATCAATCTAACGCGTGTTCTACGGATCTTAATACTTGAATCACTCAAGGTAATATCTCTTGAAACCCTACCTTTTTGGATAATTGGGGATTTTGGGGTTTTGTCCGATTCTTTCCGTTTTGTTGATGGATTCATGATGAATATGATTATTCTTGTTGGTATTCTTAGTTTCCCTACGGATTCATGGTATATTTCGTGATTTTTACGGAATCGAGAGGGTTTGGTTGTGGTCCGCCCTCGTTGTTATTTTTGTGCGAATATACATGAATCGTAGGCGGGTTTCCGGGTGTATTCCATTTCCGTAATCGTTTAGAAGTGGTTGTGATTGTGCTATTCGAATCGTTAGGTTCATTTCCGCCGGTTCCGTGCGGTCGTGTTCAACTCTTCCGTTCCGTTCGTGTCATCGTCTAATTAATCGAGGCAAGTATCCTTATGAACTTACAATCTTGGCATAGTAGTTTTGTATGAGAAATTGTGTGTGTGTATGCTCACTACGGGTTAGACTCGACGGGGTCTCGGTAGGGTTCCACGAAGCTGTGGATCGCGAGCTTGCTTTTAACCACTGTGGGTTAGATCCGACGGGGTCTCGGCAGGGATCCACGAAGCTGTGGGTCCGCGGTTAATTGTGGTGCATTTTACAAATGTGGTTTGATTATTGGCATTTCCGGAAATGAGCGTTTTGGAAATTATGATTTCTTGATGGCATGCATTACTATATGTGTAAGATGTAAAATGTTCATTTGGTTACTTGTACTAGCGTAATTGCTAACCCCTCTGGGGACCCGTTGTCGGGGAAATTCTTGTTATGGATTTCAGGTTATGTTCAGCCAGACGAGCGGGCCAGGATGGTACGAGGATGTCGGCCAAGGTTGTTGACATGTGCAATCGAGTCTTGTTATTTCTTCTTGTCTCTTATGATGTGGATGATTTCCAAATTGTAAACTTATAGATTGTACTCGCGAGTACTTAGGCTTTACCTTTCAGATTGTGATTAGTCTTCGTTGGAGTTACTGTATTTGTCGGTTGATGTTATTTATGCCGGTTGTACCGGACGTGTTGTTTTATGTTCTTATTGTTAACAATTGTTTCCTTGCTAACCGAGGCGGTTAGTCGAGTGGTGTTTTCTTGTGTTAGCCTGGTGGGTCCCATGTAGGGGTCCACGGCGCTGTAATTCTCCTCGAATATCTTGGGGGTGTTACAGAAATGGTATCAGAGCTCTAGGTTTATGGATACCTAGGCTTGTTGGTTATTTGGGTCTAGTTGTGTTCTGTTTTGCACATTGTCACACCGCTGCCGGCATCTCAGTACATCCAGTGCTCGTAAGTTTTCCTTACTCGATTCTCTTGTTTTCTCGTATTGAAATTCCACTTCTTGAACTGTGATTGCCTCTCTCGTACTTATTGTCGAGTTGTTTTCGATCCATCCGGTTCGTGTACTTTTGATTCTAGTATTGCGCGATCCTTTGTCTCTCTCGGAGTATGTGCGCCGTTAAGGCTTGACCGTTTGTCGTTTTGCGAGCTTTCCATCGCTAAACTTCCTAGCATTGGTGGGATCGTTGGTGATCTAAAGATCCGAGTTTTGCTCCGTGGTATATTGTGAGAGGGCTTGACTCTCTAGTCTTTTGCTGTGTGATGGAATCTGTGTTTGGTAATTGCGATATACTAAATGTATGTTGAGCCGAATGTACCGATGAGTTGAGAAACTCACGTAGCTGGTTTCGACATATGTCCAAATCGGTGATCTTTGGTTACGCTGTTAAACTTGGAGAGATAGTTTGACATATGCTTGGAATTAGTATTTCCGGGTTGCGCTTTTTGAACTGGTGATTTTTGAATGTCGTATATGAGTGTGTCCGGGAATTGTTGGTACTTGGCTAATTATTATTATTTACAACCAATGTGTTTCTATTAATAATAATATATGTGGCGTGCATGCTTGAAAATTTCTTAGACTTGATCGTATTGTGGGTTTTTGAAAGTGACATGAATTTGGGCGAGCCAGCCTTGTATTTTCAAATAAAACCTTGTGTCGTATTTAAAGGTCATGTTTAAAAGTGTTTTAGGACATTTTATAAAATGCTACCATTGTTAAGCCCTTGTCGTGTTTAAAAGGGTCTTGAAAACGATTTTTAACTTACCGGTTTTATTTTCGAATGACTAGAGTATACGATTTTAAAAATCAGATTAGCCTGGGGAAACCTAGGCTGTCGAATCATGTTGTGTTTGTCGAGTTTTGTCTTAACGGATTTTGTCTGACTTAGTCGCATCGCGACGCGTCGTTTGAGATCATTGGTCGTGATTAGTATCGAGGGGTGGTCGTCACTTACGTGCGACCTATGGATGTTAAACTCCCTTCCTTGTGTTGTGCCTCGTGTGACACGAGTTATTTGTATGATTAGTCGTTAAATGATGGAATCCTTCTGTGGATTTTGATTTCACGATATGTGTTTATTAGACTCTCGTATTTGGTTTATACGAGGAGTGTCGTCACTGGTGATGTATTTTCGTACCGTATTTTATCCGCTGCGTGAGTTCTTTCAAACGGCTTTCGGTATTTTGCAAACTGAGTTTTATTTCGTAAAACCGATTCCTTGAATCAAGTTTTGGCATTTTGGTCTTGAATATTTCATGATGGTTTGACAAATGATTTTTGTGAGTTTTGGAAAATATTACAGTCATTGGTCTTTTTAGCATTTTTGAAATGACGTGGGAAATTGTGCTTAGCACAGTAAACTGTGTGAGAAAGGTTTACGGCATGTAATCTTTACGATATATGTTGTTGTCTCTGTTGGTCATTAGCGCACGCTACGCTGCGGCTAAGCGCGCGCAAGAGTGCGTTGGTAGCACGCTAAGGGGAGGATAGCGCACGCTACACGGTAGTTGAGCGATCCCAGAGCTACCGGGTAGGTCTAAAGTTCGTTAGCGCACGCTAACACTTTGGGTTAGCGCACGCTAACGGTGTATTTTTTGGTCGGGAGTTTTGTTCTTGATATCGTTTTCCATCCAGTTTTGATAAACTAATTGTTGTTTTAACGATGTTGTTAAACATATCCGAGGATTGTATATCATTGTCGTAATTTTGAGCGATTTAATGCGTGTGATATGATGTGTTTAAGTGAATGTTGATACGTGCGAATTTTGGGCATTTTGGCTATTGTATACGAAAAACCTTGAGTATCTTAGAAAATAAACCTCGAGACGTACTTTAAAAATGAATTATTTTCTCACAGTGCTCTCAAGATGCCTACTAGTGCCACGCTATGTTTCAAAATTATCCTACTTTGAGGATCAAAATATTTTGAGATATTTCTAATGATTTAGAAACGCATTCGCTTAGACCCGAAGGTCGAAAATAGCTGAAAAGTTTTAATTTAACGAAAGGTGTCTTCATTTCTTTTTTTTCAAACGCAATATGATTTTTTTTAAGTCTCGATGACGATGTTTGTACTATTTTTTTTGATATATGATACTCAAGATCAACTGGTGCTTGCAAGTTATTTTCAAAAGATGGTTTTCGTTTTCAAAACCTATCATTCCTATTTGTGGTCCGGGAATATATGTGTGATGTCCGTGCTCTCGTTAGGGTGTTAACCCCGAGCCATTGTTGAATTGGTGGTGTGAGCGTTGAGTCGTTCGCCACACGGTTGTCGTGGTAGCCTCTGCGGTGTGAGATTGGTATTGGATGTTGTCGCCTCGTAGCGGTTTATGCGTTATCGCATATATGCGGTATTAGAGATCGGGTTGGTATGATTGTGTGCATCGGTGATTGTTCCACATTGTGTCGGTTGCTTGTTGTATTGTTACCTTGGTTCCGTTGTGGTGAGTTTCGGGAGCGAGGTCAAAGGTAATAGCCGTACTATTTTGACTTCTATATTTTCTCTTTCTCCAGTCTATCGATTCGCTCGTGTTCGTTGATATTGTCTGAACTTGTTTTGTATTTCGGGTTCATCATTCGAACGAGCTGTGATCTTGTTTTGGGTCGATCTGGTTATCGCTGTGACTTTTCCGAGTTCGGTTCGATTCTTGTGAACCTTGTTCGGAAGTAACATCTTTTGGTCCTACTAGTTCTTTTATTCGAAGTGGATCGGATTTGGAACTTCTGTATTTTCGACTCTGTCGACTCGTTTATGTTCGTTGACATTTCTAAACTTTCCCTATCCCTTACTATTGTTGATCGAACGAGTGTGGTATTGTTTTGGAATAACTCGTTTGTCGCTGTGACTTTTCAATCGCTATTCCCTATCCTGTGGATCTTATGGGAATGCATTCCTTGTAGTTCTCACCAGATCATCCTGGGAGTTGTTGTTTGAGTTTTATTATACTTCGTGTTTCGGACATGATTGTTCGATCTTTGTTGTCTCGATCGTTTGTTCGTTCGGTTTTTGTTCTCGTTTTGTGATCGTTGAGCATTCATGCTCCTTCCTAATTCCCTTAAGTTTGGGAAATTAGTCTCGTTTTCGATCTTCCAACCCTTGGGCGGTGGAATTCAGTATTAGTTCCGCGATTGGCTCGCGTTTCGATTGATGTACCGTTGGGTTGGTCGATCATACTGACTTTCGTTGTGTTTTGTGATTGTCGGATAATTGACTTGGCTATATTATCCGTTTGATGACGCTTGTCATTTGTTGGTTTTATTGTATCCCTAACGGCGACATTGTGTTGGTCGCCGTGGAGCGTGTTTTCACGCCGTATATTCCTTTGCGTTGTTTGTAACATTTCGCCGTTGGGCATTAGTTACGCATTCTTGTGTATCTTGTTGAGTTTTCTGGCGGAATATTTCTTCCCCTACTTGTTTTAAGTTTCGGACGAAACTTCTTTTAAGAGGGTAGAATGTAATATCTGCAAATTTTCGATTTTCGGTAAATTTCTTTTTCGACCAAAGTTCGTTTTGACAACTCTATCATGACCATTTCGTCATTCGGAGAATATTTAATTCTGCACTTTTTATCATCCGAGTTCGTTTGGTCTTGCTTTGTTGAGTTCCGTGCTTTTAGCGACTTTTCCGCGCTTGAGTTCGGTTCTTGCGAATCTCGTTAAGCGTCGTTTGGGGTTTTCGTAAGTTCATTTAACGTTGTAATACGTGTTGTGAGCTTCGGTTTGATTATTAGTTGACGTATGGTGATTTTCGGGCGTTTGGGCCATTTTCGTAATTTCGAAGTTTGGGGTAATTACCTTCCGTTGTCGAATTCGAGCCTTCGGGTGGTCGGAATTGTGTGTCCTACTAGCTCTTAGATTCGTCTTTGTGAGTACTTCGTAACCGTATCTTCGGTTCGTATTCAGGTTCGGGTTTCGGTGTCGTTTTGTTGAATTCAGGATTACTAAACGACTTTTCTAAGTATGAGTTCGTCTTTGTTAGATCACCATTAATTTTTGGTAACTCCAAAAATTATAAATCTTGCAATATTATAGAACAGCGAGTTAGCTTTCCAATGGTTCAAACGGTGAGTCAATCGGAGTCCGGACGAGAGAGTTATGGTCGTTTCAGTTTTTGGCCGATCACTTCCAGTAGCCTTTCGGCCGATAGGGGGGGTCCATAGACTCTACTGCGGCATTCCGTATGGGTATCGGTTGGGCCTATCGGCCGATAGGCTGGCCGATAGGTTCTGCTGTGTTACACTATAAATGTGTTGTTTTGAGCGTGAACAGCTCATTTCCTTCCCCATTTTTCCACTGCGTCGCGAGAGAGAGGATATAGAGGGGGAGAGTTCTTCATCCGGGGGTCGATTTTCATCATTTCTTTTCGGTTGTGAGGCTCGGATAATCAATCTAACGCGTGTTCTACGGATCTTAATACTTGAATCACTCAAGGTAATATCTCTTGAAACCCTACCTTTTTGGATAATTGGGGATTTTGGGGTTTTGTCCGATTCTTTCCGTTTCGTTGATGGATTCATGATGAATATGATTATTCTTGTTGGTATTCTTAGTTTCCCTACGGATTCATGGTATATTTCGTGATTTTTACGGAATCGAGAGGGTTTGGTTGTGGTCCGCCCTCGTTGTTATTTTTGTGCGAATATACATGAATCGTAGGCGGGTTTCCTTGTGTATTCCATTTCCGTAATCGTTTAGAAGTGGTTGTGATTGTGCTATTCGAATCGTTAGGTTCATTTCCGCCGGTTCCGTGCGGTCGTGTTCAACTCTTCCGTTCCGTTCGTGTCATCGTCTAATTAATCGAGGCAAGTATCCTTATGAACTTACAATCTTGGCATAGTAGTTTTGTATGAGAAATTGTGTGTGTGTGTATGCTCACTACGGGTTAGACTCGACGGGGTCTCGGTAGGGTTCCACGAAGCTGTGGATCGCGAGCTTGCTTTTAACCACTGTGGGTTAGATCCGACGGGGTCTCGGCAGGGATCCACGAAGCTGTGGGTCCGCGGTTAATTGTGGTGCATTTTACAAATGTGGTTTGATTATTGGCATTTCCGGAAATGAGCGTTTTGGAAATTATGATTTCTTGATGGCATGCATTACTATATGTGTAAGATGTAAAATGTTCATTTGGTTACTTGTACTAGCGTAATTGCTAACCCCTCTGGGGACCCGTTGTCGGGGAAATTCTTGTTATGGATTTCAGGTTATGTTCAGCCAGACGAGCGGGCGCTGGGATGGTACGAGGATGTCGGCCAAGGTTGTTGACATGTGCAATCGAGTCTTGTTATTTCTTACTGTCTCTTTTGATGTGGATGTTTTCCAAATTGTAAACTTATAGATTGTACTCGCGAGTACTTAGGCTTTACCTTTCAGATTGTGATTAGTCTTCGTTGGAGTTACTGTATTTGTCGGTTGATGTTATTTATGCCGGTTGTACCGGACGTGTTGTTTTATGTTCTTATTGTTAACAATTGTTTCCTTGCTAACCGAGGCGGTTAGTCGAGTGGTGTTTTCTTGTGTTAGCCTGGTGGGTCCCATGTAGGGGTCCACGGCGCTGTAATTCTCCTCGAATATCTTGGGGGTCTTACAACATCAACGACCCTAAATGAAAACATAATACCATAATTAATCATACGCAACCAAGAAACGGGTCGAGACAACAATTACAGATACGGATACCCGTAACTTTTAAGAAAATACAAAATTGCCCAAAACGCCTGGAAATCACGATACGTGATCGAATAACCAAATCGAAGTTTACAACATGTCTAACAAAGTTAAACGGACTTACGGGAAACTCGAAACAGTAGTTTCGAACGAGATTCGCAAGAATCGAACTCAAGTGCGGAAAAGTCGCCAAAAAGCACGGAACTCAACAAAACGACACCAAAACGAACTCGGATGACAAAAAGTGCAGAATTAATCATTCTCAGAATGACGAAACGGTCATGAGCGAGTCGTCAAAACGGACTTCCACTGAAAAAAAGAAATTACCGGAAATCGAAAATTGCGGATATTACATTCTACCCTCCTTAAAAGAAGTTTCGTCCCGAAACTTAAAACAAGTAGGGGGAAGAAATATTCCGCCAGGAAAAACTCAACGAGATACACAAGAATGCGTAAGTAACGCCCAACGACGAAATGTTACAAACAACGCAAAGGAATATACGGCGTGAAAACACGCTCCACGGCGACCAACACAACGTCGCCGTTAGGAATATAATAAAACCAACAAATGACAAGCGTCATCAAACGGATAATATAGCCAAGTCAATTATCCGACAATCACAAAACACAACGAACGAAAATCAATATGATTGACCAACCCAACGGTACATCAATCAGAACGCGAGCCAACCGCTGAACAAATACGGAATTCCACTGCCCAAGGGTTGGAAGATCGAAAACGAGACCAATTTCCCGAACTTAAGGGAATTACGAAGGAGCCTGAACGCTCAACAATCACGAAACGAGAACAAAAACCGAACAAACAAACGATCAAGACAACAAAAATCGAACAATCATGTCCGAAACATGAAGGATAATAAAATTCAAACAACAACTCCCAGGATGATCTGGTGAGAACTACAAGACATGCATCCCATAAGATCCACAGGAAAGGGAATAGCGATTGAAAAGTCACAACGACAAACGAGTTATTCCGAAACGATACCACACTCATTCGATAAACAAAAACAAGGGGCAGGACAAGCTCAGAAATGTCAACGAACATAAATGAGTCGACAAAGTAGAATATACAGAAGTTCAAAATACGATCCACTTCAAATAAAAGAACTAGTAGAACCAAATGATGTCACTCCCGAACAAGGTTCACAAGAATCGAACTGAACCCGAAAAAGTCACATCGATAACCAGATCGACCCACAACAAGATCACAGCTCGTTCGAACGATGAAACCGAAATACAGAACAAGTTCATAAAGTGTCAACGAACATGAGCGAATCGATAGACTGGAGAAAGAGAAAATACAGAAGTCAAAATAGTACGGGCATTACCTCCGACCTCGACCACGAAATTCACAAAAATGGGAGCAAGGTAACAAGACATTAAACAACCGACACATAACGGAACCATCACTGATGCACACGGTCATACTAAACCAAGATCTAACAGCTCGCACATACGCGGCAACGCAGCAATCACCACGAGGCGACAACACTCAACACCAACATCCCGCTTCTCACAGGGGGCTAGCACAACCAATGTGTGGAAAGCGACTCAACGCTCACACCGCCAATTCGATCATACTCGGGAGAAAGTATCAAAATGGCAACGCGAACATCATACATACATACCCAGCCCTCAAACGGGAATGGATAGGTTTTAAAAATGAAAACCTCATTTTGAAAATAATTTGAAGAATACCAGTTGATCTTGAGTATCACCTTTCAAAAAGTACAAACGTGAAACATCGTTATCGAGACTTTGGAGAACCATTTCGCATTTGATAAAAATGAGGACACTTTCTCTTAGTGAAAACTTTCAGAATATTCGACCCTCGGGTCTAAATAAAAGTGTTTCTAAAACATTGAAAATATCTCAAAGCATTTTGGTCCTCGAAGTAGAAATTTTTTGAAATATATTGTGGCACCTGGGATATACCACAAGAAAATAACTCATTTGAAAAGTATGTCTCGAAATTTATTTTTCCAAGATACTCAAGGTTTTCAAAAATCCAATAGGCCAGAATGCCCAAAACTCACACATATCGACGTTCACTAAAACAACTCCTAGTACACGCATCAAAACATTTAAAATCAAGACAATACATGTCTTTAAACGGAAATAAACGATAAAATACCACAGTCGAAGATCGCCTGGGATCCAGAACAAAACCACTGACCCCATTCGAGGCCTCTAAGGACCCTCCCGCACTGGCTAGTGAACAAGTCGAACGCGTATAAGCACAAAGCTTCCCCAATAAAACTTGTAAAACGTGCAAATCGATTCGAAAACCATCAGCAACGGACAAAAACAACAATAAAAAGACATCACAAGCGATGACACTCCTCGTATAAATCAAATACGAGAGTCGACTAAATACATATCGTGAAATCAAAATCCACATAAGGATTCCACTACTTAACAAATAATCATAAAAATAGCTCGTGTCACACGAGGCACAACACGAAGAAGGGAGACTTACTTCCACAGGTCGCACGAAGATGATGATCGCCCCACGATACTAACCACGACCAACAAACTCAAACGACGTGTCGCGACACGACTCAGTCAGATAAAATCCGACGAAACAAGACTCAAACAACACGACTTGACCCGACAGCCTAGGTTTCCACAACCTAAGCTCTGATACCATTTATGTAACACCCCCAATCCGCTCAGGGATATTACACGCCGTAGAACCCTTCCTCAAGGATCTACCAGGCTGGTAACAACATATAACAACTCAACCATGCCTTTAAGGCTAAAATGACTCAGTAGACCGATTTGGTCTTTCAATAAATACATACAACTCAAATACAAATCATGCCCACGCAGGGGTCAAAATACAACCACACCCGTACAACGGGAAAAATATAGCAGCGGAAACTAAAGTACAACTGAACCAATAAACAATATACGGTTCCTCATGTGATTAGTATCGATCTTCTTTCATCATCCTTCGTGCCGACCCTATGTTATGCTCCAAAACTTGAATGCAAAAACAGACATCCACCCCCCGAATACTCGGGGGTTAGCAAAACTCCACTGTTTTGCTAGTGCAAGAACAAAGTGCAAATACGAGCCATACAATTCACATTCCACGAATAACAATAACCAGGAATCCTCAAAGATTCAAATACAACAGGATGAACACTTCCCGGGGCAAGAGTTTGAGTAAAGAATTCCCAAAATTTCAATATCGAAATATCGAGGGAAACAATTTGTAAAATGATTTGAAATACCATCGGGATTTTTAATAGAAAACAATTTAGGATTATCAAATCCTACTTTTCATAATCCAAAAGACGAAAGGGTCACCGCCCCAAAGGTTTACTTTTCGAAAAAAATGACCTTTACCAAATCGTTGGGATTTTAGCCCCAAATCCATAAAATGACTTTTACAAAACCATTGGGATTTTAGCCCCAAATCTCATCAACTCACAGTACACAAGAACGACCACAAGGTTCGTCTCCCAACATCAAAATCCACAAATAAAGGATTTAAAACAAACAACAAAATACTCTAGTGCCATCCTAGCCAAGTAGGCCAAACGAACAACTTACCTCTTACACACTTAGTCAATGCATGCAATCATGAAAACAGTTCGAAAGCACTCATTTCCGGAAATGCCATAATCAAATCACATTTGCAAAATGCACCACAATTAACCGTCGATCCACGTCTCTGTGGACCCCTACCGAGACCCCGTCGGATCTAACCCGTAGTGGTTAAAAGCAAGCTCGTCGATCCACGTCTCTTGTGGACCCCTACCGAGACCCCGTCGGATCTAACCCGTAGTGAGCATACACACACACACACACGTTACTCATGCAATACTAATATGCTAAGAATGTAAGTTCATTAAGAATACTCACTAGAGATGGCGATTAACTCGACACCATTATCAAACTCTTCAAAACACAATAACAAAATTTAATACGGAATACACGATTCCATAACTTTAAACAATAGGAGTATCATCATCAAATCCTTCAACGTTCAAAATAATCAAATCATAATCAATTCCCAAAACACACCATTCACAAAACACACACGCATTTTGAAAGAAAGCCTTTAACGAGGCCAAACCGAAATCTTTTGAAACTTCATTTCAAACAGCCAAACAAACACACCAAGACGATCACCGATCATCATATCCATAAAATAAGAAAAGTATGGGCAAGGTACTTTGCTCTAATAACCACAACGCGGAGAATCGGCCGAAGTAGGTTGGCACGAACCGACTACGAACTCGCTGAGTCCACCGAACGACAATCCACAACAATGAACTACGAACGAAAACAATAACAACGAAAATGAATTCCAAAGTATGACCCAAAGCCGCTGAATTCAAAGAACAAATGACGAAAGTTCAAGGATTTTCCCCAAAACGGCCAAGAACACGATTCGTCCCGTCAAAACCCGAAAACGGAATTCCAAGTTGAAATATGGATATATAATCCATAGAATATGTTTAACAACATCATTTAACCATAATCGATCCATCAAAAATGGATGAAAAACGAGATCGAGGACAATTCCCCCAAAAAGTCAATTCGAAGAAAATCAAGAAATATACTTCGATTCGACGAAGAACAATGGATTAAATGATGTTAAACACAAGAATACTACCAAGATTAATCATACCCATCATGAATTAATCAACAACACGGAACGAATCGG
The DNA here is from genome assembly GCA_033398695.1 of Orobanche coerulescens. Classification (NCBI taxonomy): domain Eukaryota; kingdom Viridiplantae; phylum Streptophyta; class Magnoliopsida; order Lamiales; family Orobanchaceae; genus Orobanche; species Orobanche coerulescens. The sequence continues at coordinate 14,677,742 of CM065815.1, read as the reverse complement.
ACGAAAATGCAAAAACCCCCCAAATTCACGAAATTGGGGTTCTAAGGAAGATTACCTTGATTCGCTGGATCAAATGATGATAATGGATGATTGATTGATGTTATGAACTCAAGAACTTCATGGATTTGTTGTTAAACAACATGGCTTCGTCACCCATGAATCGCCAGCCGCGGACGGAGAAGGAAGGAAATGAAAAACGAGATGAAATGTGACTGCTCTGTCACATTTATACTGGGCCGGACTAGCGCGCGCTAGGCTGCCGAGCTAGCGTCTTCTCGGCCTGCCGCGATCCAGTGGCCTCACTGCCCTACTGACTCGGCCAGGTAGCGTGCGCAGCCTTCCGGCCGTAGCGTGCGCTACCTGCCGGCCGTAGCGTACGCAGCGTCCGACAGTAGCGTGCGCTACCTGCCGAGCCTGACCGATTCCAGAACCCCCAGGACTCCACTGTCCAGACCCGCTAGCGTGCGTTAGGCCAGACGATAGCGTGCGCTACACCTGCCGGTTAGCGCGCGCAGCGTTCCGGCCGTAGCGTGCGCTACTCCGGTTCCTGCCGCACCCGTCCGGTCGGTGCCCGCAATCGTCCGGCCAGTCCCGCAACCGTTCGGCCAGTACCCGACCACCAGGGCTCGACGACCCGATTTCCGAAAACGTACGGAACAAACACGACGAAAAATTCGCGGACAACATCAACGACCCTAAATGAAAACATAATACCATAATTAATCATACGCGACCAAGAAACGGGTCGAGACAACAATTACAGATACGGATACCCGTAACTTTTAAGAAAATACAAAATGGCCCAAAACGCCCGGAAATCACGATACGTGATCGAATAACCAAACCGAAGTTCACAACATGTCTAACAAAGTTAAACGGACTTACGGGAAACTCGAAACAGTAGTTTCGAACGAGATTCGCAAGAATCGAACTCAAGTGCGGAAAAGTCGCCAAAAAGCACAGAACTCAACAAAAGGACACCAAAACGAACTCGGATGACAAAAAGTGCAGAATTAATCATTCTCAAAATGACGAAACGGTCATGAGCGAGTCGTCAAAACGGACTTCCACTGAAAAAAAGAAATTACCGGAAATCGAAAATTGCGGATATTACACCAAGAGTAGTACCACTCGAAACTTATTATTATATCGGAATTAAATCCACATGTAGGGTTTAATATAATCATTATCGAGCTTCTCAAGGGGACATCATCAACCCACACGAGTCGGGATTTCTAGTTATAATAATAATTGTCATATAAATAATATTATTACCCAAGATATGAAGCTTATTGAGTCAATCATTTTGACTCTCACCCATGGTAAACCAAAGCAATAAATACTATAAATACACAATTGAATATTATATAATTAGAATTAAGAAATAATAATTATCCGAGATTTACGTTCTTCTTACACTCATTACAGAAGACACTATCTCACTTTGATCCAGTTCAACGTATGCAATACGCTAATGCATGCTAATAGTCAAGACCAATTAATCTCTAGCATACACTACAACCGTTCACATAATTTGTTTAATAATTATATAGGTTGTGAACTATTGTATTATTTTATAAGGCATCGATAATGTGATCTACCGTGTGACACCAACACACCACATTATCTACAATATAAAATAACTAGACATTTCATTTGCATAACCATAACGTGAATAAATTGTAATATCCGCATTTTTTTCTTTTCTAATATTCCTGTTTTAGTGTATTTTCATTTTTGTTATAGCTCGCTTGTAACCATGTCGACATTTTGAATCTATGTTATTCTTGGAGTTTCTCCATCGGGGATGATCTTGGTGATGTTTTGATATTATTCCGTTTTATGTCATGTATTATGGCATGGAGGTTCGATTCTCGTGGAACTCGTTCGCTTTTGTAATTTCTTTAGTTTCACGAGTTCGTATAGTTGAGTTGTTCGTGTTGGGAGTTTCGGTTTGTTAATCCGACGTCGTATCGCGGATTTTGAACGTTTGGGCCGTTTCGTAATTTTCCTAAGTTTAGGGTATTCTTGTTATCTTTGTTGTTCCTGAACCTTCGGGCATTCGGAATCACGCTTCATCATAACGTTTTGATTTCTGACTTAAATCCGTGGTGAGTGTATCCGTTGGTCATGGATACACCTTGTTATTTTCTCTTTTCGATCGTCTCCTCGTCGAGCAGTGTTTCAGACTTGCCTGCTGTCACAGGCCATGTTACGGCCGTAAGCCGTATATGTTACGGCTGTAATAATCGAGAGTTACGGTCGTAAGCTTCCTTCATACGGCCGTAACAAGGCTTCGTTTCTTACCTCCTGGTCCAGTTCCCTAGTTACGGGCGTATCATGTTCGAGTTACGGCCGTAAGAAACGATACGGCCGTAATGGTGTTCTTGATACGGCCGTATGTGTCATTCGTCAAATTTGCCCAATTCTCTCCAAAGGCCAGTTACGGCCGTAAGAGAGTCAGGTTACGGCCGTAATGTTCCTATGTTACGGCCGTATGTGTTGCGAGTTACGGCCGTACTTTGCCCGATATATAACCGGCGGCCCAGTTTTCCTCATTTCTCACATCTCTCTTTTCTTTTCGCGACGGGAGCGACGACTGAGGCTAGGGTTCGTCCGATTTCGATCCAAACTCCATTGTAAGGGCATATTCAAGTATCATACCATCCACCTATCACTAATCATCCATCGTTCATCTTCGAATCTGTAATATTCGGAGGTAATTTTTTTTTTCGTGTTACTGTTGGGTTGTACGTATTCATTTGGAATTGTACAAATGTTGTTGTTTGGACCGATACAATGTATATTGTAATAGAATATTTCAGGATCGAAATATTTATACTGGTCGTCGGTTTGGTTTCATCGTTTGGTTGTTGCTTGACGAGTTTGGAATTTTGGCTAAGTTTATAGCCATAGCGTACGCTACCTGTGTAACTTTACGTACGCTAATTTGTTACGATTACGTACGTTACGCCCTGAGGTTATGTACGTAATGCGTGGTAGGTGGTGGGAACCTTCCTCGTGGTCAACTTTCGGGGCGAAGGTATCTTTGGGGGATATATATATATATATATCTTCTCTCCTTCACTGTATTCTCTCTCTCTCTCTCTCCCATTTTCTCTCCAGCACTTTCTCCCTCTCTCGCCATCCTCTCTCTCGCTCGTCCTCTCTCTTCTCTCCATGTCTCCCGTTTCTTTTTTTTCCGGCGAGGCGGAGCTTGGATGGCAGCCGACTTCTTTCCGGCGACGGACTGGAGTTGACAACCGGAGTTTGCTGACATCTCCGGCGACGACCAGAGCTCGGCGGCGGCCGGTCGGAATTTCCGGATCGGAAGGCATTACAAATCCGGTCGAGCTGTTCCGGCATTTTTTTTTTCTTCTGGCGAGACGGAGCTCAGGCGCCGGTTCTTCATGATTTCCGGCCATGGACGCGGCTCCATTGTTTCCGGCGACCGGAGGTAGTTTCTGTCCGGAACGGACGGCGGAACGGAGGTTTGACATACTTCCGGCGAGGAGTTGCAGGCGGAGATGGTGAAAACCGGCCATGGACGGAAACGGACTGGAGTTGGACGAAGTCCGGCGGGTAAATTTTTCCGGCGGCCGAATTCCAGCATGGGAGTTGTTTTTTTCCTGACTTGGCCGATCGGCTCTGGTAAGGTTGTGTGTGTTTTTTTCAGTTATATATATATATATGTTGTGTGTACTGTGTTAGGTGCAGTGTGTGTGTTGAGTATATATATATATATATATATATATATATATATTGTGTGTGTTTCGTGTGTGTTTCCCGTGTGTTATATATATATATATAGTGTCAAATAGTGTGTGCATGTGCAGTATATATATATACATATATATATATATTATGTAAAGTAAGTGTGTGTTAGTAATGTGTGTACCGTATGTATATTATATATATATATATATATATGTGTGTGTGTGTGTGTGTGTGTGTGTGTGTGTATACGGATAAATACGAGTGTAGTATGTGTTCGTGTTGGAATCGGAGTTATCTATTACGTTGTTTTCGGTCGATATCGTGTTATCGAATGAATTGTATTTCATTCAAGGTTGTTCGAGTGCTTGTGATTGTCGGAGGACCCCGTTGATCGATTCATGGTAGGACGTTGATCGTGGAAGGACTTTCTCGCCTTCGGTTTGAGGCAAGTTTTATACTTGTACTAGTCAATGAGATTAATGTTATCATGTATGTGTATGGATGTGTGTATCATTTCGAGACTTGGTCTCTTTATGATTTTGTTGATATCAGGGGATTGTTTGATACGATACCCTTCGGCAAATTATGCCAAATATTATTGTTGTTCGTAAATGGCCGATTTAAGGCATTGCGATACTTGTTGGTAATATATTTGTCGATAGCCGGTTCGCGGTATCGACATATCGATTGTTATTGTTGATTGATGTTCCTTTGAGATATTGTGTCGATAGCCGGTTCGCGGCATCTACGTATCGATTGTTATTATTGATTGATTTTCCGTCAAGATATTTTTGTGAATCGTCGTTATTGATATCAGTGTTTTTCTATTGATGTCGTTTTGGCCGATTGAAGGCATTGACGTATTCGATTATCATCTTCGTTATCGGTAACCGATTAAAGGTGTCGAGACATCCGTTGTATAATTGTTATCGGTTAACCGTTCTGAAGGTAATCGATATATTGAATTGGGATTATCAAAGATAATTCCCATCCGTTGTATAATTATTATCGATTGTCCGCTCTAAAGGTAATCGATATATTGAATTGGGATTATCAAAGATAATTCCCATCCGTTGCCAAAAAGATAATTCCCATCCGTTGTATAATTATTATCGATTGTCCGCTCTAAAGGTAATCGATATATTGAATTGGGATTATCAAAGATAATTCCCATCCGTTGTCAAAAATATAATTCTCATCCGTTGTATAATTGTTATCGATTGGCCGTTCTACGGTAATCGAAGTATTGAATTGGGACTATCGAGGATAGTTCCCATCCATTGAATCATTATTGTCATGTTGGCCTACTCAAGGCAGCACACTATTATTCTTGTGAACTCAGTAATTTTGTGATCGTTGAAGGTTGAGGATTCCCGAATTGTTGTGTTGTGATTGTTGCTCGTGTTAATCGGTCCTTAGGGATTTTGATCCCAGGATGGTTGATTTGAATATCGTTGGTCGTGTCGATCTTTCATTATTCGTGTGTCATCGTTCACTTGGTGAGTCGTATGATCCGTATTGGATGTGTTATCCTTTGAGTTTCGTTGTCATGTTGTATCGTGACATATCCGGAATCATATCTGCGTTCCGATTGGATATTGTGTAGGATTTTTAGCCAGGCACACGATGGTCATGCGTGGATGTTTCCGCATTGGACCGTGCACACGAGACGTAGTTCGTGAGGCTAATTAGGTACATTGTCCCACGTATATTTCTGGATTCCGTATACGGGGTGGACATGTGCACGGACACATTTCCGGATCGGGCGTACTGTGATGTCCATCTTTGAGCCGTACAATTTTTGACCGTTCATAGTCCATGTTTGATTGGATGTGTTCGACGTTTTGTGATTAAGCGTTCATACGCCAGAGGGGTATGTTCGACAGTCAGGTTTGTTTCTTTGAGATCTGTATTGTGATGATTTACAGCTTCGGGCTGTTCGGATTTCAGGCCATCGTGATATTTTGGCAGCTTCGGCTGAGGGCTTTCATGCCATTGTGATGTATTTCCGTTGGAGCCTTCGGGCATTGTGACTCGTATTTATTTCAGCGTTGGATTAGTTTACCTTCGGGTAATGTATTGTTGTGTTCTATATTGACGATTCGCCGTTGGGCACTTATGTTCTAACCTATTGAGCAGGTATTGATCGTATGGCGTGGGCATAGTATTCCACGAATGCTCGATTCTTACTTTGGTTTGTGAGCATCTCGTACTACCATTGTTGTACTGTTTATTCTGTCTTTGGATGCATATCATGTTGTGCATGTATTTGATATTCATTATTCTGGATGACTGACCCCGTGAGGGCGGAACATGTTTTCATGTTTTAGGTGCTTGCGAGGAGAGAGTTGAGACACAGGGGCATGACGATGGCGACGAGGCATTCGAGCGATACTAGTCCGAGATATTTTGGGTTCAGGTCGGTCAGACAGTTTGGAGTTCTCTAATTTTGTTCAGTCGTTGTCGTTTTGTATTATCCGAGCAAGGCTCGTGGATGTTGTTGTATTTTATTTTGGCCATGTAGGCCCATCCTTGTCGTTGAAATTCCATGTAGAATAGTATGTCGGACATCATAGTAGGGTCTGTGATTTCCTATTTTAGTCAGTTTGTTGTATTTTAGTCGTGTTCGCCTGGTGGATCACCTGGTGTGGGGTCCACGGCACTGTAATAACCCAATGGGATTTGGGGGTGTTAGAGAAGATGGTATCAGAGCATTGGGTTGTGAGATACCCTGACTTGTGTGTTATGTGGCTCTACCAAGGCAGTAGTAGCGGGGCTATCAGGTTATGACAATCTGAACAGTCGGGTTTTGTGAGTCGTGATAGTTGGACGACTGTATGAGTCATTCTTTCATCGAGTCGTCGTCAGTGAAGACTAGTATCGCAAGACCTCGAAGCTTCGTATGACCTATGTAAGGACTCTATTCTCTTTTATGTGCATACATTCATTATGTCATTGATTATACATGTTTTGTTGAAACCTGTGTGTAACATTTGTGTTACGATTCATTTATGATTATTTGCTTTAGAGCGTGTGGGCTCTATATCGGCTATGATTAGTGCGATCGATGTGATCGTTTATCTGTTGAGTATGTAAACTCGTGTTTTGCGTTGACCTAGCATTCTGGCCGTTGAGGCGTATTTGAGCTGTGGTCATGATTGAACGTTATTCTTTCAGTATGGAAAGAGGACGTGACAGAGGGGGTAGAGGCCGCAGAGTGGGCCAAAACCCAAGGCCTCGTACCAATACTTGGGTGGCTGATGAATCATTTTCAGAGTCGTGCTCGAGAACCCACCGATCGTGATTGTGCTTGGAGTGAGTTCAAGACTCATGTTAGAAAGGTATTATCCGGCTCCACTTCGTGAAGCCAAGCTGTCGGAGGTTTTGAACCCCGAATCCGTCAAGGACGAGGGTGTTATTGTTATTACTGAGAAGTTTCAAGGACTTCTTCAGTTTACTTCATCTGTTATCCGTACTGAGGCGGATAAGATCAAGTATTTTAACAAGAGGTTGAACCCGCCGTTGAGGATGCAGTTGTTCAATCACAATTGTAACTCACTTGGCGAATTCATCGAGAAGGCTCTTGGAGCAGAGCTTTCGATCAAGGAGCTTACTCAGAAGGATCCTTCAGTTTCTTCTGGTGAGAGGACTAGGATGCCGATTCGTTCAGAGGGACATCGAGCTACGACGTCCAAGAGGTCATTCTCTAGTCGGCTTCGTGCTGGGAAAACATTTTCTTCTCAGGTGACGAGTTCGATTGTTATTTGTTTTAACTGTGATTCAGCGGGGCATGTGAGTACTCGATGTACGATGCCAGCTATTATTTATTTTCTTTGTGGGAGGCAGGGACACCTTCAGAAATACTGCAGGAGTTCTAGTGCCAGTAGGTCTCGAGAGAGCTCACGGGCCTCGAGAGATTTTGTCACTTCAGTTCGTACTTCATCCAAGGGGTCATATCGGGCTTCGGGAGCCAGAGGTATGGACACCCGAGGGGAAGTAGCGAGTTCAGATTAGGGTCTTCCTCGAGTCGATGAGATCGAGGAGCTCGATGATCTGGAGGATTTTGATTTCGGGTACATTTGAGATGTAACCTTGATTTGTATTTTCCTTGTCTTTCGGATTGATGTTTGACTTGGTCTGTATTTTAGTATTGTGGTTGCGAACCATTTATGGTTGATCTATCTTGTAATGATTGTATCTGAGAATCTTGACACTTGAGTCATTTGATGTGATTTTCTTTCCTTTTGGTCCTGTACCCGAGATTTTTGTGCTGATCTGGGTAATCGTTCATTGTGATTCGAGACGTCAAGTCGTGAGGACTTGGGCATGCGGTTGATATGGTCCCGAGGACTATTCGTGCGTTGTTATTTTTCTTTTGTGGTGCGAGTCCGTGTTTGCATGGGCATCCAATGCTGACGAGAACGGGGAAGTGTACACCGATGGTTGTAGGCATGTACAATGAGCGGCTCCCTCGGGATGTGTACGCCGGTGTTACTAGTCATGTGGTTAGTACGACTTCTTGGCTGGTCTCTAGCAAGAGAATCATGATTCGGCTAATCTCGCACTTGGTTGAGTGTATTTATCACTTGATTTTTTCGCCTTGTTCAGGCAGAGGAGACGTGGGGACCCGTGGGGTCGGCCCAGTTACTCAGGCGGAATTGCTCGTATTGAGGAGTATTCCTCGAGATGTTGTTTTCTTATCCTGAGGGATAGTCCGTGTCCCGACTTGTACACCCTGAGTTTCGGGGACGAAACTCTTTTTAAGGGGGGGAGTATTTAATATTCGGGGGTAATTTTTTTTCGTGTTACTGTTGGGTTGTACGTATTCATTTGGAATTGTACAAATGTTGTTGTTTGGACCGATACAATGTATATTGTATTAGAATATTTCGGGATCGAAATATTTATACTGGTCGTCGGTTTGGTTTCGTCGTTTGGTTGTTGCTTGGCGAGTTTGGAATTTTGGCTAAGTTTATATCCATAGCGTACGCTACCTGTGTAACTTTACGTACGCTAATTTGTTACGATTACGTATGTTACGCCCTGAGGTTACGTACGTAATGCGTGGTAGGTGGTGGGAACCTTCCTCATGGTCAATTTTCGGGGCGAAGGTATCTTTGAGGGATTATTTATATATATATATATATATAGAGTTCGGGATATAGGGTGACACCTTCTTTTTTTTGTGAGGTGCCCGCCACGTGTCATTTTCTGATTGAAGCAGATGTTTTAATTAAAACACTCACCCGGCTGGCCCACAACACTTGGTGGGTGAGTGCTTTAATTAAAACATCTGCTCCAATCGAAAATGACACGTGTGCACCTCACAAAAAAGAAGGTGTCACCCTATATCCCGAATTCTCTATATATATATATATAATATGTTATCATTCACATGTATCCCTCACCTTCTCACATGTGAATGATAACATATTATATATATATATAATATATCTTCTCTCCCTCACTGTATTCTCTCTCTCTCCCATTTTCTCTCCAGCACTTTCTCCCTCTCTCGCCATCCTCTCTCTCTCGTCCTCTCTCTTCTCTCCATGTCTCCCGTTTCTTTTTTTTCCGGCGAGGCGGAGCTTGGATGGCAGCCGGCTTCTTTCCGGCGACGGACTGGAGTTGACAACCGGAGTTTGCTGACATCTCCGGCGACGACCAGAGCTCGGAGGCGGCCGGTCGGAATTTCCGGATCGGAAGGCATTACAAATCCGGTCGAGCTGTTCCGGCATTTTTTTTTTCTTCTGGCGAGACGGAGCTCAGGCGCCGGTTCTTCATGGTTTCCGGCCATGGACGCGGCTCCATTGTTTCCGGCCGGAGGAGTAGTTTCGTCCGAACGGGCAGACGGACGGAGGTTTGACATACTTCAGCGAGGAGTTGCGGGCGGAGATGGTGAAAACCGGCCATGGACGGAAGCGAGTTGGACGAAGTCCGTGGGTCAAATTTTCCGCGGCGAATTCCAAAGATGGGAGTTGTTTTTTTCCTGACTTGGTCGATCGGCTCTGGTAAGGTTGTGTGTGTTTTTTTCAGTTATATATATATATATATATATATATATATATATATATATATAACACTGGAAACACACACGAAACACACAATATATATATATATACTCAACACACACACTCTAACACAGTACACACAACATATATATATATATATAGTGTCAAATAGTGTGTGCATGTGCAGTATATATTATATATATATATATATACATATAGGGGTGGGTTATGGAGTGAAATGGTATAAGTGTAAGAAATAGGAATGATTGTGAGCCATTAATCCTTGGAGATTAATGACCCAGATTTCGTTCTGGTGTGCTAACACGGGAAACTATGAGTGCTAACGAATTTAATTATTGGGGGTACCAATGTAATTTGATTAATTTATCTTATGGGAAGTTATTAAAATCATGGGAAGTTCCTATATTCATGGGATTTCATATTTTTGGTTAATATCTATTTTTTTATGGGATTCATATTTTTTAGTCGTTCAAATATTTTATATTTTTGGTGTATTTATTTTTATTTTTTTAAAAACTAACATTATCTTTTTTTTCTATTTGATTTTTATTTTTAAAAATCAGAACTGTTGTGCTAACCATTTATTTTGTGTGTGCTGCAAATTGGAAAACAGAGTGCGGTTCTGGTTATATTCCAATTATGTGATTTTTTTGGTATGCTTTATTGTGTACAATACAGTCAATTTTGATACAATGTGTTGTGCTTTATTTTCTTGGAAGATAAATAATCATACTCGTTTTCAAGTATAGGTACAAAATGATTTTCGCGTCATTTACTAAAAAAATACAATAAATACAATAAGACTCCATTTGTAAATCCCATAAACTGCTATGCAAGCATTACATACCATATATGCTAGTATTACCTATTAAATGTGCTAATACAAATAACATTTTAATGCTAAACTCTACTATTAAAACATTAACAGAAATAAAATGTATTAACAATGCAAAATTTTACAGATTTAAGTGCTAACTATCACACAAATGACATCACAATAATTATCAAAAAAAATATTATCAAAGGTGCTAAAATTTGGGAAGAGATAAGAAGTGGGATATGAAATCCCATGATTGTAGGAAATACCAAACATAAAATCTGTATAATTACAAAAATATCCCCTCAAAAATATTCCGCGTAGCACACTTAGGCTAACTCTTTAGCACAACGTGCACAAATCGCAGCCATTAATCACCAAAGATCAAGGGCCCAGAATCATTCTTATTTCTTACGGAAAAAAGCTTTCTTACCTGAACCTATCCCTATACATATATATATATATATTATGTAAAGTGAGTGTGTGTTAGTAATGTGTGTACCGTATGTATATTATACATATATATATACATATATATATATATATATTATATATGTGTGTGTATACGGATAAATACGAGTGTAGTATGTGTTCGTGTTGGAATCGGAGTTATCTATTATATTGTTTTCGGTCGATATCGTGTTATCGAATGAATTGTATTTTATTCAAGGTTGTTCGAGTGCTTGTGATTGTCGGAGGACCCCGTTGATCGATTCGTGGTAGGACGTTGATCGTGGAAGGACTTTCTCGCCTTCGGTTTGAGGCAAGTTTTATACTTGTATAGTCAATGAGATTAATGTTATCATGTATGTGTATGGATGTGTGTATCATTTCGAGACTTGGTCTCTTTATGATTTTGTTGATATCAGGGGATTGTTTGATACGATACCCTTCGGCAAATTATGCCAAATATTATTGTTGTTCGTAAATGGCCGATTTAAGGCATTGCGATACTTGTTGGTAATATATTTGTCGATAGCCGGTTCGCGGTATCGACATATCGATTGTTATTGTTGATTGATGTTTCTTTGAGATATTGTGTCGATAGCCGGTTCGCGGCATCGACGTATCGATTGTTATTATTGATTGATTTTCCATCAAGATATTTTTGTGAATCGTCGTTATTGATATCAGTGTTTTTCTATTGATGTCGTTTTGGCCAATTGAAGGCATTGACGTATTCGATTATCATCTTCGTTATCGGTAACCGATTAAAGGTGTCGAGACATCCGTTGTATAATTGTTATCGGTTAACCGTTCTGAAGGTAATCGATATATTGAATTGGGATTATCAAAGATAATTCCCATCCGTTGTATAATTATTATCGATTGTCCGCTCTAAAGGTAATCGATATATTGAATTGGGATTATCAAAGATAATTCCCATCCGTTGCCAAAAAGATAATTCCCATCCGTTGTATAATTATTATCGATTGTCTGCTCTAAAGGTAATCGATATATTGAATTGGGATTATCAAAGATAATTCCCATCCGTTGTCAAAAAGATAATTCTCATCCGTTGTATAATTGTTATCGATTGGCCGTTCTACGGTAATCGAAGTATTGAATTGGGACTGTCGAGGATAGTTCCCATCCATTGAATTATTATTGTCGTGTTGGCCTACTCAAGGCAGCACACTATTATTCTTGTGAACTCGGTAATTTTGTGATCGTTGAAGGTTGAGGATTCCCGAATTGTTGTGTTGTGATTGTTGCTCGTGTTAATCGGTCCTTAGGGATTTTGATCCCAGGATGGTTGATTTGAATATCGTTGGTCGTGTCGATCTTTCATTATTCGTGTGTCATCGTTCACTTGGTGAGTCGTATGATCCGTATTGGATGTGTTATCCTTTGAGTTTCGTTGTCATGTTGTATCGTGACATATCCGGAATCATATCTGCGTTCCGATTGGTTATTGTGTAGGATTTTTAGCCAGGCACACGATGGTCATGCGTGGATGTTTCCGCATTGGACCGTGCACACGAGACGTAGTTCGTGAGGCTAATTAGGTACATTGTCCCACGTATATTTCTGGATTCCGTATACGGGGTGGACATGTGCACGGACACATTTCCGGATCGGGCGTACTGTGATGTCCATCTTTGAGCCGTACAATTTTTGATCGTTCATAGTCCATGTTTGATTGGATGTGTTCGACGTTTTGTGATTAAGCGTTCATACACCAGAGGGGTATGTTCGACAGTCAGGTTTGTTTCTTTGAGATCTGTATTGTGATGATTTACAGCTTCGGGCTGTTCGGCTTTCAGGCCATCGTGATATTTTGGCAGCTTCGACTGAGGGCTTTCACGCCATTGTGATGTATTTCCGTTGGAGCCTTCGGGCATTGTGATTCGTATTTATTTCAGCGTTGGATTGGTTTACCTTCGGGTAATGTATTGTTGTGTTCTATATTGACGATTCGCCGTTGGGCACTTATGTTCTAACCTATTGAGCAGGTATTGATCATATGCCGTGGGCATAGTATTCCACGAATGCTCGATTCTTACTTTGGTTTGTGAGCATCTCGTACTACCATTGTTGTACTGTTTATTCTGCCTTTGGATGCATATCATGTTGTGCATGTATTTGATATTCATTATTCTGGATGACTGACCCCGTGGGGGCGGAACATGTTTTCATGTTTTAGGTGCTTGCGAGGAGAGAGTTGAGACACAGGGGCATGACGATGGCGACGAGGCATTCGAGCGATACTAGTCCGAGATATTTTGGGTTCATGTCGGTCAGACAGTTTGGAGTTCTCTAATTTTGTTCAGTCGTTGTCGTTTTGTATTATCCGAGCAAGGCTCGTGGATGTTGTTGTATTTTATTTTGGCCATGTAGGCCCATCCTTGTCGTTGAAATTCCATGTCGGAATAGTATGTTGGACATCATAGTAGGGTCTGTGATTTTCTATTTTAGTCAGTTTGTTGTATTTTAGTCGTGTTCGCCTGGTGGATCACCTGTGTGGGGTCCACGGCACTGTAATAACCCAATGGGATTTGGGGGTGTTACAGAATCAAGGTAAAATCTCTTATAACCTACCTTGGGGGATTTGGGGGATTTCGGGTGTAATGTTCATTTTGCTTCGTGTTGTTGATTAATCCTTGATGATTATGATTAATCTCGTCATTGTTCTTGTTCTCCTACGAACTCATGGTGTATTTCATGATATTTGCATAATCGAGAGGTTTGGTTGCGATCCGTCCTCGTCGTTGTTTGATACGAATACACATAAATCGTAGGCGGGTTTTCGGGTGTTTTCCAATTCCGTATTCAATTAGAATTGGTAGTTATTGTGTTCTTCGTATCGTTAGGTTCGTGATTATCGGCTCCTAACGGTCGTCAGTGTTTTTCCTTCCGTTCGTTGCGCCGTCTTTTATTCAAGGCAAGTACTCTTGGAAACCTTTATGCTTAACGTGAAATGGTAATGTATATTGTGTGTGCTTTACTCACCTCGGGAGGGTCCGACGGGGCCTCGAGGGAATCTATGGCTTTGTCCTGGATTCATGAGTTTGTTTCGCTAGCCAGCTCGGGAGGGTCCTTAGAGGCCTCGATTGTAACACCCCCAGATCGAACCGGGAATATTACACGCTGCAGACCCTCTCCGTGAGGATCCACCAGGCTAGACATCAAAACAACACATTACATTACATACCGACGAATCAAAATAACGAACCAATAGACCGATTTGGTCTTTCGTCACTGACTTACAAATCAAAATACATAAACTCATCCAGACTCATACCCATGCAAGGGTAAAATACTCGCAACAATGAACAATAAGACAGCGGAAAAGACAATACAATGGACTCCGACTAACTGAACCCAAAACTGGCCTTCGTGTGATTAGTATCATTCGTCTTTCATCATCCCTCGTGCCGACCATGTGTCTTGCTCCCGAAAACCTGCATGTACCTGGACACAATACAGATATCCACCCCCCGATTACTCGGGGGTTAGCAAAACTCCAATGTTTCGCTAGTGCAAGTATAAAGTGCAAATACGAGCCATACACAACACGTTCCGAGAATACAACGAAAGACTTCCCGAGATATATTTAGTTAAAAATAGTTCAAGTCTTGAAAGTAGAAACGAAGCAAGTAAGCACTTTGAAAACATTTCCAAATCTCAGGAGTTTTGAAAACATTAGAAGTTGAAAAGTTCTTAATTCCTCGAAAGTCATTTACGGTCACAACCCCAAAGTTCATTTTCCAAAATGCAAATCCGTTAACAAAACGCGGGGTCCACGACCCAACCATTACGGTCACAAAACACAGGGTCCACGACCCGATCATCCACTTCAATTCACTTGCAAGGACACATTACACATAACACATTATTCCTATGCCATTCTAGCCAAACACCAAGACTCGATATATAATGTATCTCGACCCCGAGCGCAAAGCATTGTGATACTCCGGACAATATCACAACTAATCATCAAAACATCAACATCAATATCACAGAAACCACACTTGGTAACCCGTGGCCGTACCCATTAGTATCGGCCCCCAGAGGCCCCGTCGGACCGTCCCCAGGTGGGAAACCACTTTCGCGGCCGTACCCATTAGTATCGGCCCCCAGAGGTCCCGTCGAACCGTCCCCAGGTGGAAGAACATCAACACACGCACCCAAGTCCACTCCCGTGGCCGTACCCATTAGTATCGGCCCCCAGAGGCCACATGCCATCCCCAGGTGGAAGAGTAACAACTCGCAGATTACAAAACCACGACTCTCAAAGGTCAAACACACAAAATATATATAGTCGAGGTACCTTGCTAGAATGGCCACATTATCCAACACGTACTCACGACCCAGAACTATATCGATTCACAAGGGAGCACAAGATCCCAATAGTACCGAACGACACAACCCATATCACAAAAACTCGCAAATTCATCCATAACCACGGACTCCAAGCACATTATTTGACAAGAGAATTACACTTTACATTTACCGATGCCATAATTATACATAATGACATCACACGAAAGTAAGGTGATTCTATACTCGACACTAGCTCACATATTCAACTAAGCACATTAATTCCCGACACACACGGGTCACCTTTACAAAAAGCATGATGGTAAATATTCCGATTCTTTTGAAAAATGGTTATTAATATTTATTTAGCACATATCGACGATTAACAACCATAATATCCACAAAAAACGTAATGTATGGGCAAGATACTTGCCTCGATAATCGATACCGGACACTCCTACAATCACAGCTCAGTCGGGACACCTCGAACACCTATGATTCCCCGGCGAAGGAAAAGAATACACCCACGATCGAGAAGCTTGAATAAAACGACGAACGGAAGGGTTCCGACTCGAGTTCTTCACAAGAATTCGACCCTAACAACATATAACCAATAAATCATCGATCATACGAGGAAGAATAATCGTAGAACGCCCGAAAACCCCTCTATGACATTTTACCGGACACCTTCAAGGCGTCGATCAAGAACTTGACCAAAACAACGAATCGATACGATCCAACCATGGAATAACAGGGGAAATGATATAATACATCTAAATAATCATCAATCCATTATAATCCTAAGTTAAATCGGATTAATCGGACGAAAACAACCAAAACACCCAAATTCCCCAAAACTAGATTTCTAGGAAATCTGACCTGATTCGGTAGATCGGAGGGTGTTATAGGATGGATGATTGATGATATGAACTCAAAAACTTCATTGATTGATTGTCCAACAACATCTCTCCATGATTAACCAAGCTCCAGCCGCGGAAGGGAAGAAAACGAGTGAGAAAAATGGCCCAAAACCCGTCTGCAGGGCCATAAATAGCCGCACAGGTGTGCGCGGCCCAACGGGAGTGTGCGCGGCACGGGGCCAAAAATGGCTCCCGGTGATCGGCGGTGTGCAGCGGCTCGGCCGGAGTGTGCCGCGGCACCGTCTGATCGGTTTGGCGAAAAAATGCCACAGTGTGCCGCGGCCTGCCCGGCATGTCGCGGCCCACTGCTCGGCGAAGCCGCTGAGCACCGCCGGCCGTGACTCGGCGAAGCCGCCGAGCACTACCGGCCGTGACTCGGCGATGCGGCACAGGCCTGTTGCCCGCCATGACTCGGCGGGGCCAACTCCGACGGCCGAACGACCCCAAACCCGAACCGAATACGAATCGATGATAAGGTTACGACGTACTCGCAAAGACGAATCTAAGAGCTAAGAGAACACACAATTCCGACCACCAAGGCTCGGAATTCAACAACGGAAGTAATTACCCAAAACTTTGGGAAATTACGAAAATGGCCCAAAACGTCCGAAAATCACGATACGCGATCGAAACACCAAACCAAAGCTCGCAACATGAATAATAACATCAAATGAACTTATGAGAAACTCGAAACAACAGTTTGGACGAGATTCGCAAGAATCGAGCTCAAGTGCGGAAAAGTCGCTAAAAGCTCGGAACTCAACAAAACGATACCAAACGAACTCGGATGACAAAAGTGCAGAATTAATCATTCTCGAAATGACGAAACGGTCATGAGAGAGTCGTCAAAACGGACTTCCGCCGAAAAAAAGAAAATTACCGAAATTGAAATTACGGATATTACATTCTACCCTCCTTAAAGAAGTTTCGTCGAAACTTAAAACAAGTAGGAGAAGCAATATCCTGCCAGGAAAACTCAACGATATACGCAAGGAAACGCGTAACTTACACCCATCGGCGAAACGTTACAAGCAACGCAAAGGAATATACGGCGTGAAAACACGCTCCACGACGACCAACACAACGCCGCCGTTAGGGATATAATAAAACCAACAAGTGACAAGCGTCATCAAATGGATAATACAATCAAGTCAATTATCCGAACAATCACAAAACACAACGAACGAAAATCAATACGATTGACCAACCCAACGGTACATCAATCAAAACGCAAGCCAATCGCTGAACAAATACGGAATTCCACTGCCCAAGGGTTAGAAGATCGAAAACGAGACTAATTTTCCGAACTTGGAAAGGTCACAACGATATATAGATCAATTTGGGACAATATCAGAACTCGTTCGAATGACAAAGGTGGGAAACAACACCAGGTCAGAAGCATCAACGAACACAGTCGAGTCGATACGGTTGGACGAAACAGAAGAGAAAGAAAGAAAAATGTGGGTATTACATCATATCACCTTTAAAAGAGGTTTCGTCCCGAAACCTAAACAACGAGAACGAAGTGCTGGAATAGCAACCTTCCCGACCATATCCTCTTGGTCCACACCCGATCTTCATGGCCATTAGTATCGTGGTCACGATCGTGTCCTCTCGCCCAACGGCATACTAAGCGGATCCCCACCCAATACGATTGCACAATTTCGCAAAATATTATACTAAAGTACCAACTCAGCACGACATATCACATAAGGTAACCAATAACAACTCGAAAAGAGAATCCACGAGGTATCCTTTTAAAGGAAATCTTTTGAAAATCCTTGGATTTGTATGCTATTTAAAATAAACTTTAAAAGTACTTTTGGTACCTCGGGTTATTTCATCAAAACTTGCAAACAACATACTTTAACCGTCTCATTTGAAATCATTTGAAGTCATCATGCCTCTACGTATCATCATCACCGTTAACAACTAACAAGTTAACCATGCAAGATCATCAAATCATTCTTACATACTCTAACATTTCCAATTCCGAGTTTGAACTTTACATCGAGTGAGATTTTTGATCTTTCACTATATATTTTTGAAAATAAAAATCGCATTGTTTTTTGAAATAAAATATTTGTATGGTGGGAAAGATTTTTGAAAATCATTCACTCGAATTATTTGAAAATACAACAATACGTTAAAAATCATTTTCGAAAATTCTCCCAACACTTCACAAACATCAACGACGGTAATATTTTACAAAATATCTACATGTACTTTTAAACAACTCTTTCAAATACCATCGAGGTTTTATTTGAGAATCCAAGGCCGGCTTGCCAATTCCAAATAATTTTCAAAGTATACACGGAGCCGCCGATTAATCAAACCGTCAAAACTTTGTGAAGTTTCCAGGAAAGTGTTTTTGAACACACACAGCAGACATAATTTATCAATTTATCAAACACAATCAAATATCACCGAGCAATACGAAAAGTCTTAACACACATTCACGCACAACATTTGTTATCACTACACACCACGTAGAGAATACAACTACAGGTGATTGGCCGCAAAAGTTAGACCTAACGGCTATAATGCGGTTCCATAGCCTCTGCCCAGGTTGATTAGCGCGCGTTACAACAAAGATTAACGTGCGCTAAACACACCACGTTAGCACGCGTTAAGCTCGTATTAAGCCTGTGCTAACTGCTCTAATCACCAACACGATTGAAAACATATATGAGGTAATACTAGACTCGAAGATTACAAATAAGCAACAACATACGAGTCTAAATGTCATCGATTCACATAATTATAACATCTCACAAGCAACCATCAAAAGAAAATCATCCTACAAAAACGAAAATTTTACTTCTCAATAAAGAGGACTATCTCAACACATACTACCGATGGACTCAACATTCACGTTACTATTTTAATCATAAAAATGGCACCACTGCTCAACAACGAGAGCATCATCAATATGCATCTTCTGACCAACATTCATGAAACCGAAAAGTTACAAACGAGAGTCACGTCTTGAGTATATTTTGAAGACCTTATTTGAGTTAAAAACTCGAGTTTTGAAAACTTATAGTATGAGATGAGAATGAAATATCGGTAGTTTGAAGTCTAAAAATTTTCGACCTTGAGGTCATCATACACAAATCAAAATTTTTCCTCCCTTGGAGAACATTTTAAAAATTTACGTGGCTCCCCGGAAGCCTTCGAAACTAAAAATTCCAAGGTTGTTGCTCTTGCAAGAAAAATGATTTATACAAAGATACATTCAGCAATATCATTCTACATTCTAGCACAAAACGGGAATTAACAAATATATGTCACTTACTCACGATGCACCTTCAAATACTACTACATAACACAGAATCACACAGGCTCGTATAGCTCGTGGTACAACATGTAGTAGGGAGACTTACATCCACAGATCGCACGAAGATGATGGCTGCACCCTGATACTAATCACGGCCGACATTCCAAATGACGCGTCGCGACACGACATCAGTCAGACTCAATCTGACAAGACAAGACCCAACAATACACGACTGGACCCGACAACCTAGGTTTCCGCAACCTAATCTCCGATACCATAAATGTAACACCCCCAGATCGAACCGGGAATATTACACGCTGCAGACCCTCTCCGTGAGGATCCACCAGGCTAGACATCAAAACAACACATTACATTACATACCGACGAATCAAAATAACGAACCAATAGACCGATTTGGTCTTTCGTCACTGACTTACAAATTAAAATACATAAACTCATCCAGACTCATACCCATGCAAGGGTAAAATACTCGCAACAATGAACAATAAGACAGCAGAAAAGACAATACAATGGACTCCGACTAACTGAACCCAAAACTGGCCTTCGTGTGATTAGTATCATTCGTCTTTCATCATCCCTCGTACCGATCATGTGTCTTGCTCCCGAAAACCTGCATGTACCTGGACACAATACAGATATCCACCCCCCGATTACTCGGGGGTTAGCAAAACTCCACTGTTTCGCTAGTGCAAGTATAAAGTGCAAATACGAGCCATACACAACACGTTCCGAGAATATAACGAAAGACTTCCCGAGATATATTTAGTTAAAAATAGTTCAAGTCTTGAAAGTAGAAACGAAGCAAGTAAGCACTTTGAAAACATTTCCAAATCTCAGGAGTTTTGAAAACATTAGAAGTTGAAAAGTTCTTAATTCCTCGAAAGTCATTTACGGTCACAACCCCAAAGTTCATTTTCCAAAATGCAAATCCGTTAACAAAACGCGGGGTCCACGACCCAACCATTACGGTCACAAAACACAGGGTCCACGACCCGATCATCCACTTCAATTCACTTGCAAGGACACATTACACATAACACATTATTCCTATGCCATTCTAGCCAAACACCAAGACTCGATATATAATGTATCTCGACCCCGAGCGCAAAGCATTGTGATACTCCGGACAATATCACAACTAATCATCAAAACATCAACATCAATATCACAGAAACCACACTTGGTAACCCGTGGCCGTACCCATTAGTATCGGCCCCCAGAGGCCCCGTCGGACCGTCCCCAGGTGGGAAACCACTTCCGCGGCCGTACCCATTAGTATCGGCCCCCAGAGGTCCCGTCGAACCGTCCCCAGGTGGAAGAACATCAACACACGCACCCAAGTCCACTCCCGTGGCCGTACCCATTAGTATCGGCCCCGAGGCCACATGCCATCCCTGTGGAAGAGTAACAACTCGCAGATTACAAAACCACGACTCTCAAAGGTCAAACACACAAAATATATATAGTCGAGGTACCTTGCTAGAATGGCCACATTATCCAACACGTACTCACGACCCAGAACTATATCGATTCACAAGGGAGCACAAGATCCCAATAGCACCGAACGACACAACCCATATCACAAAAACTCACAAATTCATCCATAACCACGGACTCCAAGCACATTATTTGACAAGAGAATTACACTTTACATTTACCGATGCCATAATTATACATAATGACATCACACGAAAGTAAGGTGATTCTATACTCGACACTAGCTCACATATTCAACTAAGCACATTAATTCCCGACACACACGGGTCACCTTTACAAAAAGCATGATGGTAAATATTCCGATTCTTTTGAAAAATGGTTATTAATATTTATTTAGCACATATCGACGATTAACAACCATAATATCCACAAAACACGTAATGTATGGGCAAGATACTTGCCTCGATAATCGATACCGGACACTCCTACAATCACGGCTCAGTCGGGACACCTCGAACACCTACGATTCCCCGGCGAAGGAAAAGAATACACCCACGATCGAGAAGCTTGAAGAAAACGACGAACGGAAGGGTTCCGACTCGAGTTCTTCACAAGAATTCGACCCTAACAACATATAACCAATCAATCATCGATCATACGAGGAAGAATAATCGTAGAACGCCCGAAAACCCCTCTATGACATTTTACCGGACACCTTCAAGGCGTCGATCAAGAAATTGACCAAAACAACGAATCGATACGATACAACCATGGAATAACAAGAGAAATGATATAATACATCTAAATAATTATCAATCCATCATAATCCTAAGTTAAATCGGATTAATCGGACGAAAACAACCAAAACACCCAAATTCCCCAAAACTAGATTTCTAGGAAATCTGACCTGATTCGGTAGATCGGAGGGTGTTATAGGATGGATGATTGATGATATGAACTCCAAAACTTCATGGATTGATTGTCCAACAACATCTCTCCATGATTAACCAAGCTCCAGCCGCGGAAGGGAAGAAAACGAGTGAGAAAAATGGCCCAAAACCCGTCTGCAGGGCCATAAATAAAGCCGCAGGTGTGCCGCGGCCCGGCGGGAGTGTGCGCGGCACGGGGCCAAAAATGGCTCCCGGTGGTCGGCGGTGTGCAGCGGCTCGGCGGAGTGTGCCGCGGCACCCGTACGATCGGTTTAGCCGAAAAATGCCACGAGTGTGCCGGCCTGCCCGGCATGTGCCGCGGCCACTGACTCGGCGAGAAGGCTGCCGAGCACCGCCGGCCGTGACTCGGCGATCTGCGGCTGGGCCCAGTTGCCGGCCATGACTCGGCCGGGGCCAACTCCGGCCCGAACGACCCGAAACCCGAACACGAATACGAATCGATGATACGGTTACGACGTACTCGCAAAGACGAATCTAAGAGCTAAGAGAACACACAATTCCGACCACCTGAAGGCTCGGAATTCAACAACGGAAGTAATTACCCAAAACTTTGGGAAATTACAAAAATGGCCCAAAACGTCCGAAAATCACGATACGCGATCGAAACACCAAACCAAAGCTCGCAACATGAATAATAACATCAAATGAACTTACGAGAAACTCGAAACAACAGTTTCGGACGAGATTCGCAAGAATCGAGCTCAAGTGCGGAAAAGTCGCTAAAAAGCTCGGAACTCAACAAAACGATACCGAAACGAACTCGGATGACAAAAAGTGCAGAATTAATTCTCGAAATGACGAAACGGTCATGAGCGAGTCGTCAAAACGGACTTCCGCCGAAAAAAGAAAATTACCAAAATTCGAAATTACGGATATTACATGTGTTCTTCGTATCGTTAGGTTCGTGATTATCGGCTCCTAACGGTCGTCAGTGTTTTTCCTTCCGTTCGTTGCGCCGTCTTTTATTCAAGGCAAGTACTCTTGGAAACCTTTATGCTTAACGTGAAATGGTAATGTATATTGTGTGTGCTTTACTCACCTCGGGAGGGTCCGACGGGGCCTCGAGGGAATCTATGGCTTTGTCCTGGATTCATGAGTTTGTTTCGCTAGCCAGCTCGGGAGGGTCCTTAGAGGCCTCGAGTGGGATCCGTGGCTTCGTCCCGGTCCTAGGTGACGTGTGGTGCTTGATTTGCTTTATGAATGTGGCCAGCTCGGGAGGGTCCTTAGAGGCCTCGAGTGGGATTCGTGGCTTCGTCCCGGTCCTAGGCAAATTTATTGTATTTGTTTGTTTTAAAAGACATGTCTAGTTTTGGTTTTTGAAATGATATTGGTGCATGTACTATGAAATGTGTAAGCGATTGGTTTGCCTTGATTACTTGTACTAGCGTAATTGCTAACCCCTTTGGGGACCCGTTTTGGGGAAATTCTTGTTATGGATTTCAGGTTATGATTATCCGGACGAGCGGGCACCGGGACAGTACGAGGACGTTGGCCAGGGTCGTTGACATGTGCATTTGGGTCTTTTTATTTCTTTTGTCCATTTCGATTTGGTTGTTTTCACAATTATAAACTTATAGATTGTACTCGCGAGTACTTAGGCTTTTCATTTCAAACTCCGTATTGTATTACTTTAAAATTGTTACATTGTCGAGTGATGCTTATTTCGCCGGTTGCTCCGGGCGTATCATTTTATGTCATATCATTTAAATGTGTGTCCTCATTAACCGAAATGGTTAGTCGAGTGGAGTTTTCTTGATTGTTTAACACACCAATTCACAACTGGGATATTACACGCCGTAGAACCCTCGTGAGGTCTACCAGGCTAACACATGACATATAAACCACAATGTAGTCCCGAATAATGCACTCAAAAGTAAATAAGGCCGTGGCCTCGGCCAAAACATTTTTAACGTAATACATGAACAGAGGTTAAATACCAATTTATTGCCCACGCAGGGGACTTAAACCAAGTCTCAAAACAGACAGTCTAACTTCAATACTCGACAATGCAATGACAAAACATAAAAATGCAGACTCGAGCCACATCATCAAGCCAGCCCATCCTTCGCGTGCGT
The DNA here is from genome assembly GCA_033398695.1 of Orobanche coerulescens. NCBI lineage: Eukaryota > Viridiplantae > Streptophyta > Magnoliopsida > Lamiales > Orobanchaceae > Orobanche > Orobanche coerulescens. Next base: position 14,653,729 of record CM065815.1, on the reverse strand, counting down.
GTCCCGTGCCTGCCCCTCAGCCTTCCCGGTACCTGAAATGCATAAGACGCATTTCCCCCATTTAAGGGGTTAGCATTCGAATAGCTAGTGCAAGTACACAATTACATAACATTATATACAAAAACGGTTTTACACAATCATCTCAACATAAGTCATTAGCCACACATATATATTCCGGAATACTACATTGGCAATCACATCGATTTTCAGTCATCACGATATCACAAAATCACAACCGGTATCCCGTGGCCGTACCCCTTAGTATCGACCCCCAGACATCCCGTCGAACACTCCGGGTGGGATACCACTTCCGCGGCCGTACCCCTTAGTATCGACCCCCAGACATCCCGTCGGACACTCCGGGTGGAAGTTCAATCACACACGCACCCAAGTCCACTTCCACGGCCGTACCCCTTAGTATCGACCCCCAGACATCCCGTCGGACACTCTGGGTGGAAGGAACACAACTCACGCACCTAAAAATCACCATTCATCATTCATTTCGAGAATCACAATATACATAACGAAATGTAATACATGTACTTGCCTTGAATTATTGACGACGCAACGAACGGAAAGGAAAGTCACCGATGAACGCTAGGAACCAATGAAACCGAACCTAACGATTCGAAGAATACAATCACAACCATTTCTAAATGAATACGGAATTGGAATACACCCGAAAACCCGCCTACGATTCATGTATATTCGTATATAAACAACAACGAGGGCGGACCACAACCAAACCCTCTCGATTCCGTAAAAATCACGAAATATACCATGAATCCGTAGGGAAACTAAGAATATCAACAAGATTAATCATATTCATCATGAATTAATCAACAAAACGGAACGAATCGGACAAAAACACGAAAACCCCCAATTTTACCAAAAGTAGGGTTCTAAAGATCTAACCTTGATTATTTGGATCAAGGGATGATATCGGACGGATTATTGATGATATAACCTCAAGAACTCCATGGATATGTTGTTAAACAACATGGCTTCAAGCTTAGAACACGCCCGATTGCGGAAGAGGAGAAGAAGAAGGTGAAAATGGCAAGAAAACGTCTGCGGGGCCTTATATAGGGTTGGCGCTGCCGGACACGGCCGTGCCGATAGGCACGCGGTCGTGTTACACTGGCCGACAGGGGACTCGACCGTGTCCCGCTTGACACGGTCGCGGCGGAGGGCCTTCCGCGATGACCCGTCCGACAAATGACTCGGCACGACTCGACCGTGTCCTGGAACACGGTCGGGCGTGTCGGCAGTCGGTTCTGGCTTATCCGGAAGAGTTCGGCACGGGCCGTGTCAGACGACACGGTCGGGTCCTGAGACAGAAACTTTCGGCATTTCCGGACGAGTACGACATGGCCGAGTTCGGTCGGCAGTGATCGGCCAAAAACTGAAACGACCATAACTCTCTCGTCCGGACTCCGATTGACTCACCGTTTGAACCATTGGAAAGCTAACTCGATGCTCTATAATATTGCAAAGATTTAGAATTTTTGGAGTTACCAAAAATTAATGGTGATCTAACAAAGTCGAACTCATATGAGGAAAGTTGAAACAATAAACAATAACGAGATTATAGTTCAACAGTTGTGAGGAAGGACATCTTGAAGATACACGGGGGTCACTATGACCGAGAAATATACCAAAAATGAAAATACAAGGGAAAGAAAAATACCGGATATTACATTATCTCCCCCTAAAAATAAGTTTCGTCCCGAAACTTACAACACGAATAACTCGGGGTATCTCGACCTCATACTCTCCTCCGTTTCTCACGTGGCTTCCTCGGATCCATCCCTCGACCACTGCACTTTGACCAAAGGAATGGTTTTGTGCCTGAGTTGCTTCACTCGACGCTCTAAGATCTGAATCGGCCTCTCCTCGAAGGTAATGACGGGCCCCAACTCGATCTCTCCAAAATCAATAATATGGCTAGGGTCCGATACGTACTTCCTAAGCTGGGAAACATGAAATACGTTATGCACGTGGCTCAGGGACGGCGGCAAGCCTAACCGATACGCAAGCTCTCCAACTCTATCTAAAATCTCAAACGGCCCGATATATCTCGGACTAAGTTTACCCTTCCGACCGAAGCGGTAAACTCCCCGTGTCGGCGACACCTTAAGCAAGACGTGATCTCCCACCTCAAACTCCAACGGTCGGCGACGTGTATCGGCATAAGACTTCGCCGACTCTGGGCCGTCGGCAATCTACCACGAATCAAGGTAACCTTCTCCCTCGTCTCAACTATCATGTCGGGCTCGGTGCACCGATTAGCTCGACGTATCATCCCAACACAACGGCGATCTGCACCTCCTCCCATACAACGCTTGAATGGTGCCATTTTGATCGAGGCATGCCAACTATTGTTGTACGTGAACTCGATCAACGGCAAGTGTGTCTCCCAATCATCCTTCTAATCTAAAGCACGGGCTCGTAACATATCCTCTAGCGTCGTATCGTCCGCTGATCGTCCGTGCGTCTCGAGGGTGGTAGGATGTACTAAGTCTCAACTCGGTTCCCAAAGCTCTATGAATGGCCTGCCAAAAATGTGATATGAACCGGCCATCACGATCCGAAACAATACTCTTAGGGGTCCCATGCAATCTCACTATTTACGCAACAAACACTCGTGCAAGCCTCTCCAGCCCCCAAGTGTCCTTAATACTTAGAAAATGAGCTGATTTGGTTAGTCGATCAACAACGACCCAAATCATGTTCATTCCCGTCCGAGTCTTAGGCATACCGGTAATGAAATCCATAGAAATGTCCTCCCATTTCCACTCCGGAATAGGAAGTGGTCGTAACAGCCCCGCGGGTCGCTGATGCTCGATCTTAACCTGCTGACAGGTCAGACACCTCGACACAAACTCACTAACGTCTGTCTTCAAATTACTCCACCAGTAGTTGCTCCTCACATCCTTGTACATTTTACTCGTACCAGGATGTATGGAGTAAGGTGTAGCATGAGCTTCACTCAAGATTTTGTCTCGGCTCAATATCACTCGGTACACAAAGTCTGCGAAACCTCAATACTCCATCATCGTGAACCACAAATCCAGGGCTTTCCCTTTCCTCACATCCTCCCTCAATGGACCAAAAACGGATCGTCATCTGCTTCGCCCGATATCATCGATCAAGGACGAAGTGATCTCTAACGCACATAATCGGCCCCGAACTCTCGAACCCAAACCTCAATATCCCGACAAATAAAATCCCGCTGGATCCTACTCTGTGGTGTAAGTACCTCTAACATCTGCAATGCCATCGGCTTCCGGCTCAACGCATCAGCCACTACGTTAGCCTTACCCGGATGGTAAAGTATCTCGAGGTCGTAATCTTTAATTAGTTCCAACCACCTACGCTGTCTCATATTCAATTCTTTCTGACTGAAGATATACTTCAAGCTCTTATGATCCGTAAAAATCTTACAAGACGACCCATAAAGATAATGCCTCCAGATCTTTAAGGCGAAAACGACCGCAGCTAACTCCAAATCATGCGTGGGATAATTCACCTCGTAAGGTTTCAACTGGCGGGACGCATAAGCAATGACTCTATCTCTCTGCATCAAAACACATCCTAGACCAAGGCCCGAAGCATCACTATACACTACGAAGTCCTCGTTCCCCTGAGGCAATGCTAAAATGGGTGCGGTAGTCAGACGTCTCTTTAACTCGTCAAAACTGTCTCGCTCGATGCAGTCCACTCGAACTTCTGAGTTTTCTGGAGCAACTGAGTGAGTGGTCTAGCGATGTTAGAAAATCCCTCAACGAATCTGCGGTAATAGCCGGCAAGACCCAGAAAACTCCTCGCCTCCTTCACATTCTTAGGCGGCTCCCAAGCCATCACTGCCTCTATCTTCTGCGGATCTACTCGAATTCCTTCTGCTGAAATTACATGCCCGAGGAACGTCACTTCCTCGAGCCAAAACTCACACTTAGAGAACTTCGCGTACAACTGCTCAGTCCTCAAAGTGTCTAATACAATCCGGAGATGAAAGGCGTGCTCCTCCCGATTCCGTGAATAGATAAGAATATCGTCGATAAAAACGACTACGAATTTGTCTAGATACTCAATGAAAACTTTGTTCATCAACTGCATGAACAACTTTGGCGTTAGTTAGCCCGAAGGCATAACCACAAACTCGTAATGGCCATATCTCGTCCGAAATGCACTTTCGAATATCGACGTCGAATTCTCAATCGGTAGTAGCCCGATCGCAAATCAATCTTGAAAAGACTGTCGCCCCAAGCCGATCAAACAAATCGTCAATCTGGGCAAAGGGTATTTATTTTTGATGGTCAACTTGTTTAATTCTCGAAAATCGATGCATAAACGAAGCGACCCATCTTTCTTCTTAACGAAAAGTACGGGCGCACCCCAAGGCGATGCGCTCGGTCGAATATACCCTTTATCTAACAATTCTGCCAACTGGTTCTTCAACTCTAACATCTCCGACGGTGCCATACGATACGGTTCTCGAGAAATAGGGGCTGCATTCGGCTCAAGATCGATAGGAAACTCCACCTCTCGCTGCGGTGGTAACCCCGGCAAGTCGTCTGGGAAAACATCGGGATACTCACCAACAACTGGAATTGACGACATGTCAACTCCACCATCTTCCGCCTTCAGAGCGTAACACCAGTAGCCGACACAACCCTGGTTCAGAAGTTTCATCGCCTTCAAGGCGTTAATCACGCTCCCCGATCTACCCGGCTTACAGCCGACGAGAGTATGCTCGGTGCCATCCTCGGCCACGATCGAGATAGTACGAGTCCGATAGTTCATGATAGCACCGTGACGCTCTAACCAATCGTCCCCGAGGATTAAATCCTCACCCTTGAGGTCGATAATAATGAGGTTCGAGGGCCAGTCTCGGCTCCCGATCCTCACGGGGCAATCCCTAACTTCCCGGTCCCCAACCATGTGATCCCCTCTAGGCGTACCCACCACAAACGGTTCACATTCAAACAAGCAGTTAAAGCCAATACGATTCACACAATCCGATGCAATAAAGGAATGGGTAGCACCCGAATCAAAAAGCACGGAAACTGGATGAGTAAGGATCTGAGTGGTACCTGACGCCACCGGAATGTCCGCCTCCTCTGTGCGCCTCATCTGGTACAATCGGGGTGGATCAACCCGAGCTCGAGGCTGCGCGGCGATCCGGCTGTCCCCGACCTCTACCGCGACCCGAACCTGCGGAACTCCGAATAGCCGGAGTGTTATGATCCTCCGATCGGTAGTGGTAGTCGGAACTATAGCGTCCCCGGTGGCTCTCTCACAATGAGTCGCCCGATGTCGGTCCGCCCGCAAGTGTAGCAAGTGCTGGAGGAAAAGGACAATCCTTCATCAAATGCTCATATTGGTTGCGGTTAAAACAAACCACGCCACGAAGCAACGGTCTGGCTCGAACAGTTACCACGAGATCCACCGGCTGATGGAACGGCCTCTTCCCGGTATGGGAGCGAGAACTAGACCTCGGCCCGACCACCCTTCGGCCGAGAATCCACCGGTAGTCTTCGCTTCTTAACTTCCGAAACCGACTCGATTCGGAATCGCCATCTCGATCGCTAGGGCGCGATCCTGGTATTCCTTCAAAGTGGCACACATGAGTGGTGCCATACTCTGCCTAATATGCGGCTTCATGCGCATATTGAAGTAACGGATTTTATCAGCCTCCGATCTCACTTGATCTCTTACGAACCCCAACTGCTGATTGTAAGAAATGATGGCCTGAGAAATCGGCACATCCTGAGGTGTAGCGGTGAAAAACTCCACAATTCTGCGCTCCTTAACTGGCGGTGGACAATATTCTGCTTGCATAGCAGCCCTGAACTCCTCCCAAGTGGCCCGACGATATCTGGGCGCAACGGCCTCCCACCACTCCGCAGCTTCTTTATCCAGGAGGTACTGGGCAATATGTACCCTTCTGTCTTCGGGACAAGCTACGGCATCAAAGGTCCTAGACAACTGAAAGAGCCAATTCTCCCAACCGAGGGAGTCAGAAGATCCGGAGAAACGAGGAGGGTGCATCTTGGACACCGTCTGAAGCCACTTACTAGCTTCCTCTTCAGGTGTCGGGGGCGGATTCTGGCGTCCACCCTGAGCTATCTGAGCAAGTTGGGCTACTAACTGCTGAAGTACGACAGTAGCCCCGGCGTCGGCATTATTACCCGACGGCACTGAGTGAGAGGCTGAGTCCGCAGAGGACTGAGAAAGTGAGCCCTCCTCATTATCAGCACCCCGACCACGGCCTTGGCCGCGTCCCCTAGCCGGTCTACCACGACCTCTCAACATACTGAAGGAAAATAAGAAAAGGACAAGATCAGAAAGATTCACAATTCACAAAGTTGGTGACACAAGTCACGATTCCGAACAGCGCCAGAAAACGAATTACAGAGATATAAGAGTTCGAGGAGACTTACAGCCACGGGTCGCACGAAAAGACGGTAGCATGATGATATTAGGCTCAATGACTGACTCTAATGACGCAACTGACAGACCCAAAATTCACCGACAGCCTAGGTATTCAAAACCTAAGCTCCGATACCATAAATGTAACACACCAATTCACAACTGGGATATTACACGCCGTAGAACCCTCGTGAGGTCTACCAGGCTAACACATGACATATAAACCACAATGTAGTCCCGAATAATGCACTCAAAAGTAAATAAGGCCGTGGCCTCGGCCAAAACATTTTTAACGTAATACATGAACAGAGGTTAAATACCAATTTATTGCCCACGCAGGGGACTTAAACCAAGTCTCAAAAGCATACCTAACTTCAATACACGACAATTCAATGACAAAACATAAAAATGCAGACTCGAGCCACATCATCAAGCCAGCCCATCCTTCGCGTGCGTGTCCCGTGCCTGCCCTTCAGCCTTCCCGGTACCTGAAATGCATAAGACGCATTTCCCCCATTTAAGGGGTTAGCATTCGAATAGCTAGTGCAAGTACACAATTACATAACATTATATACAAAAACGGTTTTACACAATCATCTCAACATAAGTCATTAGCCACACATATATATTCCGGAATACTACATTGGCAATCACATCGATTTTCAGTCATCACGATATCACAAAATCACAACCGGTATCCCGTGGCCGTACCCCTTAGTATCGACCCCCAGACATCCCGTCGAACACTCCGGGTGGGATACCACTTCCGCGGCCGTACCCCTTAGTATCGACCCCCAGACATCCCGTCGGACACTCCGGGTGGAAGTTCAATCACACACGCACCCAAGTCCACTTCCACGGCCGTACCCCTTAGTATCGACCCCCAGACATCCCGTCGGACACTCCGGGTGGAAGGAACACAACTCACGCACCCAAAAATCACCATTCATCATTCATTTCGAGAATCACAATATACATAACGAAATGTAATACATGTACTTGCCTTGAATTATTGACGACGCAACGAACGGAAAGGAAAGTCACCGATGAACGCTAGGAACCAATGAAACCGAACCTAACGATTCGAAGAATACAATCACAACCATTTCTAAATGAATACGGAATTGGAATACACCCGAAAACCCGCCTACGATTCATGTATATTCGTATATAAACAACAACGAGGGCGGACCACAACCAAACCCTCTCGATTCCGTAAAAATCACGAAATATACCATGAATCCGTAGGGAAACTAAGAATATCAACAAGATTAATCATATTCATCATGAATTAATCAACAAAACGGAACGAATCGGACAAAAACACGAAAACCCCCAATTTTACCAAAAGTAGGGTTCTAAAGATCTAACCTTGATTCGCTGGATCAAGGGATGATATCGGACGGATTATTGATGATATAACCTCAAGAACTCCATGGATATGTTGTTAAACAACATGGCTTTAAGCTTAGAACACGCCCAGCTGCGGAAGAGGAGAAGAAGGTGAAAAATGGCAAGAAAAACGTCTGCAGGGCCTTATATAGGGGTTGACTGCCTGCCGGACACGGCCCGTGCCGATCGGCACGGTCGTGTTGCACAGCTGGCCGACAGGGACTCGACCGTGTCCTGCTTGACACGGTCGCGGCGCGAAGGGCCTTCCGACAGTGACCCGTCCGACAGCGACTCGGCATGACTCGACCGTGTCCTGGAACATGGTCGGGCGTGTCGGCAGTCGGTTCTGGCTTATCCGGAAGAGTTCGGCACGGGCCGTGTCGGACGACACGGCCGAGTTCGGTCGGCAGTGATCGGCCAAAAACTGAAACGACCATAACTCTCTCGTCCAGACTCCGATTGACTCACCGTTTGAACCATTGGAAAGCTAACTCGATGATCTATAATATTGCAAAGATTTAGAATTTTTGGAGTTACCAAAAATTAATGGTGATCTAACAAAGTCGAACTCATATGAGGAAAGTTGAAACAATAAACAATAACGAGATTATAGTTCAACAGTTGACAGGAAGGACATACTGAAAGATACACGGGGGTCACTATGACCGAGAAATATACCAAAAATGAAAATACAAGGGAAAGAAAAATACCGGATATTACAGATTGTAGCCTGGTGGGTCCCATGTAGGGGTCCACGACACTGTAATATACTCTGAATAACTCGGGGGTGTTACATAAATATGTAAAAATGTGATTAGATGTGATTAATATACTCATAGATAGTTACAAGGAAATAAGGTAATACAAGCATAAAGTATGTTTTGCAGTATACAACCCCAACAGAGAGCTACTACTCTGGCCGGGAAACCTCATACTATAATGATGCTCGTCCTGAAACCAATCGAACATCGTACCATACTGTTGAAATGTCTCATCAAATGGTTGGTACTGATGCTCATAATCCTGAAACCGCAGAGTCGGCTGAAGAGGCTGCTCAGTCCGCTCAAAAGAATGTTGAATCTGAGAATGACGGTTGTGCTGAATTTGAGAATGGTGACTAGGATAACTCTGAGAATGGTGACTGTTGGATGCACCAGAGACAGAGTGACATGGAGGGTCAGGAATCCTCCGTTGGGCGCTGTTAATAGATACAGAATAACAAGTCCGATCGGGAAACTTATTATGGCTCCCAACGGAGTAGTCCATTGGGCTCCTAGAATGCCTATGCGTAGGTCCAATGAAATCCACGATCCCTGAAAGGACCCGGCGAGAAACTCGAGTAATAAATCCTGTCTCAGACTCGTCGTACAAGATTGCCTTCAAATGGCGATCAAAGTACTCATTCCTGCTCGTGTACTGGGTGTGGTCCGGACAAGGACGTCCGTGGATACAACATACCCTCTCTGGCTGCCTCTCCCGGTCAGATGTCTCTACACCATCTACTGGTGGGGTACTCTGTCGGCGTCGCTTCGACATATTATGTGTAATTATTTTCCCAGCAACCTTCTTCAACCTATCCATAACTTTCTTTAATTCCTCGGGAATTTCACCAAAAATTCGAGTTCCTTTTGTATTTTTTTTGTGATCAATCATAACTGCAGCATTGTCATCATATCGTATTATTATACCGTCGTCACGTTTAAGTTCTTTACAGGTACGAACAACTACAACTCTAACTACTTCTGATTTTTCTAGGGTCATATTTGGTACTGCTTTTTTGATCACAACAACAATGATGTCATCAATATTAGCATATTGACGATTACTAACTCTTATGATTCGAATACACATCAATTCTCGAGCCCCGCTATTATCCGTTACATTTACATAGATCTGAGGTTGAATCATATCAATTTTTAGTCTATTCTTCTAATGCAAATGATGAAGAAAATAAAAAAATATTGTTTTGTCTAAAAAAATAAATCCGCAATTGTGTTTTATTCCAAGACTTATTTATGTCGGTTCTACGTTTTTATCTAGAACTAATAAATTGAGTTCGTATAGGCATTTTGGATGCTGCTATTAAAATAGCTCGTCTAGCTATATTTTCTTTTACTCCACCCATTTCATATAGTATTCGTCCTGGTTTAACAACAGCTACCCAATATTCAGGGATCCTTTCCCCGAACCCATTCGTGTCTCAGCTGTTCTTACTGTAACCGGTTTATCTGAAAATATACGGACCCATATTTTTCCACCGCGCCGTGCATTTTGTGTCATTGCTCGTCGGCTTGCTTCTATTTGTCTAGATGTGATCTAAGCGGGTTCAAGTGTTTGAAGAGCATATTTGCCAAAACAAATATTATTACCGCGATAAGATATTCCCTTCATTCTTACTCTATGTTGTTTACGGAATCTAGTTTTTTTGGGGTTATAGTTGATGGTTGTTTCGGAATTCCATCTCTACTACAGAACTGGACGTGAGAGTTTCTTCTCATCCCGCTCCTCGCGAATAAAATAAAAGGATCTAATTTATAAAAATAGTTTTTCTAACGTTTTAATAACTTTTTATTTTCTTTTGTCCTTATTTTTAAAAAGAGTAAAAAAAAAAGAGAACTTTTTTTCGCGGGCGAATATTTACTCTTACAATTTATATTTCAATCGTAGCACTTGTTCGTGACTTCACATAATAGATGAATTGAATTCCGGTTCATTTCGCCATCCCAACTAGTGAATCAATAAGATTTGCTCAATAAATTATTTTGTATTCACAGGTTTCATCGTTCCCACCGCTTCGTACTTAATGATTAGGTCATAATTTTACAACGAAGCTCACAATACAATTTTTGAGTCAACCTTCTCAGCCTTTATTGGCTCTAAGCTCTTTATTTTTTCTTTTATTACATAGATTCATTTAATATTTTATTATGTATGAATCAATGAGTATTGATGCTTTATTACACTGTCTTTTATAAGAATGCCTCATAAGACCTTACATATTAGAATTCTATATCATTGATATTTTTTCTCTCTTTTTCTCATCTTTCCATTTATACACACGCTATAAATCTGTCTTTTTTTTTAAACTTAGAATAAAAGTTTATTCAAGAAAATTTTAGTTGTTACAAAGATATGATAAATTTAGCATATATTGACTGGTTCTTTAGATTTAGATAATACGAAGTGATGAGTTGGTTTTCCAACAGATTACCGGGCTAGTCTTTTTTAATCCTAACAAAACCAACGAGTCACACACTATAAGCATAGCAATTATATCAAAAGGTTAATCAATTTTTTATTTTATTCTTATAGAATTAATAATTAATTTGATTGATTATAAAACGAATGAACCAATTTTTCTCTTTTTGTTCTATGCTATTGATAGAAGAGAAAAGTAATTAAAGTTTGTTTATTACTCATACTTATCTATAAAAATCCAACTTTTGATGTCTAATACTCCATAGATAGTTGATAAGTGTCAGTTTTATACACTTATCCATGGTTTGTATCGATAAAATTCACCCATAATTGAGCTAGTCTACTCGGTTTTTGCTTTTAATTAATTAGTTTTTAATAATTTTATTTTTATCGGATGATGATCGGATTAAATAACTGATTTACTCAAGAAATAACATGTTTATTAAATATTCTCTATGTTGAATTTTGATATATTCATGTTGTAGGGCTTTCCGAGATGAATTCGGCAGTCTTTCCGGATTCAAAATCAGAGTTATATATCAAAAGTTATCATCCGAAGAAGATTTGGGGCAAAAACGCAAAGTCTGAGAAATTCTGGGCTGAAAACGTAACTCTCAAAGCAACCAGTGAACAAATTGACGAAGCCAAGTTACGGCCGTAACTACAGAATGTTACGTAGTAAGTCATCCAATTACGGCCGTAACTCCTTAATGTTACGGCCGTAACTCTTGACAGATTGTTAAGATTTGTCTAATTTTTTATACTTTTTGTGTATTATTGAGGGGATGGCTGGCATTGATCCGATCTATTGTAATAGTGCTGGAGTTTTGGAGCTATTAGATGACTTTAGGTGTATAAATAGACCCCTTAGATCCTTCATCATTCATCATTCATCATATAATTTTTCACTTTTTGTAAACTTTTCTTTTTGTGTGAAGAACACACTTGTGTTCTTGAGTGATTTGTGTGAGTGTGGTATAGCATATGTTGTTCAGAGAGTTTATTGCTTCTTTCTCCTTTATCCACTAAGGGAGTGAGGATCAATTCTTTCTCTTGATTCAACTAATAATGACCACACAAGCTTGTATTATGTATAATAAACCCTTCATGGGCTAGGTTACCTTTAGTTGAAATTATAAACAAGGTTAGTCATGTTATTTATATCTGTATAAAAGATCTATTGTGAATTACTTATTATTGTGTGTGATTTTCATTGTTTTAACAATCTTTATTTATTTGGCCAATAAATGACGATATTTATGGTCTTCATATGTTTCCAAAGAAAATATGTTTGATTAGATCAAATGATCTTCACTCTAAGTTGTTCTAGGGATAGAAATATACCTCTAGACCTTAGATGATTCTTTGAGTCATTTTCATAAATCCTAATGCTATGTATTGAATCCAATCAACATAGAAATATAGTGGATTGATTCAATATGTAAGGGGCGTTTTATAGTTCGAAAGAGAAACCGTCTTTTTAAGGAAAATCGAATCTACACAACATAATAAGTAAATTCATCTTATGATCTCCTATACATCTACTATAACTAATGACGAACTAAATTTGTAATCCCAACTATTTCATTTTATCGTTAATCAATCTATTATTATTGCTATCTTTTTATTTGTTTATAATTTTAGAACTATTATTGCATTATCTTTGCAATTATTAAACCAAACTCTTTAATTGTGTGTTTCACTTATCTTAGTATCTATAAAAATAGATTAATAGTGTATAATTCAAATTATAACCAAACTTCCTCGTGAGATCGATAAACCGGACTCAAAAAGTCCACTTTACTACTTGATACGATATCGTACACTTGCGATAGTTACACTAAGAACGTGTCAATAGTCTGAGCTGTATAGGAACAATAATCAATTTTAGCTCGAATAGTTTGTAGGGGAACCCTACCTTCTCTGATCCATTCGACACGCGTAATTTCTTTTCCGTCAATACGACCTGAAATTTGTACTTGAATTCCTTTTGTATTTGCTTGTTCAGTTAATTCAATAGCCTTTTTCATTGCTTTTCTAAATGAAACTCTATTCTTTAATTGGTCGGCTATAAATTCTGCAATAATATTGGGGTTTCTATAAGGCTTTGTAATTCTTGTGATAGCAATGTTAAATTTTCGTTTCACATAATGAAATTCTTTTTGTAGATTCATCTGTAATTCTTCGATTCTTCTAGGTCTACTTTCGATTAATAATTTGGGGAATCCCATAAAAATTATGACTTGAATCAAATCGATTCTTTTTTTTAATCTCTATATGAGCAATTCCTTCAATGTTGGAGGAATTGCCCACTTTCTTTTGTACATAATTTTTGATGAAATTTCTTATTTTTTGATCTTCTTGTAGACTCTCAGAATATTTTTTTGCTTGTGCAAACCAAATAGAATGATGATTTTGGGTTGTACCAAGTCTGAAAATAAGTGGATTTATTTTTTGTGCCATACTACCCCATTACTATATACATCAGTTGTCTTTTTCCATATAGGGTTCTTAAAAGAATATATTTCTTCATATTCATCTAAAGATATATCTTTCACTACAATAGTTATATGACAGGTAGTTCTTTTTATTACATAAATGCGCCCACGAGCTCGCGGTTTGAATTTTTTCGCGATAGTACCCTCATTAATCTCAGCTTTACTAATTACTAAATTAACTGCAGCGGAATCCATACTGTAAGCAGCATTTGATGCTGCAAAATAAACTAATTTTAAAATTGGATAACATGATCTATAACGCATGAGCTCGAGTATCATAAGTGTTTCTTCATAAGAACGTCCACGAATTTGATCAATTACTCTTCTTGCTTTTGTCGGCAGATAGAGATATATGTCGACATAAAGCGTATACTTCAGTTTTTTTCTTTTTATTTTTTAACATACACATAAGGTTTCTCTTCTACTAATAATCATAAATACTTATCTATATCTTTATGTTTTTTTATATATTTTTAAAAATAAGATTAACGACGAGATTTTATATCACTTTTTGGTTGTCTTCGTGACTTTAAAGTAGATACAAATTCTCCTAATTTGTGACCTACCATATGATCTGTTATATAAAGAGGCAAATGTTCCTTCCCATTATGAACGGCAATCGTATGGCCGATCATTGTAGGTAGAATGGTAGATGCACGGGACCACGTTATTATTTCTTTTTCTTCCTTTTTATTAAGATTGTCAATTTTTTTAATAGATGATTGGCCACAAAAGGATTTTATTTATTGAACGTATCATATCTTGCTCCTTTTTTTGTAAAGACAAAGAAAGACATTCTTTCTTCTCGTCTATTTACTACATCGACGAATAATCAAATTATCACTATATTTATTCCTTTTTCTACTTCTTCTTCCAAGTGCAGGATAACCCCAAGGGATTATGGGTTTTTTCTACCAATTGGGGCTTTCCCCTCACCACCCCCGTGGGGATGGTCTACAGGATTCATAACTACTCCTCTTACTACATGACGCTTACCTAACCAATGTTTGGATCCATCTCTACTCAAACTTTTATGTTTTGCCCTAACATTTCCCACTTGTCCGATTGTTGCTGAGCAATTTTTGGATATCAAACGGACCTCCCCAGAAGGTAATTTTAATGTGGCCCATTTCCCCTCTTTTGCAATCAGTTTCACTACAACACCCGCTGCTCTAACTAATTGTCCACCCTTTCCAAGTGTTATTTTTATATTATGTATGGTTGTGCCTAAGGGCATATCGGTTGAAGTAGATTCTTCTTTTTGATCAATCAAAACCCCTTCCCAAACTGTACAAGCTTCTTTCCAAAGCATACGGCTTTCTGTATGTAGATGATGATATCTATACAGATGGATCTTTATATATCGTATAATCAATGAAGTACCACGTGGGTTAATATCCATATGAATCCAACGAATCACTCATGGTATGATCTTCTACACCCTAGGTCTTCCCGTTCCGTCATCTGGCTTATGAATCCTTTCTCCCATTCTTTGTTTGGTGGAGCTATTCCCATGTAGCATTCAGACCGAATGACTCTATGAAATTACGTCAATACTTCCACATATTATGTGTAACGTAGGAGACATATTTATTTTTACCCTGTGGAATCTTTAGAATTCCCACTGCTTAGATTTCAATTCGCCTTTGAGCATCAAATGAAATGTGAATAACCTATCCTTCTCTCTTTAAAAGAAAGGGCGTTTCCGGTTCTGTCGGTGCTTGAAACAATCTTGTCTTCTCCATATTACTATATCTCTAGAGTCAATAATTTTATATGAGTAACTACTGAACTCAATCACTTGCTGCCGTTACTCTTCAGTTTTCTGTTGAGGTCTATCCTGTAGAAGTACTCAAATTGGATCAGTGATCGATTTCTACGTTTCGTTGTAAACCTAATTGGTTACTTCCAATTACGTAAATCAATAGTTCAAACCGCACTCAAAGGTAGGGTATTTCCCATTTTTATAGGAACTTCTGTACCAGAAACAATAGTATCTCCAATTATAGTCCCTCTGGGATGTAAAATATATATCTTTTCACCATCCCCACAGTGTATGAGACAAATGTATGCATTTCGATTAGGGTCATATTCTATGGTTACGATTCTACCATATATGTCTTTTTCATTCCGTCTAAAATTGATTTTACGGTATAGACGCTTATGACCTCCACATCTATGTCTTGCGGTAATGATTCCTCTGGCATTACGACCTTTACTACGATGATGCTGTCCATAGATCGAATTATTTCTTGGATTGGATTTCACTTGACTGTCTACGGTTCCATTGCATGTGCTCGCAGTAGAAGTTTTGTATAAATGTATTGCCATGCTATTAAGTAAGTATTTTGAGTAAAGTTCTTTTATTTTTAAGAGGTGGAATAGAATAACCCAGTTAAAGCATGCAGTTCTTATGAACTAATTTTTTTACATTTGTTAGACGCAGCTGGTTTATTCGGTGGCTCCCTATAAATGAATCTGCTAATGAAGGTTACAAGTTTGGTCAAGAGTAAGAAACTTAAAATATCGTAGACGCTCATGGTTATTTTGGCCGATTGATCTTCCAATATGCTAGTTTCAACAACTCTCGGTCACTACACTTCTCCATAGCCGCGTGGCCTGTAGTGAGTATCACTCTAGGTATCAACACTATAGCTTTTTTAATTTCAATGGTTTCAATTTCATTTCAACCAATCCATAGTTGATAGTCAATGCCGTGTAATTAATACTTGGGCTGATATAACAACCGGTGCTAACCTTAGTATGGAAGTTATGCATGAACATAATGCTCATAACTTCCTTTTAGATCTAACTTTGAGAGAAGCCCAACAATAAGACTTAGTCTTAGTTTATAGGAGGTTTTGAAAATATAATAGATTTTTGGGGGATTGATTAATAATTGAGTATTATTTTGAAGTTATTTATCTATTTACATAACAGGGCGTAATGAAATTATTGAAATTTAACCTTTTATTTATAATTTTTCTAAAAACTAATATAAAAATATTTTTATATTATTTTTAAGTAATTAAATTTTTAAATGAATTAAATAGTAAAATAGTAATAGTAGGGGGCGGATGTAGCCAAGTGGATTAAGGCACTGGATTGTGAATTCATCATTATGCGGGTTCAATTCCCGTCATTTGCCCACTTCTTTTTACTTTTTACTTTACTGTTCAAATATTACGTATATGATATGAATATATCACACTGATTCGTTATGTATGGATGATAAGATTCCAATTGATACAGAGCCTATTTTAATAGACTTATTTATTGGAGGGTCACGTTGTGCATCCAGTCGGAATTGAACCTACGAAGTCGCCAATTATGAGTTGGGTGCTTTAACCATTCAGCCATGGATGCTTAACAGGATCCTCGTACATGGTGAATAACCAAATTTCAATTTTAATTTAATCTTTATGATAAATCCATTTTTATGGAGGAGGAATATGACAGAACATGCATTCAAATTCTAGATTTTCGAATTGAGAGAGATATTGAGAGAGATCAATAATTCTCACTATTTCTCAGATTCATGGCCGCAATTCAATTTAGTAGGGTCTTTCATTCACATTTTTTTCCACCAAAAACGTTTTCTAAAACTCTTCGAATTTTTAGTATCATACTTTCTTCACGCAATTCACAGAGATCAATAAGCAATCGATATTTCACGATCAAGGGTGTAATACTCTTTGTAGTAGCAGTCCTTCTTATATATCGTATTAACAATCGAAATATGGTCGAAAGAAAAAATCTCTATTAGAGGGGGCTTCTTCCTATACCTCTGAATTCCATTGGACCCAGAAATGATAGATTGGAAGAATCGACTAGGTCTTCCAATATCAATAGGTTGATTGTTTCGCTCCTCTATATTTGAAAAGGAACAAAAATAGAATCAGACCGATTCCCGAAACGCATTTTTGGATATTCCTCAATGTCCCGGCTATTTACGGAACGTGAGAAGTCGATGATAATCATCGGCTTCCAGAAGAAATCGAAGAATTTATTGGGAATCCTACAAGATCAGTTCGTTCTTTTTTCTTTGATAGATGGTCAGATCATCTGGGTTCGAATCCTACTCAGAGGTCCACTAGAGATCCAAAATTGTTGAAGAAACAACAAGATATTTCTTTTGTCCCTTCCAGGCGATCGGAAAATAAAGAACTGGTAAATATATTCAAGATAATTACGTATTTTCAAAATACTGTCTCAATTCATCCTATTCATCAGATTCGGGGTGTGATAGGGTTCTGAAGGATGAACCGGATATGGACAGTTCCAAAGGGATATTTCAACAAGAAATGGCAGATCTATTCACCCTATCAATAACCGAGCCGGATCTGGTGTATCATAAGGGATTTGCCTTTTCTATTGATTCCTACGGATTGGATCAAAAACAATTCTTGAATGAGGCCAGGGATGAAGCGAAAAGAAATATTTATTGGTTCTACCTCCTATTTTTTTGTGATATTATTCAAGACGTTTCTGATCTATTCATCACGAGCAATATATTATATTTGAATCCATTCGTTTTAATGAATAGATACGATTTAAACTTCTACAATGAATATGGAATTCAAAGGGATCAAGTAGTAACGGATATTATGAATCATATAACTATCCCCACAATTAAATATACGATCAACCAACATTTATCGAAATTGAAAAAGAGTCAGAAGAAATGGTTCGATCCTCTTATCTTGATTTCTCGAACCGAAAGGTCCATGAGTCGGTATCCTGATGCATATAGATACAAATGGTCCAATGGATCAAGAATTTTCAGGAACATTCGGAATATTTTGTTTATGAGCAGAAGAGCTGTTTTCAAATAGTGTTCGATCAATTACAATATCAAGATTCGATTTATTGGTATGAGGTTACAAAAGAGTTGTCCAAGTCACTTCCTTTCTTTTTGTCCAAGTTTTTTTTTTCTTTTTGTCTAACTAACTTTCTTTTTTATTTGTGAGTTTGGGGAATATTCCCATTCCTGAGAATGATGGTTGTGCTGAATTTGAGAATGGTGACTAGACTGACTCTGAGAATGGTGATTGTTGGATGCACCAGAGACCGAGTGACGTGGAGGGTTAGGAATCCTCCGCTGGGCACTGTTAATAGATACAGAATAACGAGGCCGATCGGGAAACCTATTATGGCTCCCAACAGAGTAGTGTAGTGGGCTCCTAGAACTAGGGGTCTTCAAAACTACCCGACCCGACTGACCCGGCCCAATTACCCGACTACCCGGTAACTTTTTACCAGGTAATTTTTTTTAACTACCTGGATTTAGCGAGCCGGGTACCCGACCCGCTAATTATGTGAGTTACCGGGCCGGGTAATGGGCCGGCCAAATAAAATTACCGGGTACCCGACAACCCGATAAATTTTTTTATTTTTTCTTATTTTTTTATTTTCTAACTACATATTTTATTTTAACCATTTTAAAAATTATGTATAGAATTAATATGTATTTACTTATATTTTAATAATGTTAACATTACAATACCTATGTAATTTGGTCCATATTAAGCTTATGTTCTAATTTTTCTTCCTTTTCATGAATCATATTTTTTTATAATTTCAATCTCATTAACTATTTTAAATTATGACATCAAAATTACAAAACTGAGTATGTATTAATATATAGTAGTCTAATTTCAAAGTGAATAGATTAAATGTTTCATATAATATCTTAATATGTTAGAACTAATGATAATAAAATGAATGTTATAATTATTGAAAATAATTTTCTTACTTTTAATTTAATTTTTTCTGTAGAATCAATCGAGCAAATAAATTAAATTAAAGTTAAATTTTCTAATATTTGATTTAATCATAATGCATGACTTAAAAAGTAAAATCAATTCTTGCTAATTTAAAACTAAATATTTTTGTTGAACTAAAAGTTGAAAAAATATAGCAAAAATATCATATATATATATATATAATTATAATAATAATAATATATATGATTAAAAAAACTTGAGTACCCGGGTACCCGGGTGACCCGACCCGGGAAGTCGGGTACCCGAAAAAGTGGGTACCCGGATTTTATGGGCCGAGCCATGGGCCGCCTAAATAGGTACCCGAAAAAGTGGGTACCCGAAAAGCCGGGTACCCGCTTTTGAACACCCCTACCTAGAAAGCATATGCGTAGGTCCAAAGAAATCCACGATCCCTGAAAGGACCCTACGAGAAACTCGAGAAATAAATTCGGTCTCAGACTCGTCGTACAAGATCGCCTTCAAACGGCGATCGAAGTACTCATCCATGCTCGTGTACTGGGTGTGGTCCGGACAAGGAAGTCCGTGGATACAACACACCCTCTCTGGATGCCTCTCCCGGTTAGATGTCTCTGCACCATCTACTGGTGGGGTACTCTATCGGCGTCGCTTCGACATATTATGCGTAATTATTTTCCCAGCAGCCTTCTTTAACCTATCCATAACTTTCTTTCTCGGCTTCGGCGTAGGCTCATCCTCATTGTTCTTCACAGCTATTCGTAAAGGCTTTAGGAACTTAACATCAAATGGCGAGCCATTCTCAAAACTCAGGTAGTAGTACTCATCCTCATCCTCCTCCAGATGTGGTGAAGTGGGAAGTACTTTGTGCTGCAAAAAAGTCATTAAAGCATACAATTAGAATAAAATCACATGACGTTGAAGAAATGAGTGAAGTCACAAGAAAACACTTTTATAAATTTACGTACCTTTTCATCGAGGATATGAGTGAAATCACATAACATCTTTCTCGTAGTCCACATCAAACACTGGGGAACTTGGACAGATTTATCACGAATTCCACACAATTCTCCCAATGAAGGAGTCATCTCGTATGATCATATCCGTATGGCCCAAACCGGACCATAGAAGTGATAGTCCTTATGTTTATATCTCTCCTTCATATCCACATTGTCTATGTAGTAAGACAAAACCCCAAAGCCATAAGAACCCCAAGAAAACATATCTCACTATTCGAAATCCTCATCCAATGGACATGTCCATGTCTCGACCATCATGTCATCACGGCATAGGATAAAATAGTAGTATATCATCAAACTGACAACCTTCACATAATTTCTTATGTCTCTACCAAAATCTCGAGTATTGAACTTCTTTCGCAGAACACTAACCTTAATATTTTTTCCATGGAGTATTCTGTGGAAAATACCATCAGACCGAAGGAGATGATCGTCCTGTGGATGAGAGGTAGAGTTTCCAAAGTGCAGTCCAGTGATCATAACAAAATCGCAGGCCGTAAAATGAATGGTCCTCCCGCAAACTTGGAAATACGACTCACCGGGGGATTTGTGTTAGGATTGTATACATCAAAGCATACTTTATGCTTGTATTACCTAATTTCCTGGTCTTTATATATGAGAATATTTAATTCATTTATCACATGTTTTGCATATTTATTCACGCTATGGTTATGCAAATGTTGTCTAAATTACTTTATATTGTAGATAATGTGGTGTGTCGAGTCACACAGAAGATCACATTATTGGTTCCTTATATAGTAATAATTAGTTCACAACCTATATAACATTAGACCGTTATGTGAGAGGTTGTAATACATGCTTGAGATTGGTTGGTCTTGACCATTAGCATATATTAGCGTATTCGGTATACGTTGAACAAGATCGAGGTGAGATAGATTCTTCTGTACTGACTATAAGAAGAACGTACATCTCAGACAATTATTATTTCTTAATTCTAGTGATTAATATTTAATTATATATTTAATATTTATTGCTTTGATTTATCATGGGTGAGAGCCAAAATGATTGACTCAATATGCTCGATATTTTGGGAAATATTATTATTTATATATTAATTAATATTATAGCTAGAAATCGTGTCCCTGTAATATCCGCAATTTCGGACTTCCGGTAATTTTCATTTTTCGGCGGAGGTCCGTTTCGAAAACTCGCTTTTGACCGTTTCGTCATTCGGAGAATATTTAATTCTGCACTTTTTGTCATCCGAGTTCATTTCGGTATCGTTTTGTTGAGTTCCGAGCTTTTTAGCGACTTTTCCGCACTTGAGTTCGATTCTTGCGAATCTCGTCAAAGCTATTGTTTGAGGTTCCCGTAAGTCCGTTTAACTTTGTTAGACGTGTTGTGAACTTCGGTTTGGTTATTCGACCATGTATCATGATTTTCGGATGTTTAGGCCGTTTTTGTAATTTCCTATAAGTTTAGGGAATTTGTTCCTTGTTCGGTTTTGATCGTGTACCTCGGACCGTTTTGGGTTACTGGTTATTGTTTCTCGTTGTGTGTATTTTCCTCGGACTGTTGGGTCGGCATATCGTGTTTTGGTGATCGTCTTTTCGTTTTTGGTAGCGTCGTTTTACATCGAGAATGCATGCAGCCGGGACTGTGCAAAACGGCGCAAGACCCGCGGCATTTTGCGCCGTGTGCGTGCGCCGTGTCGCCAGGGGGTCGGCACTGTCCGAGAAACGGCGCAAGACCCGCGGCATTTTGCGCCGTGTCTGTGCGCCGTGTCGCACAGGGGTCGCCATTGACCCGACAACACGGCCCGAACACGGCGCTATTTGGACCGTTTGTTGCGCCGTGTTACATCCCGGTATATAAAGGACAGACGGGTGTTTTAACCCCATTTCTTCCTTTCTCTCCGTTTCTCCACTCTCTCCTCGCGACTTTGGGCGATTTCAACCAGATATTGCGATCTAGCATCTTATAACTCGGATTTGGACATTCTAACACGAATCAATCATCTTCCTTCCACCATTCCATCGTTGAATTGAGGTAATTGGTCATTATACCTAATTTTAGGGTTCTTGGCTATAATTCATTTTTCCTTTCGTTTTGCTTCGATTGATGATGAACATTAGTTGGGTAATCATGGTGTTATGTTTTCCTAGAACTTTAGCGGATAAATTCCAAGTTTTTCCCTTCGTTGATCGAATTTGAACTTTATGCCTCAATAGTGTTCGGCGGATGGTCCCTTAGGATAGAACGTCGATTAATTCGTGGTTTCTCAGTGGAATTGTAGTTGATTGAGTCTTTATGTTGTTAGGGTCGAATTCTTGTGAAGAACTCGAGTCGGGACCCTTCCGGGCGTGGTCTTCGTCGGGGTCCGAGCTTCCCGGTCGAACCGAGTTCTTGGAGCGTTCGGTAGCGGTTATTAAGGCAAGTATCTTACTATACGACTTGTATCTTGCGACTAGTAATTACGTATGAGATGTATAATGACTTTGCTTGCCTTCGTAAATATGTTCCGTTTGAGTTGGTTGTGTTTTCCGCAATTTGAAGGCTTTGTGATAATAGTGTTATATCAGTATACGTGTTAGGCGTTGTGCCATTTGTGCAGGAATGCGACGTACATATGGGATGGTTGTACACTTGGTTGTACAATGTATTGTGTATCGAATGTGTGTTATGTTGGTTAAATGTCGTTGATTGATGATAGTTGTTGCGAGTGTCGAGGTTGTGTTATTTGCGTGCAATGTACGATTTTGTGGTGATCAAGGTGATTAATTAATTGTGCTCGTTGTTGTATGTAATGTGAATGTGAATATGTGTGTGACCGCTAAGTTCACTCGTGTTGGTTCGACGGGACCTACGAGGATTCGTGGCAGTGGACTACGGGATCAGAACTTAGTGAGGTGCGAGGTCCAATCGTGGCTTTGATGCAGCGAGGCCTACGATAACGCATGGCAGTGGACCATGAGTTTCGGACACAGTGCGTCCAACCGGGTGAGCTCGACGGGGCTTACGGTGACACGTGGCAGTGGACTACGGTGTCAGGACTGTGTGTGTGATTGTTGTGATTGATATAGTCCGTGTGGGTTGTTATGCCTACGGAGACACGTGACAGTGGATCACGGTGTCGGAATTGGTTATGATTGGTTAATAGTCCGTGTGGGTTGTTGAACCTACGGAGACACGTGACAGTGGATCACGGTGTCGGAATTGATTATGTTTGTTTAATTATGCGTGATGTAGTCCGTGCGGGTTGTTGAACCTACGGAGACACGTGACAGTGGATCACGGTGTCATGAGCATGATACTTTTCAAATCAAAGTTTTTACAGGAAAAGTTTTAAGAAAGAATGTTGGGCCGAGCCCCACGAGATTTATGGAAATGTTTCCGGTATTGTAAACGGTTGAATTATGAAACGAGTTTTGGGTTAAGGCCCTTAAGTTTTTCGAAAGGTTTTGTGAATCAGGACTTGAGGTCTTAAGGTTTTGAAATATTAAAAATTCCCGAGATGATAATCTTATTTTCGAATGCTTCATAGCTTATCTTCTCTTGTGAAAACCTCCAGAATATTTGATACTTGATTATTATATTTGATCACGATTATTAATTGCTTGTTACATTTCGTATGATTTGATACTTGCACTAGTAAAACAGTGGAGTTTTACTAACCCCAGTAATCGGGGTGGATGTCTGCTTTGCGTCCGGTACATGCAGATTCGGGAGCAACACAGGATTGGCACAAGAGGATGACGAGATGCGATACTAATCATGAGTCGAGAGTTGTTTTGATTTTTGTTGTGTTGTCAGAGTTGATTTCAGTCTTCCGCTGTATTGTATTTCGACCCCTGTGTGGGTAATGTTATTTAAGTCAGTTTTGTCGATTGGGTTGTGTGACCTCATCGGTCTGTGTATTCACGTGTAAGTGACCATATCGGTCTGTATCATTTTATTGTTTGACCCTGGCTGGTCAAGCATTTGGTTGTTTATGGATGTTTAGCCTGGTAGATCCTTGTGGAAAGGGTCTACGGCGTGTAATATTCCCATACGGTTTTGGGGGTGTTACAGTCCCGACCAGTCGGGTTGATCATTTTCCTTAAGGGCACTCGAAAAGATTATTATATTAAACCCTGCAGGTGGAATTAATTTTTCGATTTAATAATAACAGTCGAGTGGTATACTCATGTATAACACATTAATTAATTAAAAGTTGTTAGTAGCTTAAAATAACTAATGGACATGGAATATCTTAAACACGGGAAATAATTAATTCAAAAAGGAGCCAAATTTCGTAATTTGGGATTTTGATAGGAAGTGCAATATCAACCTTTTAGTGGACTAAGTTGATATTAATAGAGTCTTCATATTAGGAAGAGTCCTAATATTGGAAAGAAGATATCTATTGGGAGTCCTTACCTTGTCCTCCTTAAGGTCCCTAGAGTAGCCCAAAACACCTATATAAGGAGTATATGGGGGGGGGGCGATTTTTCTACACTCTTGAACAAGAAATTTTCGATTTTTTCATATTTTGTGTTTAATTGTCGATCTTGACTTGTGTCTTGGATTCCACAATTTAACTAACACAATATTTTTCTAAATACTAAAATATTCAAGAAAAACAGAGAGAAAAATTCGCAAGGTATTTCTTGGGAATAATTCAGCCGATCCATATTGCTCTCCGAGTAGTCCGGTAGATTGTTGCCCACACGACATCCGGATGTAGTCGGGATATACTCTAGAAGACTTTGAGGTAGAAATACAAGTAGATCAATGAAGAATACAGGGAGGTGTTCGATCGACCAGAAAGGGATTTTTCCACCACTTCGCTTCAAAGGTATAGATTACCAATTCCTACTGCGTAAATACATATATTTAAATTGTTAATTAATCTGTTTAATTAATTAATTGACAAGCCTAAATAGATCCGCTATTTACGTTGGATAGTTTATAAAACCTTTCATAAAATATTTATCCGAATCGCTTCATCTACGTTTTATATTCCAACAATTGATATCGGAGCCGGTCTTTAAGTTCTGTTCAATTTAATTAATTTGCTAGCAATTTAAATTTAATTATTCATATGTATGATGTTTGGAATATTTTGCTAGAAATTGTATTGCACGAGAATATGGTCCAATTATCATGGCTATGTGATTTTATTTATTTACGCGTTTTTTGGTAATTTAGCCCGGTTTTGAGGCATGTATAAGTTTTTCCCATGAGAAAATTCATGGGTAGAATATGATTTATTTTTCTTTGTAATTTTGTTTTAAATTCGATGTATTTTATTTTTGTAAAATTGTAATCGAGTTAGTTACACAAAAGTGCGAAGGAAAAAAAGTACAGCGCGAAAAGGAGTCCCGATTGGACGAACCGACCGAGACCAGGCAGCTGCCGATCGGTACTCGGCCAAAGCAGTGGTCTCGTCCGAGACCTGGCCTGTCGCGGGACTGGGCAGCCGTGGGTTTGTTCTGTCCCGGGCGCGGGTCTGGCAATGGGTCGGGTTGCTGGGTCGGGTCGTCCGGAATATGGTCATGTTCGTATATTAGCCATTCATTGCGTTCGTTGGGGCACAATAAATTTAGTTTAGATATTTCTTATGCAATTAATGTTGCTTGGAAGAAAATTTCTTAATACGGAATTTTTGTGGCCTAACCGAGAGGAGGTGACGAGATACTTGAAGCAGTGGGAGAAAAAGAGCCGAGGATTTTTTCGTTATTCAAAACGAGGAATAAAAGCCATGATAATTGGATTTAATTATCCAATTTCTTTTTTATTTTGTTGGTTTTTATTGTTTTGATGTATGGGATGTATGGATGTATGCGTGATATGTTTTCTTGCATGTTAGGACGAGAAAATTAAAAACCTTAATTTTTCAAAATAACTAAGTGATTTTAATAATTGAATTTTCAAAATTAAATTGGCCTCCATAATTGGTTTAAATTGTGAAATAATTAGCATGCATGTTGACATTAGAGTCTTTCTCCACATCGGATGTGTCGATTATTGGCTCACTAGTTTTAAACTTCAATTAGATAGCAAAAAGGTGAATATTATATTTTATGATAGGACCTCTCCATCTGTAGGACTATTATCATTAAATAATATTCTAAAGATTGTTAAATTATGGTGCTCACTTAGGTGTATTAATTAATAAGCTCCCAACGGAGTCTATGTTAATTTAATACATGGCCAAGAGGAACCAACTATTAATTTTACTTGTCAAAACGCATCTTGACTAGATAGTAAAATTAAAGACGTTAAAATCTACTTGAAAAGTGTATATGCAATCAACCAACACCTCAAATTAAAAACCTTAATTTTTCAAAATAACTAAGTGATTTTAATAATTGAATTTTCAAAATTAAATTGGCCTCCATAATTGGTTTAAATTGTGAAATAATTAGCATGCATGTTGACATTAGAGTCTTTCTCCACATCGGATGTGTTGATTATTGGCTCACTAGTTTTAAACTTCAATTAGATAGTAAAAAGGTGAATATTATATTTTATGATAGGACCTCTCCATCTGTAGGACTATTATCATTAAATAATATTCTAAAGATTGTTAAATTATGGTGCTCACTTAGGTGTATTAATTAATAAGCTCCCAACGGAGTCTATGTTAATTTAATACATGGCCAAGAGGAACCAACTATTAATTTTACTTGTCAAAACGCATCTTGACTAGATAGTAAAATTAAAGACGTTAAAATCTACTTGAAAAGTGTATATGCAATCAACCAACACCTCAAATTAAAAACCTTAATTTTTCAAAATAACTAAGTGATTTTAATAATTGAATTTTCAAAATTAAATTGGCCTCCATAATTGGTTTAAATTGTGAAATAATTAGCATGCATGTTGACATTAGAGTCTTTCTCCACATCGGATGTGTTGATTATTGGCTTACTAGTTTTAAACTTCAATTAGATAGCAAAAAGGTGAATATTATATTTTATGATAGGACATCTCCATCTGTAGGACTATTATCATTAAATAATATTCTAAATATTGTTAAATTATGGTGCTCACTTAGGTGTATTAATTAATAAGCTCCCAACGGAGTCTATGTTAATTTAATACATGGCCAAGAGGAACCAACTATTAATTTTACTTGTCAAAACGCATCTTGACTAGATAGTAAAATTAAAGACGTTAAAATCTACTTGAAAAGTGTATATGCAATCAACCAACACCTCAAATTAACACCTCAAATTTTTGAGGTGTTGGTTGATTGCATATATATTGTGTTTTAAGGTTTTTCAATATATTTTGCGTCGAATTATGTGTTGAATGGTGTTTTAATTTTATTCTCAGATGTCTTTCAATCCACTAGATGTTATTCTCAAGGAAAATAAACTTGATGGCACTAACTTTACCGACTAGAAAAGAAATCTTGACATTGTCCTGACTGCCGAGGGGCATAAATTTGTTTTAACTGAGGAAAACCCTCTGGAACCAGAACCGGATGCCACTCCTGAAGAGTTGGTTGAATTCCGAAAATGGAAAAAGTCTGAAAGATGGCTCGCTGTTACATTTTGGCTTCATTGACAAATGTATTACAGCATCAGCATCAGACGATGGCCTTAGCCGCGGAAATGATGAAAAATCTCACCGAGATGTTTGGTCATCAGAACCGGGCGTCTAGGCAAAATGCAATGAGGGTGTTGATGACAACCCAAATGTCTGAAGGGACTCCAGTAAGGGATCATGATCTGAAAATGATGTCTCATTTGAACGAACTGAGCATACTGGGGGCCACTATCGATGCAGAGTCGCAGGTCGAAATTATCTTGGGCAGCTTGCCAAGAAGCTTTGAGCAGTTCCGCCTCAACTACAATATGAATCATAGGACTTACACTTTGGCGGAACTTCTGACAGAGCTTCAATCTGCCGAAGGTCTCTTCAAACAAGGTTATCATCAAATTCTTGCGGCAACCGGTGCTAGTTCTTCAAAACCCAAATGGGGAAAGAAGAAAAAGCAGGTTGGCCAGAAGCATGTGGCAACCTTCAAAGCTAAGGGCAAGGCTCCTCAGTCCAAGGCTCCTCAGTCCGAGGCAAATAAAAAGCCAAAGGGCAAATGCTATAAGTGCGGTCTGAAGGGGCATTTCAAGAGTGATTGCCCTAAGAAAGGTACGTCTGATGCACTAGTAGTCAAAACATATTTGGCTGCCTTTTCTCTCATTTCGTGGATAGTAGATTCGGGCTCCATTGATCATGTTTGTTATGATTCGCAGGGGTTCCAAGTAACCAAGGTACTTAGTGCGGATGAGATTACTATTAGCTGGGGCGACTATTCCAGGCCGAAGGCTGTTGCAGTGGGAGTTGTGCAGTTAAAAGTTAATGATAGGATTCTAGTCCTAAATAGTGTATTATTAGTACCTGATTTTAGAATGAATTTAATTTCAGTTTCTAAATTGCATTGTTGTGGATATTCAGTTTCTTTTGAAGATAATGCAGTTATTAAAAGAAATAGTGATATGTTTGCACGAGTACTTATAATGAAGGACTTTATATCATTAATGCTGCACCAGTTCCCTTGCATAATTATAAATCACTTAATTCTTTGACTAATCCTAATAAAACAAAAGAACCTTCGAGCATAAATCAAACATATTTGTGGCATTTACGATTGGGTCATATTAACCTTAGAAGGATTCGAAGATTGGTGAGCGATGGCCCATTGGATTCGCTCTAAGTTGAGTCATTTCCAATTTGCGAATCCTGTCTAGAAGGGAAAATGACTAAAAGGGTTTTCCAAAAGCAAAGGAAATCGTGAACAAAATGTATTGGAATTAGTATACACCGATGTATGTGGTCCAATGAACATCCAAGCTAAGGGTGGTTTCGAATACTTCATCACATTTATAGATTATTATTCGAGATATGGATACATCTATTTGATGCGACGTAAGTCTGAATCTTTTGATAAGTTCAAAGAATTCAAGGCTGAAACGGAGAAGCGTCATGAACAGAGTATCAAGTCACTATGATCTGATCGTGGTGGCGAGTACCTTAGTGGAGAGTTTTTGGATTTCTTAGCACATGAGGGGATTACTTCCCATCTCACAGCGCCTGGTACACCACAACAAAATGGTATTGCTAAACGAAGGAATCGTACTTTATTAGAAATGGTTAGGTCAATGATGAGTTATTCTGATTTGCCTATTTCGTTTTGGAGATATGCCTTGGAAACAGCTGCATACATTCTAAACTTGGTGCCTTCGAAATCAGTTCCAAAACACCCACAGAACTGTGGAATGGGCGCAAGCCCAGTCTAGGACATGTTCGGATTTGGGGTTCACCAGCACACGTGCTGAATAATGAAGCTGATAAGTTGGCATCTCGTACAGAAGTATGAGTGTTTGTAGGATATCCGAAGTGAACGAAGGGTGGCTTATTCTACAGTCCTAAAAATCAGAAGGTCATTGTTAGCACCAATGCCCTGTAACATCCCCAAAGCCAATTGGGTTATTACAGTGCCGTGGACCCCACATCAGGAGATCCACCAGGCGAACATGACTAAAATACATCAAATTAACCAACAAGGGAGATCACAGTCCCTACTATGATATCCGACACAATATTCCGATAAGGTATTTCAACGACAAAAGTGGGCCTACATGGCCAAAATGAAATACAATGACATCCACGAGCCCTGCTCGGATAATACAACATGACAACGACTGACACATCTGGAGTGCACTCCAAATGACTGACCAACATGAACAACTCCGACTAGTATCGCTCGAATGCCTCGTCCCCATCATCATGCCCCTGTGTCTCAACTCTCTCCTCGCAAGCACTTAAAACATGAAAACATATTCCGCCCCCACGGGGTCAGTCATCCAGATAATGAACATCAAATACATGTATAACATGATATGCATCCAAAGGCAGAATGAAACAGTACAATAATAATAATACGAGATGCTCACAAACCAAGTTAAGAACCGAGCATTCGTGAAACACTATGCCGACGACATACTATTAATACATGTTCAACAGGTTAGAACACAAGTGCCCAACGACGAATCATAATCATAGAGTACCACAATGAACTACACGACATGAACCAAACCAGAACTGAATTAAATATGAATCACAATGAATTACATGAAGATGAACCAAACCAGAACTGAATTAAATATGAATCACAATGAATTACATGAAGATGAACCAAACCAGCCCGAAGCTGTAACAATGAAGGCCGAAGCCACAGCACGAAACCGTATCAAAATGAAACCATCCAATGGCCGTTGACCTACTGAGCTGTAGGTGTTGGGGGAAACAACTGCGAAGGTTCAGGCCCCACCAAACTTACCCCATAATGAAACCATCCAATGGACGTTGACCTACTGAGCTGTAGGTGTTGGGGGAAATAACCGCGAAGGTTCAGGCCCCACCAAACTTACCCCATAATGAAACCATCCAATGGTCGTTGACCTACTGAGCTGTAGGTGTTGGGGGAAACAACCGCGAAGGTTCAGGCCCCACCAAACTTACCCCATCGAGCATTAGCCGAGACTAGCCTCCAAAACACAATTAATCATAAATGGCAACGATCCCAAGTTTACCGAATTCAGGAGAATGATAGTGTGCTGCCTTGAGTCGGCCAACACGATAATGATGACTCACGGATGGGCACCGTCCTCGACGGTCCCAATTCAATACCTCGATTACCCTAGAATGGTCAATCGATAACAACGACACAACGGATGGGAACTATCCTCGACAGCCCCAATTCAATACCTCGATTGCCTTAGAATGGCCAACCGATAACAATGATGCAGCGGATGATTCAATACCTCGATTGCCTTAGAACAGTCAATCGATAACAATGATACAATTAATGATTGAGCACCTCGATTACCTTAGAACGGCCAATCGATAACAATGATACAATGAAGGATTGAGCACCTCGATTACCTTAGAACGGCCAAACGATAACAATTATACAATGAATGCTTCGGCACCTTTAATCCGCTACCGACGATGAATATGAGAACGAATACGACAGGGCCTTCAATCGGCCAATACAACATGAATGACAGGACACCAACATTTATACCAATGATTACAACAATGTCTTAGATCGACATCAATATTAACAACAACAATCAATACATCGATACCACAAACCGGCTATCGACAATAACATTAACAACGAGTACACCAATGCCTTGAACTGGCCATTAATGAACAATAATAAACATTTGGCATAATTGCCGAAGAGTATCGTATCGAACGATCCATTTAATATCAATGAATTCATGAAGAGACCAAGTCTCGGAATGATACAACATATTCATACACATATACGATAACATTAATCTCATTGACTAGTACAAGTATAAAACTTCCCTCGAACCGAAGGCGAGAAAGTCCTTCCACGAACAACGTCCTTGAAGTGATTATCGGTCCTCGAACAACCTTGAATAACACAATTACCAATGATTCGCTTAATATACATATCCACGTATAATCAAAATCAACTTAGAAGGTCGATACAACACTACCCAAACTCAATGGGGCAATCTAACAAACACGTTGTAAACAATCTCTAATTGTTTACAACTAAAACTCAATTACGCCGAAAACTAACTTCCAATGAATGATTCAATCCAACAAAACCTCATTAATACCATTAATAATCCAATAGGAATACTCCATTCGAGATTACGACAACATCTAGTCGAAAACCCCCAAATTCCAAAGTCAACAACCAAGGTGTTCTTGAACAATTCCAAATATTCACAAATTCTGAAAATTACATCAATGAATCCGTAAGAATACAAGTATCCAAGGTAGATAATCCATAATCAACATATTCCATCATGATAGAAGGCTAACTCAAAGAGATCGGGAAGAAAACCTTCAAATCCCAAAATTCAAGATTCAAATGAAAAGTTACCTTGATTTGATGAATTGGAGAGGATGAAATGATGATTAATCTGAACTAGGAGCTTGAAGATGATGCTAGATGATTGCAGCTTGAAAAGACCTCTCCAAATCGTCCGAAATCGCCCAAAATCTTCGAGAGGAGGAGGAGAAATGAAGAAATGACGAAACTGGACTGAACTGTCCTATATATACTGATCCCAGATTAGCGCACGCTACGCCCTGATATTTAGCGTGCACTAGCGGTTAACTGGGCAGTCCAGTGAGCTTTGACTGCCTCGTTAGCGTGCGCTACAAACTTGGTAGCATGCGCTAACGCCTTCCCGATAGCGTGTGTTAGCCCAAAATGTTAGCGTGCACTAACTGATGTTGATACCCAGCAACTGGAGTCCAGAACCT
Organism: Orobanche coerulescens; assembly: GCA_033398695.1. NCBI lineage: Eukaryota > Viridiplantae > Streptophyta > Magnoliopsida > Lamiales > Orobanchaceae > Orobanche > Orobanche coerulescens. The sequence goes on along the minus strand of CM065815.1, from coordinate 14,621,179 downwards.
CCTGCCCTATGACCTGCTCGCGATAGCGTGCGCTACACCCAAAACTCAGCGTGCACTACCAGTACAATTAGCGTACGCTATTATCCACTTATAGCGTGCGCTACGAATTTCCAATTTCATTCCAGTACCTACTGGACTGTCTATCACAATTGCGCTACCGTGCGCTAATGCTGATGTATAGTGTGTGCTACCTATACTCCATTAGCGCGCGCTAACAGGAGTACGTAACGTGTGCTATCTCACACACATACTACCAAAATATGATAATGATGATGATGATGATGAAAATATTCTCGTCTCGATCCCGAACAGTGATGAATGATGAGTAACAACTGATACACGACTCCATGATATGCCGAACGATGAACACGAAATGAATGAACATGAATGATGAATGATTATTACTGAGTGAAAAAATTTATGAGTGGCAATTACTGAATGATAATTAATGAATTCACAATCGGGTATTACATGCCCGGTTCTTAGAGAATGACTATGTAATAAGCCACAAGACTAGGAGTGAGGTCATTCTAGGGGAACTTAGGGGCGAGATTTAGATAATACCAATTGTACAAACACCTAGTGTACCACGTATCGACACTATTGTGGATACGCAAACCAAGGACATGCCTCGTCGCAGTGGGAGGGTTGTTCGTCAACCTGAACGTTTCATCGGCGTGGGGACGTCTTCGGACTAGTCCCCGGACCAGGATGAGATGGATCCATGTACATATAAATAGGCAGTTCAAGACAAGGATGCTGAATCCTGGCAAACAACAATGGAATCCGAAACGGGATCTATGGATTCTAATCAAGTGTGGGAGCTAGTAGAGCTACCCAATGGGGTAAAATCCATTGGAAGTAAGTGGGTCTACAAGCGTAAAAGAGGATCGAAAGGGAAGGTTGAAACCTTCAAAGCAAGGCTTGTTGCGAAAGGTTACACTCAGAAGGAGGGCATCGACTACGATGAGACCTTTTTGCCAGTAGCCATGCTTAAATCGATCCGGATTCTCTTAGCTATAGCTGCGCATTTGGATATGGAGATTTGGCAGATGGATGTAAAGACTGCGTTCTTGAACGGGAGTCTTGATAAGGAAATCTATATGCGCCAACCTGAGGGATTCATTGCCGAAGGAGAGGAGCACTTAATGTGCAAGCTTAAAAGAGCCATTTATGGTCTCAAGCAAGAATCAAGGTCTTGGAACATGCGATTTGATGAGGTCATTAAATGGCATGGCTTTGAACAGTGTCCTAGTGAGGTTTGTGTATACAAAAAGTGCGATGGAAATGTGCTAGTGTTTCTTGTACTATACATAGATGATATACTTCTGATTGGAAAAAATGTGAAGGTATTATCAGACGTAAGGGTATGGCTGTCTGAGCAATTCGATATGAAGGATTTGGGAGAAACTGGGCACATCCTTAGTATTAAGGTCTTTCGATATTGCAAGAAAAGGATGTTGTGCTTATCTCAGGCATCCAATATCGATACGGTGCTAAAGCGGTTTAGTATGGAGAATTCCAAGAAAGGTTTCTTACCTTACAAACATGGAATTCAGCTATCTAACGTTATGTGTCCTAAGACACAAAAGAATATAGATGACATGAAGCTGGTCCCTTATGCTTCGGTAGTGGGAAGCCTCATGTATGTTATGCTTTGAACTAGGCCTGATATCTGTTATGCTATAGGCATGGTGGCGAGATATCAGTCGAACCTAGGAACGGGACATTGGATTGCTGTCAAGAATATACTCAAGTACCTGAGAAGGACTAAGGAGCATATGCTTGTATATCAATCGGATACACTTTGTCCTTTAGGTTGCACTGACTAAGATTTCAGTGCGGACAAAGAAAATTCGAAATCAACTTCCGGATATGTTTTCACTTTGGGAGGTGGAGCCATCAGTTAGAGGAGTGTGAAGCAGAAATGCATAGCGGATACCATGGAAGCCGAGTATGTAGCAGCCTCAGAGGCAACTAAAGAGGCGGTATGGCTCAAGTACTTCCTAAAGGATTTGGGTGTGATTCCTAATTTTCCTAGGAGTATTACACTTTATTGTGATAATACCGGTACTGTTGCAAATTCGAAGGAACCAAGGTCCCACAAATCAAGCAAACATATCAAGCGCAAATATCATATCATTCGATAGTTTGTGAAGAGGGGGAGATTATTGTCTCCAAGATAGCATCTGAAGACAACCTAGCTGATCCTTTCACGAAAGGGTTGCTCTCAAAGTCATTTGAAGGGCATGTGGAAGGAATGAGGTTGAGATGTATGGCAGCATTGCTTTGAGTATAAGTGGGAGATAGATAGAAATAGTCTAGATAGTATACTTCAAAAGCATGCTTTGAGTATAAGTGGAAGATTGTTAGGGTTGTATACATCAAAGAATACTTTATTCTTGTATTACCTAATTTCTCGGTCTTTATCTATGAGAATATTTAATTCATTTATCACATGTTTTGCATATTTATTCACGCTATGGTTATGAAAATATTGTCTAAATTACTTTATATTGTAGATAATGTGGTGTGTCGAGTCACACAGAAGATCACATTATCGGTTCCTTATATAGTAATAATTAGTTCACAACCTATATAACATTAGACCGTTATGTGTGAGGTTGTAATACATGCTTGAGATTGGTTGGTCTTGACCATTAGCATATATTAGCATATTCGGTATACATTGAACATGATCGAGGTGAGATAGATTCTTCTGTACTGACTATAAGAAGAACGTACATCTCGAACAATTATTATTTCTTAATTCTAGTGATTAATATTTAATTATATATATTTAATATTTATTGCTTTGATTTATCATGGGTGAAAGCCAAAATAATTGACTCAATATGCTCGATATTTTGGGAAATATTATTATTTATATATTAATTAATATTATAGCTGGAAATCGTGTCCGAACCAGTCGGGTTGATCATGTCCCTGAGGCACTCGAAAGGATTATTATATTAAACCCTGCAGGTGAAATTACTTTTCCGATATAATAATAAAAGTCGAGTGGTATACTCATGTATAACACATTAATTAATTAAAAGCTGTCAGTAGCTTAAATTAATTAATGGACATGGAATATCTTAAATACGGGAAATAATTAATTCAAAAAGGAGACAAATTTCGTAATTTGGGATTTTGACAGGAAGTGCAATATCAACCTTTTAGTGGATTAAGTTGATATTAATAGAGTCTTCATATTAGGAAGAGTCCTAATATTGGAAAGAAGATATCTATTAGGAGTCCTTATCTTGTCCTCCTTAAGGTCTCTAGAGTAGCCCAAAACACCTATATAAGGAGTATATAGGGGGGGCAATTTTTCTACACTCTTGAACAAGAAATTTTCGATTCTTTCATATCTTGTGTTTAATTGTGGATCTTGACTTGTGTCTTGGATTCCACAATTTAGCTAACACAATATTTTTCTAAATACTAAAATATTCAAGAAAAATAGAGGGAAAAATTCGTAAGGTATTTCTTGGGAATAATTCGGCCGATCCATATTGCTCTCCGAGTAGTCCGGTAGATTGTTGCCGACACGACATCCGGATATAGGAGGGATATACTCTAGAAGACTTTGAGGTAGAAATACAAGTAGATCAAGGAAGAATACAAGGAGGTGTTCGATCGACTAGAAAGGGATTTTTCCACCACTTCGCTTTAAAGGTATGAATTACTAATTCCTACTGCGTGAATACATATATTTAAATCGTTAATTAATCTGTTTAATTAATTAATTGACAAGCCTAAATAGATCCGCTATTTACGTTGGATAGTTTATAAAACCTTTCATAAAATATTTATCCGAATCGCTTCCGCTGCATTTTATATTCCAACAATTTGATCACCCTCCAACTGACGGGAAATAAAGTGATGTAGGGCAGTATTTGTACTTCTATTTATCCTAACATTAATCAAACTCCCGAGGACCCCCTCTGTCAAGCTCTCGACAGCCCGATCACCAATTGCTGAATTGCGACAAGTACTTCTTAGTGTCTCAATTATCTCTTCAAATACCGCCTTCCATGTGTAAAGAATCACTTGTCGTGTAACAAAGCAAAATGTAGGTCTCTTTCATACACGACCAGTCTGCAATATAGACATACAAATCATAAGAACCATGATAGAATGCTTAAGAAAACGAACAAAAAAGGCCACTGTCTTGCGTACGATGGCATGAACACGATCGATGCCCGTCATGTGAAGACCATCGTGTGCAACACGACGGCTCACATGATCGATGCCCATCGTGTGTAGACCATCGTGTGCAAGGCAGAAGCCTTTGGTCTTCTTGCCCACGATGGCTCACATGATCGATGCCCGTCATGTGTAGACCATCGTGTGCAACGCAGAAGCCTTTTGGTCTTCTTGCCCACGATCGATGCTCGCCGTGTGTAAACCATCGTGCCCACGAAAGACCATTATGCACATGATAATGTCATCATCTTCAGCACCATCGCAAGACGATGAACAACCGTCGTGGGCGTGATCGTGTGCGACTAAATTGCTCTAACCGCCGGCTCATTGACGAAAGCCTCTTCAGATTAGGTGTCACTATCGTGTGAAGAACTTCGTAGTCGGGGGTCAGACATTCTCGCCGGCGATAGTTTTTAGTTGGGATGGTCGGGTTTTGCAACACAGACAGAGAGTTTTTTTTGGATGAGAGAGAGAGAGAGGGGTTGTGGGGCCGATTGTTGTTTTATTACTTTTCTATTTCTTTTTTTTTTATCTTTTTTAGTAGACTTAAGTGATCCCAAAAAAGTACTAGACTTTAGGGTAATAATGTCTTTTAACATATTTGGTATCAAAAACTTATACTCCTATGAATAAGGATATATAACTTGATCATTTTATGGTTGGGTACTAAAAAAGAAAGGGCCCGTGAAAATATTTATGTTTTTATTCATCAAAATGATAATAAAAGATTTCAAAATTTTAAATTCAAAAATATGTTACATATTTTATAAATTACGCAGTTTCTGTGATTGATATTTATTAAATTATATACTTTAATAAAAAATCTAATAATTTTACTAATAATTTTATCATATTTTATGTTTAATTATTGATAAACAATTTTAATTATACATGTATCTAACCATCTAGATAGACAAAGATATATAATTTATAATTCATTATATAAAATCTCTCTCTCTATATCTATATCTATATTAAACCGTGTAAAGAAACTATCCTAGCTAATAAAAAAATGTGGGTTCTTAACAAACTGGCCATCCATTTCATTAACGAGAAACGCTATACATACACAAATTTATACATACTAACATCTCATCATTAATTTATTATGGGACCCATTCGTTTATTGTGGGACCACAATAAATGAATGAATTAGATATTAATGTGTAGGAAAGTATGTATAAATGTGTGTATGTGTTACATTTCTTTTCATTAACATATATCAAGTAAATCATTTGGCTCACGGGGACTCATTTAAACCACTATAAATAGGATATATATCATTCTGTTAAATTGATTAACAAAATGGATGGAAAATGTTGAAATTTAAAATTTCCATTAGTTTATTTATACAATAAACAACTATATTTCGTAACATGGCATGACACTTGGCATCCAACTTGGTACTTGGTGTTGGAAATTGGTTTATTAAAATGGGTTTGACCCAAATTTAGACCAATTATTTAAGTGGATTTCATTTTTCATAAATAGAAATAAATTGTGAAATCATAATCAACATTGTTAGTAGATAAGATTAGCATTTATTTTTTTTCAAAACCAATTTCGGGTGAATGAGAAATTAATGCATAAAGTCAGCCACTTAAATACATGAAGAAATGAAAATGTGAGAATGTAAAGAGTCACATCCCTAGAAAGGTGCGAATGTGAAGAGTCACATCACACATTGAAAAAAGATTGCAATTATAACTACTTTTTAAGGGATTTCACCAAAGTAAGGAGTAATTGTAATACCCGCAATTTTCGATTTTCGGTAATTTTTTTTTTCGGCTAGAGTCCATTTTGACGACTCGCTCATGACCGTTTCGTCATTCTGAGAATGATTAATTCTATACTTTTTGTCATCCGAGTTCGTTTCGGTGTTGTTTTGTTGAGTTCCATGCTTTTTAGCGACTTTTCCGTACTTGAGTTCGATTCTTGTGAATCTCGTCCGAAACTGCTGTTTCGAGTTTCCCGCAAGTCTGTTTAACTTTGTTAGACGTGTTGTGAACTTCGGTTTGGTTATTCGATCACCTATCGTGATTTCCGGGCGTTTTGGGCCATTTTGTAATTTCTTGAAAGTTACGGGTATCCGTATCTGGAATTGTTGTCTCGATCCGTTTCTTGGTCGTGTATGATTAATTATGGTATTATGTTTTCATTTCGGGCCGTTGATGTTGTCCGCAAACTTTTCGTCGTGTTCGTTAAAATGACGTTTTGGAAATCGGGTCGTCGAGCCCGTGGTCGCATCGCCGGACGGTTATGGATCGGCCGGACGATTGCGGGCACCGGCCGGACAGTGCGGCAGAACCGGCGAAGCGCACGCCATCGCCGGAAGGCTGCGCGCGCTAACCGCATGTGTAGCGACGCTATCGGGTGGCCTAACGACGCCATCGTCCGGGCAGGCGGTGGGATTACGAGGTTGGACTCGGTCGGGATCGGCGGGTAGCGCACGCCATCGCTTGGGTCGTAGCGCACGCTAACCGGCGAGGGTAGCGACGCTGTCGGCCGACTAGCGACGTTACAGGTGAGTTTGTTAGTCCAGAGGCTCTTTGGACAGTCGGCTAGCGCGCGCAGAAGCTTCGGCCGTAGCGCACGCTAGCGGGAGTCAAAGTGACAGTCATGGTCGGCACTGGTCGGTGGTGCCGGGTCAACCGGGCCATGGCCGAAAGAGCTCGGCAAGATCTTGGCCGATAAGCGCACGCTAGTCCGGAAGGCTAGCGACGCTAATTCGGCCCGATATATATATGACAGACCACTTTTCCCTTCGTTTTCATTTCCTTCCTTCTCCGTCCGTTGGCGATTCATGGGTGAAGCCATGTTGTTTAACAACAAATCCATGAAGTTCTTGAGTTCATAATATCATTCAATCTTCCGTTATCATCCTTTGATCCAAATGAATCAAGGTAATCTTCCTTAGAACCCTAATTTCGTGAATTTGGGGGGTTTTGCATTTTTGTCCGATTCGTTCCGTGTTGTTGATTAATTCATGATGGGTATGATTAATCTTGGTAGTATTCTCGTGTTTAACATCATTTAATCCATTGTTCTTCGTCGAATCGAAGTATATTTCTTGATTTCCTTCGAATTGACTTTTCGGGGGATTTGTCCCGGATCTCGTTTTTCATCCGTTTTTGATGGATCGATTATGGTTAAATGATGTTGTTAAACATATTATATGGATTGTATATCCATATTTCAACTTGGAATTCCTTTTTCGTGTTTTGTCGGGACGAATCGTGTTCTTGGCCGTTCTGGGGAAAACACTTGAACATTCGTCGTTCGTTCTTTGTTCAACGGCTTTGAGTCATGCTATGGAATTCATTTTCATTGTTGTTATTGTCCTCCGTAGTTTATTATCACGAATTGGCATTCGGTGGGGTCGGTGAGTTCGTAGTCGGTTCGTGCCAACCTACTTCGGCCGATTCTCCGCGTTGTGGTTATTCGAGGCAAGTACCTTGCCCATACTTTTCTTATTTTATGGATATGATAATTAGTGATCGTCTCTATGTGTTTATTTGATCGTTTGAATTGAACTTTCAAGAAATTCGGTTAGCCTTGTTAAAGGCCCTCTCTCAAAATGCATGAGTTTTGTGAATGTTGTGTTTTGTGGATGGTTACGTGAACCCTGTAAATTCGCTTGTTATTGTTGTTGTGCTTTGATAATATATATACATATATTCTCTTTTCGGTGCGTTGTGATTTGACAATTGTGTCGTGCCTTGCGTTGTTACCTTTGGGTGGATTTCTTGGATATGTTTGGTGTGATATGCTAATTTGTGTGCATGTATTTTCGCTCACCTCGGGAGGGTCCGACGGGACCACGGAGGGAATTCCAATGGTATAGCCCTGGATTCACGAGTGCGGTTGTTTGTTTTGTGAATGTATTTGCTCACCTCGGGAGGGTTCGACGGGGCCACGGAGGGAATTCCAATGGTATAGCCCTGGATTCACGAGTAAAACTTCACGAGTGCGTGTGTATGTTTGGTGAATGTATTTGCTCACCTCGGGAGGGTTCGACGGGGCCACGGAGGGAATTCCAACCGTACAGCCCTGGATTCACGAGTAAAACTTCACGAGTGCGTGTGTATGTTTGGTGAATGTATTTGCTCACCTCGGGAGGGTCCGACGGGGCCACGGAGGGAATTCCAATGGTATAGCCCTGGATTCACGAGTAAAACTTCACGAGTTGGTGTATATGGTTTCGAAAACGCATTCTGCTCACCTTGGGAGGGTCCGACGGGGCCACGAAGGGAATCCAATGGTATAGCCCTGGATTCACGAGTTGATGTTGTATTTTTGGTGACCAAAGTTTACGTATCTTGGGCGATTATATTGTATTGATTTTATGTCCGCCGAGGGCACGTGACGTGGGTTTTAACCCTGTGAATTGTTGTTGGTTTTCTAATTGCGAATACAAAACCTTTGGGCTGTGACCCCTGTTGATTTTGGAAAGATAAGGATTCGGTAATCCTAAATTGTTTTCTATTAAAACTCTCGAGGGCATTTTAAACTGTTTTATAAATTGTTTCCCCTTTAATTATTGTCTTTCAGTTTTGGAAATATCTACCCAAACTCTTGCCTCGGGAAGTACTTTTTGTTACGTTTGGATCTTTGCAGTTCACAGTTATTGTTATTCGTGGAATGTGAATCGTATGGCTCGTATTTTTGCACTTGTACTTGCACTAGCAAAACAGTGGAGTTTTGCTAACCCCTGAGTATTCGGGGGGTGGATGTCTATTTTTGCATTCAGGTTTTGGAGCATAGCACAGGGTCGGCACGAAGGATGATGAAAGATGAACGATACTAATCACACGAGGATCCATTGATGTCGTATTAGTCCAGTTGTATTTTCTTTTCTGCTGCAGTATCCTTTCCCCGTTGTACGGGTGTGGTTGTATTTTGACCCCTGCGTGGGCATGAGTTGTATTTGAGTTGTATGTATTTATTGAAAGACCAAATCGGTCTACCGAGTCATTTTAGCCGTAAAGGCGATGTTTGATTTTAGTTATCAGCCTGGTAGATCCTCGAGGAGAGGGTCTACAGCGTGTAATATCCCTAAGCGGATTGGGGGTGTTACAGTAATCATGTGTTACTTCTTATGGTATACCATAGTGGACCAAATTTATTTTGACTAGCTCAAGACTAACTCAAAATGCACCGAGGATGGTGCGTAGCACCGTCCGAGCCCAAGCCCGAGCCTGAACCCGCGACCGCGACGTCGCATGTCGCATTGGGCGCTTTAGAGATGCACTTCGCACGTCTGTCTAATGAGATCCGAACCAAGGGAAAATAAGCTATGAAGCATTGAAAATAAGATCATCATCTCGGGGATTTTTAGAATTACAAAATATTTAAGACCTCAAGTCCTGATTCGGAAACCTTTTCGAAAACCTTAGGATTCTAACCCAAATCCGATTCGTATTTCGGTAATTTACAGTACGAAAACATTACCACAAATCTCGCGGGGCTCGGCCCAACATTACTTTCCTTGAAAACTTCATTTTCGAAACTTAGTTGATCAAAATATATACATGACTCCGTGATCTCCTGCCACGAGTCTCCGTAGGTTCGACAATCCGCACAGAAGGAAACAAACACATCAATCACAACAACTAGTCCTGACCCCGTGAACCTGTCTCACGTGTCACCGTAGGTTCCGCCGAACCCCCACGGTTGGAAATCACACATCAATCATGACAACCAGTCCTGAACCCGTGAACCTTTGTCACGTGTCACCGTAGGTTCCGTCGAACCCGCACGGTTGGACACATTGTGTCCTGATCCGATGGACCTGTGCCACGAATCATCGTAGGCCTCGTCAGACCCGCACGATTGGACCTCAGCACCACATACTAAGTTCTGATCCCATGGACCTGTGCCATGAATCCTCGTAGGCCTCGTCGAACCCACACGAGTGAACTTAGCATACCAGCACACAACATTCACATGCACATCATACCCACACGTTCACGATCAATCAATCACATTGATTACACACAAACCGTCATACATAGTACAATCTCAAAAACCCAAAACACTGATGCAATCAATGCCACATAACTCATGATCAATACCTATATCACGATACACATCCAAGCGTACCATCGACCAACATATACATTTCCAAGTTACACATCTAAGATTATCACAACTAACCACAATTCGTTCATTTCAACACATAAGTCATATTCACAAGGTACAAAACGTATAAGTAAGATACTTGCCTCGATAGTCGGCACCCTAGGAGATTTCAAGAAATTACCTCGATTCGACGAAAAACAAGGATTAGATGTTATAATCGACACAAGCCTTCCAAAACCCCTTGGAATTGAGTGGAATCGACCAAGAGTCGACGTTTCCACCTCACTCGTCCGGCAGCCGAGAGATGGAGAATGGAAATGAAGAAAATGGGAAAAATCCCGTCGCCCAGGCCCTATATAGGCGCGCATGTTACGGCCGTAACTGGCAATTCCTTACGGCCGTAACTCGACCCTTACGGCCGTAATCGACATCTGCTAACGGGCGTAATCGGCACCCCCCAGGTCACTGCTCCAATGTAACACCCCCAATATATTCGGGAATATTACAGTGCCGTAAATCCTTTACATAAGGATTTACAAGGCTGAAGAATTGAACAAGCATAAAAAGGTACTAACGAATGAAAATAACGGAATTACAGTACATCAGTTCTGACCAAATACAGAAACAGTACAATTGTTCAACAGAACTCAATAATACATCAGCAAATCCAAATCATCACAAATGACTTTGTACTCGAGTACTTATTGAAATAACGAATAAACAACAGATAAATAAACCCGGTCGGGACATCACTCTGCACCCTCGTCGTCATACAGTTCCAGTGGTTGTTTCCCCGCTCTCCTGGATCCTGAACACAAACAAAATGTTCACCTCCGAAGGGGTTAGCACAACGATGCTAGTACAAGTACCACAACATATTATTCATATCTCACGGTGAATAATAATAATAACGTAAACGATAAAATACAAACGAGTCTTCTCCTACGAGAAACTCAAACATAACATACACAACTGATAATCACAACATGATATCAATACATACACATGGTAATTCCATCGATCCAGCGTTCACTGCCTAGAACCCACGATGATCCCGTCAGACCAACCCGTGGTGGAAAAACCCGTCCGATGATCCAGCGCACGCTAGCATAGATCCCCCGATGATCCCGTCGGACCAACACGAGGTGGACATACAATAACGACATACATGCACGACAATATGTATAACAACAATACGTAAAACCATTAAGGTACTTGCCTCGATTTGAAGACAATAACAACACTTCTACGGAAATGAACACTCGACGATCGTCCTCCTCAATCAATCACGTAACTAGACCAAACCTTAGCAAAAGAAATAATATAGGATTTATCTCACGTCGTACAAATGTTTAACAATTCGATTAACGGTCAAAAGTTCATAAACTGCAATCTGCCCGAATAGCTTAGCGCACGCTAAGTATTACGTAGCGTCGTTAAATGCACGCCCGATAGCGCACGCAAACAACAAAGACTAGCGCACGCTAACTATGCATGGTCAGTACTTCACTGATCAGCCAACTGACTCGACTGATGGTCTAGCATACGTTACGTACCAAACGTAGCGCACGCTAACTAGTACTCGATAGCGCACGTTAAACTGCATATCATAGCGTGCGCTATTACGCATGGCGATTTCATCACGAGCAAGAACTGTTCTTGCCATGATCGAAACAATGAAATCCTTCGTGATAATTCATGTTACTTCCATGAATACCAAGTTCTTACTCTTATGAATGATCTCCAGGATGATATCAACTTCAAGATGCAAATATACGTATAATCATCATGACACCATAATCCATCTTGATTACAATTCTCATGCAAAGTTGGTGATCTCCGGTTGATGTATTAGATGCTACTATCATTATACATATTCAGACTTGATCTTGAGGTGAACTAACAATTCCGACTTATACGAAAGAATATTTCCTAAGATGATTCTTCCTTTAAGTTCTTATAACATCTTTTCCAAATCATGATCACAAAGATAACATAAATCATATGGATTGTTAACTTCCGAATATTTCTCTCATCATTTGAAGTACTAGGATTCCAACTTCAAGGTTCCAACAATAATATCGTAATTGTAGACATCCCAATCTTCTAAACATGATGTTGTTGAAATAATTCACTAATGAAATTCAATATCTCGTTAACATGATCATCATATCCATTGGAAATCCAAATCTAAGACTGGTGATAGGATGAACATACCTTAATATGCCGAAATCACTGAACCACAAGGTGTAATCCGACTCCGGTTGGTTATGTGCCCCTCCAAGGTGTTACTTCTCTTCAATGATCACTCACAAGTGATACTCAATCATTCAATGATCACTCATAAATGTTCTAAGTGTTTAGAAGGGAGATTCTTGCTCTCTGGACTCTCAAGGATGAAGTATAGACGAAGGAAATGAAAGCCCAAGCGGTTGTTGTCCCATTTATCATATTCTGCATTATTGACAAGTTAGCGCACGCTACTAAGCATCCCTTAGCGTGCGCTAATAATGGTTGACTTCAGAATTTGTCCGGGTGCGTCAGCGGGAATCTTATCCGGACCCATGTCCCGCTGGCGCATGAGCTAGTTGTCTCGCTCAATAATTGAGTCCTTAGCGCACGTTACTCATACCTTCATAGCGTGCGCTAATAATGGCCCGATAGCGCGCGTTAAGATACATTCTTAGCGTGCGCTATCACGAGGTTGCTTGAACAATTTTGCAAGTTCTATACTTATGTACAATGATGTCAATGCACGAAATATCATACTCCGATAATCAAAACCATCAATCCGAATAATACATGATTTGAATACATATGAAATACACCGTAATAAATCCGGATATTACATACTCTCCTACTAAAAAGGAGTTTCGTCCCGAAACTCAAGACGAAAATAACTCGGGATATCTGGACTTCATATCAGCTTCCGTTTCCCAGGTGGCTTCTTCCGTTCCATGACGTGACCACTGAACTTTGACCAAAACGATTGACTTGTTCCTCAGTTGCTTAACTCGACTCTCGAGTATCTTGACTGGTCTTTCTTCAAACGTCCCATCCTGTTCAACTTCGATCTCTCCGAAATCGATGATATGACTAGGATCTGGAATATATCTCCGCAACTGGGATACGTGGAACACGTTATGAACATGGCACAATGACGGCGGTAATGCTAATCTGTATGCCAACTCCCCAACTCTCTCGAGGATCTCAAATGGTCCGATATATCTCGGACTCAGCTTTCCTTTCCTACCGAAACGAAAGATTCCCCGGGTAGGAGAAACCTTCAAAAGTACGTGATCTCTAGTACTGAACTCCAATGGGCGGCGGCGTACGTCCGCATAGGATTTCTGGCGACTCTGGGCACTCAACAGCCTTTCATGAATCAAGGCTATCTTCTCTCGAGTCTGCTCGATCAACTCTGGTTCTGTTCCGATCAAGTGCGATGAATCGTCCCAACATAAGGGCGATCTGCATCTCCTTCCGTATAATGCCTCAAACGGTGCCATCTTAATGGAAGCATGCCAACTATTGTTGTAAGTAAATTCAATCAATGGTAGATGAACTTCCCAATCGTTTGACCAATCTAAGGCACAGGCCCTTAGCATATCTTCCACCGTTTGTATAGTTCTCTCAGATTGTCCGTCAGACTGCGGGTGATAAGCTGTACTGAAGTTCAATTCGGTCCCCAAGGCCTTATGAACTGCCTTCCAAAAGTGAGACACAAAACGGCCGTCTCGATCAGAAACAATGGTCTTCGGCGTACCATGCAATCGAACTATCTCCGAAATAAAGACTCGTGCCAACCTCTCTGGTCCCCACGTATCCTTAATGCCTAGAAAATGAGCCGATTTGGTTAAACGATCAACTATCACCCAAATCATGTTCATTCCTGTCCTGGTTTTCGGCATATTAGTGATAAAGTCCATTGATATGTCCTCCCACTTCCATTCAGGAATCGGGAGCGGCTTCAACATTCCAGCAGGCCGTTGATGCTCGATCTTAACCTGCTGACAAGTCAAGCATTTCGAAACATAGTCCGCTACGTCTTGCTTCATGTTGCCCCACCAGAAATTCTGCTTCAAGTCCTTATACATTTTACTGGTGCCCGGGTGGATAGAATAGGGCGAACTATGAGCTTCCTTCATAATCGTCTGTTTCAGAACATCAACATCGGGAACGCAGAGTCGGTTCTGAAATCTCAAAACTCCATCGTCATGAATTATGAATCCGGGGGCCTTTCCTTTGATCACTTCATCATGCAACTGAATCATCAGAGGATTATCTGCCTGTCTAGATTTGATTTCTTCGGTTAAAGATGAAGTTATCTCCATCACGCACAGTTGTCCTTGGACTCTTTGTAACCATACCTCAATTCCTTCACGAATCATCTCTCGTTGAAGGCTAAGTTGGGATGTCAGCGTCTCCAGCATCTGAATAGAGACAGGTTTGCGGCTAAGTGCATCGGCCACTACATTTGCTTTGCCTGGATGATATAAAATCTCCAAGTCATAGTCCTTAATCAGTTCCAACCATCTTCTTTGCCGCATGTTCAACTCTTTACATGAATATGTACTTGAGACTCTTATGATCCGTAAAGATCGATAGTGAGTCCGTCTGAGATAATGCCTCCAAATCTTCAAGGCAAAACCACTGCCTTGCTAGCTCCAAATCATGTGCGGGTAATTCACTTCATAAGGTTTCGGTTGTCGCGACGCATAAGCGATCACCTTATCATTACGCATCAACACGCACCCAAGTCCTTGATTGAAGCATCATCAGTAAACTATGAATCCTTGGTTCCTCTGCGGAAGTGATAGAATCGGTGCCGTCGTCAATCTCTTCTTTAACTCATCAAAACTAGTCGACACGACTCGTTCCACTCAAACTTTTGAGTTTTCTGCAGAAGTCGAGTAAGTGGGCGGAAATTTTAGAAAACCCTTCCACGAATCGACGATAATATCCAGCAAGTCTTAAGAAGCTTCGGACCTCTTTCACATTCTTTGGAGGCTTCCAATCCAATATTGCTTCGATCTTCCGAGGATCTACTCGGACTCCTTTAGCCGACACCACATGGCCGAGGAACATTACTTCCTTTAGCTTAATTCACATTTAGAAAGTTTGGCGTACAATTGCTCGTTTCTCAAGAGTTCCAATACAATCCGCAAATGCCGCATGTTCTTAGGACTCTTAGAATACACGAATGTCATCAATAAACACGACCACAAATTTATCCAAAATTCAATGAACACACGGTTCATCAATTGCATAAATACAAGTGCGTTAGTGAGACCAAACGGCATCACTACAAACTCATAATGCCGTAGCGAGTTACGCCGATTTGGAACATCGAGACTCCTTAATCCTCGATTGATGGTATCACGAT